>JAMLFY010000001.1:54064187-54516164 GCA_030441495.1 Dalbergia oliveri | reverse complement strand
TCTTGCATAAGAAATAAGATGACGTTATTGTTATCTCCCTAGGAGGTTAACGATTAACTATCACGACCTACAACTACATGGCTAAGTTAACTAACTATGAGGTTATGTTTGTTTCATATTTAAGAAAATTAAAAAATAATTTTTTCATAAGATACTCTTTTGAGCTTCTACAAAAAAAAAAAGGGTTAAAAAATTGATTTATTAAATTCTAATTACTCTTTAAAATTATCTAAATATATAAAAAAAATGAATTTTTTGGATAAAAAATAATTTTGGATGAAAATAAAACCTCATCCAAACACACCCTAAATCAAATATATCAATTTATTCTCTTATTTATTAGCTTGTATCAACTTATGGCATCATAATGCCTTTTGCATATAACTCACACTATATTCTACTATAACCAGTTCATCAAAGTTGACATCAACGTCAACTTCAAACCCTAGACTAAACATATTGTCATCACGAATTTTGAAAATGAACAGAAATTTTATTCTATTTATAGTAAATATTTATATTCTCTGTGACATAATATTCCAAAACTTTTAGATTATAAATTTATTTCAATTAAAATATATTTATAAACCCTTAAAAATTAAGGTAATATATTTACTCTAAAAATTTATTACACATTATATTTGTGAATTACAATAGAAGATGATAAGATAGGTATATACCTCTGTGTGTGTGTGTGTGTGTGTGTGTGTGTGTGTGTGTGTGGATATAAATAACGACCCAAGCTTGGGGTACAAATGATCAAATAAAGAGCTAGGTACAATACAACAAATTCTAATAACACTAGGCCTTATTCTTAGGAAACTCCAATGACGACTAAAAAGTTATAATAGAATGTTCAGAAAGATGGACGATATCGGACGCAACTTACATATACCTCATGAACACAAAAATGAGCACCGTAGATCTCAAATGACAAATCTATTTAAAGCACCACAAAACATTAAGCATAGGTTGTCCAAACAAACATATGAATCGTAACTTGAGAGTCCTTAAGCCTTTTATATCTTGTAAACTTTCTTTCCATCAAAATCCAAATTAAAGTGGAAGATTCCATGGGTAATTTATTGTGCATTTACTCTCAAAGTTCTTCATGTTATTAGTCTTTCTTTCTCTTTTCTTTAGATTAAAACAATTAGTGTTCCAAGCTTGTTGTTTCACAAAAAATCAGACTCCAAAAGCATGATGAACAAGCATATAAAATAAAAAACAAAAAAAAAAAAACAAAAATCTCAATATACCACTACTAACATAGTTTGATGATTTTACTTTCATGATGCAGTACTCCAAAGGTGCTAAGAGTGTGGATAACCATGAAAAAACATCAAGATATGAGCTTTACTTTACTATCAATAAATATAGTTGCTAACAAGAAAACTCACTAGAAGGAAATCAAAACAAAACTAATGTGATAAGGATATGAGACAAAGAATACAAAACAAAATCAGAAAAAAGGAAGGAAACTTTTAATTGTTGTTCCTATACATAGTAATGAGTTATATATATATATATATATATATATATATATATATATATATATATATATTTAATAGACAATAAGATTAGACCTTGATAAACTATTCAAACCTCTCACCATTAGCTTAATCTTAATAGATCATAATATGAACCTTTTAAAATGAAGGAATTATCCTTAACACTTAGGCCATGTTTGGTACATCGTATAAGTTAAGGTTAAGAATATTAGCGTGATAATATAAGATTTGACAATATAGGTTTTTATCATATTCAAGTGTTGTAGATAGTCAGCCATGAGTGGCCAGATGCCGACAACAAGCATCTGGTTTCGAAATCAACGTGGGCAACGAACAGTAGTTGGCAAGGCAATCAACGACGTGGCTGCAAACAAAGGTGAGCATGTGGGCAACGATTGGCAGCAGGTAGACACGCCACATGTAGGAGAAAAAATGATGCAGAAGAGTAGGATATAGTTACTTTGGATTAGGTAATAAAAATAATATTATTGAGTATTATTAAACCTTTTGAGGTGATAACTTAATCCCATATTTATAGTATAAAAATGATTAAACTGTACAACATTATATTATTATACATAACACCAAACATGCAATAAAAATAAAATATGTAATATTTACTAATACAGTTGGGCCATATCCTATATCAAACAGGCCTTATAAAATTTTGATATGTCTTCCATGCACATTCATGTGAAGCATCATAATAGTCATGTTTGAGAATGACAATGTATGTACACACATGTCAACATAAATTAACGCGAATTTAAGATAGATAATTTTATTTTGAGTGGTGGGCTTATGGTTAATGGGTTCATTAAAAAAAAAAAAAGGATCATTATTATTATTATTATTATTTATTCTATTTATTTTTATTAGAGAGGGAGAGAGACAGACCTTGAATGCATAAAGCCTCCAAGCTCTCACGCCTCATCTCAGCACAAATAAAAAAAAAAAAAGGCGTGGATTTTCTTTCTGATTCTCCGATTTTCCAAGATCGATCGTACCTCCGATTGTCCTAAAAATTGCTCCAATAGGGTACGTATTGATCGTGTAATACTGATTATAACTCATGTTTTTGGGATCTTCTGCGTATCAGTGGCTTTGTTTGCTATGATATGATAATCTTTGAAAACCTTTTGCTTTCATCGCTTTTGTGATCTGTGGTTGTCTTTGCAGTGTTGATATGTATTCAATTCATTTGGGTGTTCTTAATTTCCGTTTTTTCGATAATCGGGTTTCCGCCAAGAGTACTGCATATGTGTTTCTGGGTAGTTGATTGATCCACCATCGATTCTTTGGTTTTTTTTCTCCTTTATCTGAACCTTTTCTGACTGTTGGAAATCGCAGATTGTAATACTGAAATCCACAGGTGATTGATTTTCAGTGGTTAAATGCATTCAAAGAATGCAATGCCTTGTATATTCCAGTGTTAGTTATGTTACTTATATTTCATTCATCTTGATGAATGAACAATGTTATGCAATTTCTGTTGAATTTTCCTCGTCAGTGGTGTTTTTTATATTTTTTTCTCATTCATGGGACTTGATATTGGAATAAATTAATCATGGCTGCCTGTGAATTGATGCTAGATATAACTTGACAAGTGTGTTCATAGGTTTTATCTTTTGTTCTTTTGTTTCATATTTTTGTTTTTTTGCAGCTAAAAATGGTTTCATTGGTTGCCAGTGGTAGCAGTCCAATGTCTCCTTCAGTCTCTGTCCAAGAAAAAGGTAGCAGAAATAAGAGAAAATTCAGAGCTGAACCACCTTTAGGGGAGCCAACTAAGATCCTTCACCTCAACATGAGTGCCTCAGTTATGAATTCTCTGCTGAGAAATTTGAAATAACCCCAGGTCAAGGGCAAGCTGCTTCATGTGACCTGTGTAGCATTGGCCAAGATCATTCTGATGGATTGAAGCTTGACCTTGGATTGTACAGTCCTGGAAGTTCATCTGACTTGGGCCTAGTCATCCTAAGGAAGAACTTGAGGTAGATGAATTCAGTGATGCTGACTGGAATGATCTCACAGAATCCCAATTGGAGGAACTTGTTCTGATCAATTTGGACACCATTTTCAAAAGTGCAATAAAAAAGATTGTTGCATTGGGCTACATTGAAGATATTGCAACTAAGGCCATCTTAAGGTCTGGCATCTGTTATGGATGTAAAGATACTGAGTCTAATATAGTTGATAATGCTATAGCATTTCTTAGAAATGGTCAAGAGATGGATCCTTCAGGAGCACTACTTTGAAGATTTAGTGCAGCTTGAGAAGTATATCTTAGCTGAATTGGTTTGTGTACTTCGAGAGGTTAGGCCATTCTTCAGTATTGGTGATGCAATGTGGTGTTTGTTAATTTGCGACATGAATGTGTCACATGCATGTGCAATGGATGGTGACCCTTTAAGTTATTTGGGTGGTGATGGTGCAACTGATGGTTGTTCATCTAGCCAAACAGAACCAGAGTCAAAAGCAGAAACCAAAGTTCCTGATTTATGTCTTCCAAATCCTGGCAAGTCAATTCCTGCAGGTTCTCATAATTCTCAACCCAAGAAACACTTTGTGGCAGGAATTCCTGGCTCAATCAACTTAAGGAATTCTCATATTCTTGGCGGTGGTCTCTCAGAGAATGGGGGTGCCACTTTTGGATCTGATTTTGTTGAGAAAGCATTTACTACTGCCATAACATCTCAATCTCCCTTGTTGGAAGAAAAGTTGGGGAGTGTTAGAAAGTTCCATTCTGGTAGCACCAAGAGGGACTACATTCTTCGGCAGAAATCATTTCATGTGGAAAAAAGTTATCGGAACAATGGATCTAAAGGGTCTTCAAGAGGAGGGAAGCTGAGTGGCTTTAGTAGTTTAATCTTGGATAAAAAACTTAAATCTGTGTCAGACATTTCTACCATAAATTTAAAGAGTGCATCCTTACAAATAAGTAAGGCAATGGGGGTTGACGTGACTAAGACAATCTTATTGCTAATTTCTCATCCAATGCTGGACCATCTATCCCTCCTGCATACGGCGTGATTCTGCCACTGATGCCATTTCTAGATCAATAAATACTTCATATTCAGTACATGCAGCAAATACTTTACCAGCATTCAGTAGCCCAGCTTCATTATCAGCCACAGATACTGATCTCTCTCTTTCATTGTCTTCAAAAATCAAGTCTTCTACAGCACCTTTCTGCAACAATAATGAGGCACCCAGTAGCAGTCATGTGGGGATACCATCGGATAAGCTCTGGGGCAGTGGGTACCCCATGATAGAAAGGATGAGATGATTTTGAAGCTAGTTCCAAGGGTTAGTGAGCTGCAAAATCAGCTTCAAGAGTGGACAGAGTGGGCTAATCAAAAGGTTATGCAGGCTGCTCGTCGGCTGAGTAAGGATAAGGCTGAGCTCAAGACACTAAGGCAAGAGAAAAGAGGAGGTTGAGCGTCTTAAGAAAGAGAAGCAATCTCTGGAGGAAAACACCATGAAGAAGCTTTCTGAGATGGAAAATGCCTTATGCAAAGCTAGTGGGCAGGTGGAGCGGGCTAATGCTGCTGTCCGGAAGCTTGAGGTTGAGAATGCTGCACTGAGGAGAGAGATGGAGGCTGCTAAGCTTCGTGCAGCAGAAACTGCGGCAAGCTGTCAGGAGGTCTCAAGGAGGGAAAAGAAAACCCAAATGAAGTTTCAGTCATGGGAGAAGCAGAAATCCTTGTTTCAGGAAGAGCTAATGATTGAAAAACGTAAACTAGCTCAGCTACTGCAGGAACTAGAGCAATCTAAAGTGCAACAGGAGCAAGCTGAGGTATCCAATTTTGATCTTATTCAAACTTTGTTCTCGTGTTTCTGCATATCTTGTAGACATCACCTGGTATCTATACTGATGGTATCATGGTGTCTTCAACGTATGACCTTATTTCTTAAAAAGTATATGAAATTATGATTAGTGAGTTCTATCTTAAGTTTAGAAGATCCTCTCATTTTTATTCTCAGAATATATAATAAGCAGGTTGGCTTGTGCTGACACTAGTATTTGATATCCATTTCTATGCTTGACCATTATGTGTTTTCCAATTTCCATGTAGAATGGATGGGTACTGCATGTATGTTAAATGATATGGGTCTGAAACAAATTTTCCACTTGTCACAGTGTTAGCTATCAAGGTAATATTCGCTTTCTCCTTTGAAAAAATGAAGAACTGAGAACTGCCACCCAAGGTATCAATATTCATCTGATGATCTATGTTAGCAGAGAATCAGACACACTGACTTTACAATGACTCCTTAAGGTTTTTGTGTTTCCTTGCATCTTGTTTGTTTTGTATCCGTCTTGTATGTGCAAGTGCAACTCTCATCCTTGTAAGAATTTTATTTTAAAAAATATGAATATAGTTATACTCAAGGGAAACATGATCAAACGGCTTGGTTAACTTGAAACGATTCCACAAATGCAACCACTCTTCCATCTGCATGGGTGTTAAATGAGTTTTTTGTTACTGGGAATGTTCTCATTGTTAAGGGAAAATATTACAGGCTAGATGGCAGCAGGAAGCAAAGGCAAAAGAAGAACTTTCTACAGGCCAGTTCTATCAAAAAAGAAAGAGAACAAATTGAGGAGTCAGCAAAATCCAAGGAGGATACTATCAAACTAAAAGCAGATAGGAATCTGCTGAAGTACAGAGATGATATCCATAAACTTGAAAAAGAGATTGCACAGCTGAGGTTGAAGGCCGACTCTTTGAAAATCGCTGCGTTGAGGATGGGTATTGATGGAAGCTATGCCAGCAGGTGCATGGACATGAAAAATGGTGCTGCCATGGGGAACCGCAGGCTTTCATCTCAGAGCTAGTCAGTGACTACTCGGCGACAGAAGGGGGCGTGAAACGGAACGCGAATGTGTAATGTGCCTTCGGAGGAGATGTCTGTTGTATTCCTGCCATGTGCTCATCAGGTTGTTTGCACAACATGCAATGAGCTCCATGAGAAGCAAGGTATGCAAGATTGTCCTTCTTGCAGGAGCCCATACAGCGGCGTATTGCTGTCCGCTATGCGCGTACTTAATTTATATACTTGAGTGAGTTAAGCTTTTCGAATAATGTCTATGGGACTCAAAGAATGAATAAAGCATTCTAATCATGCATATCAACAGCTGTAATACAGTAAACTGCTTTCAATACCAAAGTTGATTCTTCGTTGGTTCTCTTTTTCTTATGCTGTTTTGATGGTGTTCCAAGTTCTTTTTATCTTAAGGTGCTTTTTCCTTCATTGGATTGTTAAATAATATTATGCCCAGCTCCTTATGATGTCCTCCTGGTCGCGATAAGAATATTCAAATTCTGAGGGAATAATTTCTCCTGTAACATATTTGTGAAGGATTAAATGAGTATTTTGTCAAATAAAAAAGGGTTACGAACAATTGAAGGATGTGAAAAGCATGGGGGATACATTAGTTCTAATCATGAAGGGACTTGAACAAAATGGAGATTGATAATGCATATTGCTTAAGTGTGTATGTATATATATATATGTGATTGTTTTCACTACTTTTTTTGTTAATAATAACGCCTTCCTCTATTACTGATCTGACATGAGTAGAAGCTGAATGCTAGTGATCAACCATATGTGGTGAATGTTGATGATGTTTATTATGGCTTCTAACAATCAACTTCAATCCTTATGAACGCTATGCACATCCCCAAAATAATAAGGACGAACATAAGTGATCAATCTCATGTGCCATCCAACATTTTTGTCTGCATGGCCTTCATGATTCGAGCGACAATCATAAAATGTGGACTTCAATATCACGATTATGCATTTCACAGAATTTGGGTGTTGTGCCCCACCATGCACCGTCAATAGTCAAGTACTTCAGGTTCGTTTAGTTTAGAATTTGATAGAAATATTTTTGAAATAATTGATATTGAAAGAATTGATTTAAAAGAATTAATTTTAAAAGAATTGATTTGTGTTTGGGAAAGATATTAAAAAAGTGAGTTTAGAAGAATTGATATGAAATGAAAAAGTAAAAGTTAATATTTTTAACTTTAACTGTAATTAATTATTTTTAAAGTGGGTATTTTTTCTACAAGTAAAAAACTAAAACAAACTCTTTCACTTCCTACAAAATTGATTTTATTCACCTCAACGCTAAATTAAAGCCAAACCAAACAGGGTGTAAGTAGTTTTTTTTCCCGTTAATTCAATTTTTCAAATTCATTATTTTATAGATTTTCGTTACGTATAAAAGGCTACGAAAAGAAATGATCTCGGTAGACTATATATCATCAAAGATATAATTTATATAGTTAATTTTTTCGTTATTTTTTTTTTTTTGGTATAGATTTTCGTTAACTGTTATGAAAGTGAAGAAAATTAAATAAAAATACATTTTTATGCGAATAAAAAATAAAACAGGAGATTAGATTTTTAATTATGTGTCTTGGGCCTTAGCAACGTAGCAGCCTTTAGTTGGACCCAAAGTATATTCCGCTCGAGCTTCATGGGCCCCCATAAAACTTTTCATTCATCTTAGAGAAAATTTGGATGCATTTGAATTTTAAATTAAGGAATTTTTTTTTTGTTTTTGTATTATTCATCAATTAATATATTCAGTATTGTATTAAAAATATTTAAAAAGAGATAATAATAACTCCTTAAACCATGTATTGAGTGATGAATAATATTAAATGAAAATTTTTTCTTAAATTAAAAATCTCTAAGAATTTCTTGATTGATTAATAGCTTAAAGAACTGTGATAAAAATTTGAAGTTAAAATCTCTACAAAACCTATTACCAAGAGCAAACTCCTATACAAGTTTACTAAATGAATCACCGGTAACTAGAAAAGTTATGTCTTTTTAAATTTTTCAAATTTATATATATAAATTTAGATTTTTTCAAACAAAGCTATAATGATATATTTTTTGTTTCTCAAAATTTCCCTCACCCTAATAGGTCATAGCCTAATATCTTGAAGTACAACCAAATGTTCAAATGGGGACCTTTCCCAAAGATTTTTCTTTTATACACATAAATTTTACAAACAAACCAATATCAAATAAATATAAATAGACTGACTTATATATATAAATACACACACATACACACTAGTTATTTTGATTTTAGTCCCTCTATAAAATTTATTACAATTTTTAGTCCCTTATTTTTAATATTATATTTTTTATCCTTACCATTAATTTATAGTATTAAGTGGTGATATTTATAAGTATCAAAAGAATATTTTTAAATATTTAAAAAGATAAAAATAAAATTTTCAATATTTACAAGGACTAAATATGGATTTTAAGCTATTTGTAACAACCTAAATTTAGAGTGTAGGGTAAAAAAAATAAATATTGAAAAAATTACTAAATTTTGATTTTGGTTTAAAGAGTTAAATCATTCAATTTTACATGACGTCAATAATCATACGTAATAAGAATTAAAATCAAACAGATTTTAAAATATTTGGACCTAAATCAAGTAACAAGATTTTCAAACACCAAAACTGAAATGTATTTATTATTTAGAAATAAAAAAAAATTGCAAGTCTTTTTTCAACTTATTATGACACCCTACAAAGGTCATTTTTTAAGATATGATTTTCACCAGAATTTATCACAATATGAGTTTTTATGATTATTTACAATAATATGGTATTTTAAAAAGTAATCTCGCTAATGATAAGATTTGAATGATAAAATATAATATTTTAATAATAAAATATTATTTTTAAAATCAAATCTAATTATCAAGATTTGGATAATAAAAATATTATTTTTAAATCAAATCTCACTAATGGCAAGATTTGGATAACAAAAAATAATATTTTTAAATCAAATCTCACCAATGACAAGATTTGAATATCATATTCAAGTAATTTTTTCATAATCTTATATATAAGGATTTATTAAATTGAAACACCATATAAAAAATAACCCCCAATAGATACCATAATTACCATCCTCGTACTTTTTTTTTTTTTGTACACACATGAAGTTTAATATGCATAATTTAATGAGTTAAAAAAATTATATTAATAAATTTCAAAATGTAATTTTTTTACACATAATCAATAACCATAAGAAATTATGTACATTTTATCATAATATTAAAAAAAGAAATAGTCACATATATAATTTAATTATTATACTTGTATTCACATTATGAGAGGCAATTTAATTTATTTAATTGTTATGAAACGAACTTATTATATTTAAATCATTTATAGTGTATTTATATAAATGTAGATAAGTATATAAATAAATGTGGGTGGAAATATTTGTAAAAGCCAAAAAGAAATAAATAATAGATACCTATCTAGAAGGTTCTTTAAAATTATGAAGTGATGCCCCAGAAGTACTCAGCCACATCCTCTTCACATTTTTCAAAAATTGAAATTACATCTATAATCCTTACCTAATATAAAATAAAGGATTAAATATATTTTACTCCTTAAATTTTAAATTATATGTAATTTATATTTTAATTTTTTAAAATATATATTATGGCACTTTAAAATTTTTAAATTATGTAAAATACTCCTCAGTATAATTTTAATAATTAATAAATATATAATTTATGTGTATTAACCTCTTAATATTTTTAATTTATACAACTGATATATTGTTTGTGAGTTCTCATATGTAATTAATTCCCTAATTTTTTTTTATTGTATTAATTTGACATCTTACTATGATTTAAAATTTTATACTATTTAAAAGGGGGGGTTTTTTCATAATTTAAAAAATTAAGGGTATCGTGATGTACGTTTTTAAAAATAAGGGTGCAAACCGGACGTACTTAAAATTCAAGTAAAATGCATTTATCCTAAAATAAAAGTATCAGGAATCATATTCAAATGTTCTTAAAAAAATAATTTCCAGCACCCTTTTATTATATTTTGTGGTGTTAAACTTTTCATTCCGAAGCTGCGTGAAGCACTAAAACAGTTTTTTTTTTTTGCAAGAAATAAAGGAGAAGAAAAGAACGGAGGGAAGAAGGCAGCCAGAAAGGGACAAGTTGTATGTTTTTCATAGGCATTAATTTGTGTGCCACACCCACACACTCCTATCCTGCATTGGGACAACAAGGGGCAAACTTAATATAATTCAGAAAAATCTAAAGGCTTCCTCTCTACGTATATGTATAATAACTTAAACATATTTAGCAAGTCAAAGTTTAGTTTGAAGACGACTTAACTCCATAACCGTAATTTCGTCCACTCATTTCTCATCATAACCACTTCAGACTTAACATTTGTTTACTTAGATTCTGAAATATACCATAATATAAAACAGAGAAAACAGAGGGAAAAAAAATACAACTGCCATTTCCATTTGGACAAGCCGGTCTTTAAATTAGCTCTATATTCAGCTCCTCTTTCTTGTTATTTTATATATTCAGGTACGTGCATTTGATTTCATTTGCTGGCAAATTTTGATTGAATAATCACTATATATGCAGCTATATGAGCTTAAATGATAATTTATAGCTCCTACTTAGCTTACACTTATTGGTAGATATTTTATCTCAACTTTTTTGGATCGATCAAGAAGGAAAACATGCCTTGCTCAAAGTTTCTTCAATGCAGAGATGAACTGGATTTTGCAGATATTACTTTAAGAAACAAGCAAAAATGGTTAAGTTTATATCGGATAATCTTCTTCTTCTTCTTCTTCGTCTTCTCATTCTCTCCTTAAAGTTGTTGTTTATTTTTATTTTTCTTCTTTAATTTTGGAGTGGGGGAGGCAAGGATAATAATTGGGCTTGTTTCTAATCACATGAATAAGAATATCTAATCTTTTGTGCTGCTTTTGTTTTCAAGTGATTTCCGTGGTGAACGAACCAAACTAGCTATTTTCATTTGTCTGCATAAAATTCCTTTAATATAATCATGAATGTGAAGGAAGAAGGAATTAAACTCCTCCTATTGATTTTGGGGTGCAGCAGCTAGCAAGAGGAGGGATATTGAAGAAGCAGAAGGAGGAGAGATCAGAGATCAATCATCATGTCTTCCATAGGGAAAGGCATACTCATAAGGACCACACCCGATATGTGCAACAACAACAACAACAATAATGATAATAATAATTGGCTACTATTGAATGGGAACAAGTATGTTGGTGGTGCAGTGGAACAGTGGTGTGGGAGAAAACCACAAAACAAGTGCAGTGGCAGGACTTGGAGCTGCGCCTCAGATCAAACTCGACATGGAAAGCTGCTAGGAGATCACATCACCCTCCCGTACGTGGCCAAGCTATCCTAACCCCAGCAACTCCACCCACCACCAAAAAGGTACATACATACATACGTACATTATTACACTGCGCACCCCTGTTTTTTTTTTTTTTGTGATAAAGGAAAAACAATTTCTTCGTGCCAATTATCCGGTAATTTATGTGTAAGTAATATAATCAAATATCTATTATATAATTATTAATAAAGATTAGGTGTCTTATGGTCTAGACATGGCAAGTGTAATAATTTTAAGTCGTGGAACTTGGATAAACTTCTAACAATAAAACCCTTAAATTATTATATACAAGCATATTATATATTTTATGTGATAATTAATACGAAAAATAATGTACAGAAAGTGACCTGTGAATAACGAAACTATAGTAATGTGTTCTGACACGCTACTGCTTCTCCTCAATTATAGTTATGATGTTTTTGAGTAATTTTATTTCATAACAAATAGCTATATTTATTTAGTTGAAAATAACTATAGTTAATTTTAAGCAATTAATATTTTAGTATAACTTTTTTTCTAGTAGCGTTAATATTTGTAAGTATCATCTCTACTGACTAATATCAATTATTGATGTAATAAGTACAATTTAAATATGACTACTTGGTTGCAGAACTATATTAAACAATGTGTTTTTAGTATTCGCGACTACAAAAAATATGGCAAAATGGCATGGCTAAACTTGGGTCACATAATTTTCGTGAAAGCGCTGAAATTGTAAAGTTGGGTTGCTGACAAAACGAGTTGATTGGTGGCGTAAGGTTCTTTCTGGACCACAAGATGTCCATACTCCAGCGGACTCCAGAACTGATGAGGCCCAAAGATTGAAAAATGGAGGAAGGAATTGATCCGTGACACGTGTGTTCCTGTGTAGATATAAAAAAAATATTACGAAAAAAGAGTGAAAGAAAAATTTAAAAAAAAAAAAGGAAAGAGAAAAAGAAAAGGACCAAACAAGTTTTTCAACTTAAAAAAATTATATATTTTTATTCATATAGAGATTAGATAATAAAATTTCAGTGATGATATATTACACTTCAATCTGAAAATTTTGTTTATCAACTAGCGCTAAACTTTTGTGTTTAGTTATTTAGTTCTTGCCAGATGAGTGTTCTATCTTAGGGTGTATTTGATTAGAGTAAAAATGGAAGTAAAAATTTTTCAAATAAGCATTATATATAATTTTGCACATGAAACTCATATAGGAAAATTTTACTCTTATTTTTATTCCCCAACCAAACATATTCTTAGTTGTAATGTAAGGTAATTTTAGTTAAAATGATAACAAATGACTAGTTGAAATCCAATGTCATATCACCTTGGTTTACGTAGTTGAAATGAGCAAGAAGAACGTTCAAACATCGATTGTCATAATGAAACCAGGAAGTAATACAAATGAGAAGGTGGCCCTTCATTTCAAACATAGCTTAGCTTTTTTGGAGGCACTCCTTCACTTCCTACATGCTTTTAACGCCTTATATAAGTCATATTAGCTGTGAATTAACATGTTTTGCTCGATAATTACACAAAGTTTCTATGTTGAAACTTTTAAGAATTTTAGATCACGTTTATATGAAAAAAGAACAAATTGTCACCATCCTTTCGAACGTTTTCAGACATTAGTGCTAATAAGTAGTAGTACAAAGAGGTGCAAGTGTGTTTTGCAACTATGATTTCCCAAAGCATTCTCAATGTAACATTTGTTTTTCTGAAGCTGAGAGTGAAATTCTTCTGTGCTTTTGTTTTGTCAGCGCGTATTCACTTTTGGCAAAGGTAGAAGTGAAGGAAACAAGGCCATGAAGTCCTTGGTAAGCATCCTTTCTTTTTCTGCAATAAAAATTTTAAGACTAACAAGGAAACTCGGACTGAATTCTCAGTCATGTTCGTATATTTTAGTAACATTTGTCATTGGTCTTCCATCATAATAGAAACACTTAAAACACGTCATATATGTTCAGCAAAATAAGACAATATACTTTTCATGTCATCATGGCTTTTTTTTTTTTTTCCTTTAAATTGTTGACCAAGTGTATGTGTGTGAATTATATATAGTTGGGAGGAAAGGGGGCAAACCTGGCAGAAATGGCAACCATTGGGTTATCTGTGCCTCCTGGACTAACCATATCAACAGAAGCATGTCAAGAGTATCAGCAGAATGGAAAGAAGCTACCAGATGGCCTGTGGGATGAGATACTTGAAGGCCTTAGTTTTGTGGAGAAGGAAATGGGGGCCTCTCTGGGAATCCTTCAAAGCCTCTTCTCCTCTCTGTGCGCTCTGGTGCCGCGGTACGTTGATTATTATATTTGGTTTTTAGGTTTTCTCTTTGTCCTATGTTGAATGCCTCAACATAGGACCATTACTGGAGTCACCTTGTGTTGAGTTAAAGGCCTACAGGAAAATGGTGATGGAAAAAATATAGAAAGGACAGGAATGCTTATATAGTGATAAAGTTGTCTGCAATGCTTGTGTAGAGAAGTGGAGGCCTTGGTATACTATTACTCTATTAGTCTATTTATTTTGACATTACCTTTTGGCTTCTAATGATGGAGCAACCATGAAAGAAAATTGTACTTTTATTGTTGCATTGATTCATCTCAATTTAGGATTTGAATCCAAGTTTCCTTAGTCGAGAAGTTCTTGATTAAATAACAAGCAAAAATGTTTCCCTTTTTCTTTTAATCTTCATAAGGAGATAGTTTAAGATGAAGTTGTGAAATTGATTTGTTTTAATTGTTGAAACATCCTATTGTCTTCATCTATAGGTGTACTTTGCTTTGGCCTATTTGGTTCCCTTTTCTTGGAATATTCAACATGCTTATGGCATAACTAACTTATTCCCTCCACATTTACAAGATTTCCATGCCTGGAATGATGGACACAGTTCTCAACCTTGGACTGAATGACGAAGTGGTTGCTGGGTTGGCTGCAAAAAGTGGAGAGCGCTTTGCTTATGATTCATACAGACGATTCTTAGACATGTTTGGAGATGTTGTAAGTGGTTCTTTTATACCCTATGCATAAAATTTCTTTTGTAGGTTGTCATCAACATTCCTTTTGCAACTCAAAGTCAAACTAACTAAACTGAAAGTTTGGATTCCTTAATGAATGCAAACTGTTAAGAGTATGTTAGTAGTATCATTTTCTAAAAATGGAAAAGTAACATTGTGCTCTCCATTATTTCTTGTACTAACTGTTCTTTTGTGTTATATTAAGGTATTGGACATTCCACACCCGTTGTTTGAGGAGAAGTTAGAAAATCTAAAGAATAAAAAAGTTGCTAAACTTGACACTGATCTAACAGCATCTGACCTCAAAGATCTAGTCGAGCAGTACAAGAATGTCTACCTCGAAGCCAAGGGAGAAAACTTCCCCTCAGGTGCTGAATTCAACACAAATGACTTCTTCACGTTTTGTAATTATACATTCACACTATCAAATTGTTTATAAGAAAAACTATATGTGCTCATCTTAGTTTTTAGTTTACTAATTGCAGATCCAAAGAAGCAGCTCGAGTTAGCAATTAAAGCTGTTTTTAATTCTTGGGATAGTCCAAGGGCTATTAAGTACAGGAGCATTAATCAAATAACTGGCCTAAAGGGAACTGCTGTAAACATTCAATCCATGGTGTTTGGCAACATGGGACCTACTTCAGGAACTGGAGTCCTGTTCACTAGAAATCCAAGCACTGGGGAAAAGAAGCTTTATGGGGAGTTTCTGCTTAATGCTCAGGTTACATATGATATGATATGATACACTAGTTCTTATGTTACGTTCATGCCCTTATATCTGTCCTAGTGTACGGAGGTTAGCAAATACTTTTGTTGTTGATGTTTCTGAGTTAGAGCTTCTTTTTTTCTTTCTTTTTGATAGGGAGAGGATGTTGTTGCTGGAATCAGGACACCGGAAGATTTGGAGACCATGAAAACTTGCATGCCAGAAGCATACAAGGAACTTGAGGAGAACTGTGAAATTCTAGAGAAACATTACAAGGATATGATGGTAAAATTTCAATCTCCATAGATTCTTAACTTTTCTTCTTTATACTGTTTATATATGTTTTTGGATGATGTTTATTGCTTTGCACGCTTTTCTTACTTCAATTTTATTGGATTGGACACGATCCCATAGGTATAGCTTCTGAAATTGCTATACTGCAGGATATTGAGTTCACTGTTCAAGAAAATAGGTTGTGGATGTTGCAATGTCGAAGTGGAAAACGTACCGGTAAAGGTGCAGTCAAAATAGCTGTAGATATGGTTAATGAGGGGCTTGTTGATATTCGTTCTGCAATCAAGATGGTAGAGCCACGGCACCTTGATCAGCTTCTCCACCCACAGGTATATTATACTTTGTTGTAATTACCATTACCTGTGTGTGATGTGCCCTTAACTTCCTTTTATACATAAGGCATTGATCAAAACAACTTATGGCACCAACTAACTTGTATTTGGAAGGACTAACACAACTAACTTGAGAAGAGAATGCAAGGAATCAGTGATCAGAACCATACACACTCAATTGTAACATTTTAAAATAGTGGCATTGTTTGCTAAATGATTTTTATTTTGTTCAATAGATCTTACATATTTAATAGATATATGTCAATCTACTTCCATTTATATTTGTCTAATCCCTCATTATCAGATTCACATGTAAGGTGCTCAAGTGTTTTTGACTGCTTTGAGTTTACTTGGTTAGTTTGAGGATCCATCTGCTTACAAGGACAAAGTGCTCACGATCGGCTTGCCTGCATCCCCTGGGGCTGCAGTAGGGCAGATTGTGTTCACTGCTGATGATGCTGAAGCATGGCATGCACAAGGAAAAAGTGTCATCTTGGTATTTCTCTCTATAATCAAGCAAACATTCTTATTTCTTCTTCCTTGTTACCCTTCTTGACATAAGCCTGAATCTAGCTAGGAAAATCAAGAGTTGCCTTAGGTGGCACTAACATCAACACTCAATAGATGTTAGCTAATCCACTCTCGCAATGTTAAAGGTGAGGACGGAGACAAGTCCAGAGGATGTTGGGGGTATGCATGCAGCTGCTGGAATCTTGACAGCTAGAGGCGGGATGACATCTCATGCTGCTGTTGTAGCCCGTGGATGGGGAAAGTGTTGTGTGTCTGGATGCTCTGATATCCATGTAATTGACGCTGAAAAGGTTCAAGGATTTTGCATTTATTTAGCAGACCTGCATATATGTTTATAGCAAGTGACCACCAATGCTGTTGGTAATTCGGTATAATCTCAATTGATAATGCAGGTGGTTGTAGTTGGGGATAAGGTGATTGCGGAAGGAGAATGGGTATCACTGAATGGATCCACTGGTGAGGCGATACTAGGAAAGCAGCCACTTTCTCCTCCGGCTCTAAGTGATGATTTAGAAAACTTCATGTCTTGGGCCGACGAAATAAGGCATCTGAAGGTTGGGGCATATGCTTTAATCTGCTGCAGAAGTTGAGTTGATTCTCAAAATTAGATTCAGGTTTTTCGAAAAATGAAAATTCTTCCATATCCTTGATGTCTATCAGGTGATGGCGAATGCTGACACACCTGAGGATGCATTAACAGCTAGGCAAAATGGTGCCCAAGGGATTGGACTATGCAGGACAGAGCACATGGTACAAAAGATATTCAACTCGTTGTTACAACTGAATGAAAAGTGTGCATACATTACTCATTTTATAGATATATCTAACGTTTTTATTTCCTTGAAATTAGTTGAGTTGGAATGGCCATAACAATTTTTTGTGTTGTGTCCAAAATAATAATAACAACAACAACATAAAACCAAAACCAACAGAGCCATTGTCCTCTATGGGCATGCATTAGACTCAGCTTGAAACTGATTTTTTTTTTCTTTTGGCATTTTTGATTAAATGGCTCAAACATAATAGTTACGAATTATATAATTTTCTATTTGTTGTGGAACGTTTCAGTTTTTTGCTTCAGACGAGAGGATAAAGGCTGTGAGAATGATGATAATGGCCATCACACCGGAACAGAGGAAAGCTGCTCTTGACCTGTTGCTACCTTATCAAAGATCAGATTTCGAGGGATTTTCCGTGCAATGGATGGTCTCCCTGTAACAATTCGGTTGTTGGATCCTCCACTCCATGAGTTCCTTCCAGAAGGTGACCTGGAACAAATTGTCAGTGAGCTAACTTCCGAGACAGGCATGAAGGAAGAAGAAATCTTCTCTAGGATTGAGAAGCTATCAGAAGTGAATCCAATGCTTGGTTTTCGAGGCTGCAGGTTTGAATGCCCTTCTTGTTATGATGCTTCTTGTCTTGTGTATGGCATAATATACATACTCATACACTAACAATGCACATAGTTTTTGGATTGATTAACAATTCCTCATATCTGACAATTGAAATTCTGTGAACAGGCTGGGAATATCATACCCAGAACTGACTGAGATGCAGGCTCGTGCAGTTTTTCAGGCTGCTGTTTCAGTGAGTAACCACGGAATTAAAGTTCTTCCTGAGATAATGGTTCCACTTATCGGTACACCTCAGGCATGATCCTTTTTCTTCCCTATTTCTTTGCCCATTGCTTCTTCTTTAGTTTAGTTTACATGCATCATTATCCATTACCATCTCATTCTTTGAGACACAGCCTTTTATTCTTTATCCTAAACCATATGACCACTATCTTAGCTTCTCATCCTGGGGAAGCCCTTGTGACTCAATAACTATGTGATTGTGATATAAGCCCTAATATTTTGTTGGCAGGAATTAAAGCATCAAGTGAGTTTAATAAGGAATGTTGCTGAGAAAGTGTTCTCTGAGATGGGTTCCTCTTTAAGCTACAAGGTCGGAACCATGATTGAAGTTCCTAGAGCCGCGCTAGTAGCAGATGAGGTAAACTTATATCCTTTTTATGTCTCGACTTGAAGAATCACATTTAGATTCTAACATATAATAGTTAAAGTTTAGAATATGGTAATAGAAAGACAGTCCTCTCTCCCATTTCGCTCGGGCTTAAATCAGGCTTTTAATCTAGAAGTGCATTATCATTTGCAGCACAACAGTTAAAAAAGATCATTTTGTTCTCTTCTTGTTATTTACAGTATCTGATTTTATGATTCATTTGTGTAGATTGCAAACGAAGCAGAGTTCTTCGTTTGGAACCAATGACCTTACCCAAATGACATTTGGATACAGTAGAGATGATGTTGGCAAATTTCTTCCTACATACCTATCAACAGGCATTCTGCAGAGTGATCCATTTGAGGTGAGTTATGTCACCAAACGTTTATTTGCTTATTGAAGATATATGACAGATGATTGCTGAATTTCAACTGTTGACAATAATATCAGGTACTTGACCAGAAAGGTGTGGGTCAACTCATCAAGATTTGCAGAGAAAAGGGTCGTGCTGCAAGACCAAACTTGAAGGTAGGACTAGGAGTAACTTTTATAAAAATTTGAACCAACAAAATGTTATTGCACATCTTAGGTATCAGTAATTTCGTACTATGCCAAGCATAATGTCAAAACATATTTCTATGCATTATTCCCCATTGAGGTGCTTGAGCAATTAGCTTATTGAGTTGGTTGTCAGGTTGGAATATGTGGAGAGCATGGTGGGGAGCCTTCTTCGGTTGCATTCTTTGCTCAAATTGGTCTTGACTATGTCTCATGTTCTCCTTTTAGGTCAGATTTTCAGTTCTACATCATATGAAAATGAGATATTTTTATTTTCAACCGTCAAACTGAAAATCTAAGGACCCTTTTGCAGGGTTCCAATTGCTAGGCTCGCTGCTGCTCAAGTTGCAGTTTGAGAAAGTTGTCTGGTGGAAGAGAGGGTTGATTGCCTCGCTTTTAGGGCATGACTCTCTAAAACTGTAAATAATTGTGGTTTATATGTCCATGTAAATAAAAAATGGATGTTTATACAAGGAGGTCAGATAAAGAAGGCCACTAACATAATTATAGAAGTCAAAGAAAAAGAAAATATTTTCAAATAAAAAAAGAGGGGAAAAACATTGTGTACAAAGATTCTTACTACAAAGTTTCTCTTATAATTTGATTGCGGAATGCGTCTTCATGTATTTGGTGTATAGGACCTTAGTATTGATATACAGGTTTATCTTGTCATATTAAATAAGAGTGACTGTGTAAAATTCTTGTACATGTTCTACTGTATCTCACTACTAATAAAATCTCTGAAAATTTCTTCTGTGTATCCTCATCTTTCTCTTTGAATTGATTGATCATATTGTTTGGGGAAGAGCTTCGAGTAGCTTGCTAGTTATTACTCTCAAGTTTAAGCTTGCTTTGCTGCAGCAAAAGTCACTTTTATACAAACCAGTTATCATCTGAATTTGATACATTTATTGAATATGAAATAACAGCCAATGAAGATTGGGAGATGCACAAGCTAAAGTATTTGTCTCCTCTCAAGTGAAGAGGTTATTAAAGTAATAAAATAAGGAGTTAATATTCTTGAATTATTTAGTGAGACTCATACACTATAAAGCTATTAATTAAAAAATTAATTTTCTTATTTTACTAACTTGATCACATTAGAGCAGTTCAGTGACATGCTTATAAGGTAATGAAACTCTCAAAAAGGAATAACTTCCATTGTATATATATATATAGTAACTGTCTTTTGAGAGATTGGCTCTTGTGATATACAGTGCACCAGGAAAATGAGACATGCTTTTATGTTTTACCTACTTCTTTAATTTATATAGCCACTTTAAGATTTAATCACTTTTATTGTTATACTAACTACTTAATCAGTGTATATAAGTTAAGCTCTTTTTCTTGTTATTGTTGGCTTGAGAACCTTTAAAATGATGACAAACATAATCATACTTCTCTAATACATTTGCTAAATATTTCAACTTTATATTAGATAGCACATATCTCCTGATTTACAGAGACATCCTTCGTTGTTAAAATATCATGAATCACACTTAAACTAAAGGCTGAATGCGAAAGTCAGAAGCAAGCAACAGTGTGTCAGTAAAAATCATGTCTCAGTAGATTGTGGGTCTATAAAGTTAAATATGTCCACATCAAGGACAAGAGAGAAGAGAGAAAAGTGTGTTCAACAAGTCAAAGCATTGGGAAAGCATGGGACAATAGCAAAAGGACAAAGCACTTTTTCTGCATATGACAGGAAACAGGAACCGAAGGCAGGGAAGAGGAATAGCAGGACAGGAAAAAGCAGAAAAGGACAGGAGAAGGATTTCAAACGATTAAGTCATTTCTCTATTTTGGCAACATTGGGTAAAGCATTTCTGCACAACAAAGAAAGAGCCTCATGGCTCATCATTCAAAATGGAAATGCTCCTTCTTCCATGCTTCAAACTCGGTCTGCTATGCTGAAAAATGAACGTTGCAGCAAGCTTCCTAGCCTTCTCACGTTCTTCTCTCTCATGGCTGTAAGGGTGCTGCCTATATAAGGTTCAAGAAGAACCATCTTCAAACTAACCAAGACTTATCTAGAAAGAAAATATTCTCTGTTCTTAGTGTTCAAAGTGATATCTTGTGAGAAATATATTATGAGTGGGTTAGTGTTCAATATTTGGAAATTTGTTTTGGCCCTTGCTAAAATATTGGGATTGTTTTTGTGAGGATTTAGTTGGTTTGTTACCAACTTTGGTTTGTAAGTTTGAATCTGTATTTGATTGGAAAATTTGTGGAACTCTCATCAATATTGGTGAGGTAAGGAGACTTCATATTGAAGTTTAACCATAAAAGCTCTTGGTGCACTCTTCTTAACCCTATCTCTTTATTCTCATTTCATTTCTAACAAGTCCTTTAATTTATATTGAAAGTTGTATTCTGATATATTGTTTTAAAAGGATAACAAACACATAAATACTGTTTTTGAAAGTTTACTCACTAAATTACATACTCCTATTAAATACTCCTTTCTTAGAGACATCTGGGTGAATTGTTTTAACTGTGTGTTAATGTGCAAAAAATTTTAAAGGATCACTTGATTCAAACCCCCTTTCTCAGTGATTTGATACTATCAGTTATAATTAAAAAGGTACCATCTTATTTTCAGTTCATTATTTTTTCAAACTATTTTGGATTACAATTCTCTTTACAAAGTTCTAAAATAATTAAAAAAAAATATATATAAAAAAAAAAAAAACAAATTGACAGTGTTACAAAACAAACAATATGAAAAGAAATCGAAAACTTCCAATTCTCAACCTCAGTCCATCTCTTTTCCGCAAAACCCTAAACCCTCAGTAGTTTAGATCCAGGTTGTTTCTTTCTTTCTGGTGGTTCTCACTTCTCAGTTGTAATTGAAGAATGGGGTATGAGAGCTACGTGGTGGTGCACAACATAGCCAAAAGACACAACGTTGGGACGCTAGCTCGAAGCGCCACAGCGTTTGGGGTGTCGGAGCTGATCCTTGTCGGCCGTCGAGACTTCAACTCATTCGGCAGTCATGGCTCCTCCTCCCACCTCCGCTTTCGTCACTTCCACTCCCTCCACGATGCTCGCAACTTCCTCAAGGTAAAGCTCTTTCGCTCTTGCCCCTTTTTTGGCTTGGAATAAAGTTTTTTTTTTTTTTTTATAAGAACCAAAATTAAAATTGTGTTTTTTAAGAGAATGAATTGGATTCAGTGATTGCTTTGTTAGGAAAAAGACTGTGACATTTGTGGGGTGGAGATAACCGACGATGCCATGCCCGTGAATCAGCATCCTTTCAAGAAAAGCACGGCTTTCCTACTCGGCAACGAGGTTTTTCTTTTTATTTATTTATTTATTTTTTGAACTCTATGGAGAAGGAGAATCACATTGGAAATTTTATGGCATGCATTTGGGGTAGCTGAAATTGGTGTCCTTTTAGGCTCCGTGGAGTTCTGCATTGTTATTGCTCCAAAACTTATTCTTGTAGGGTACAGGCCTTTCTGCTAAGGAATGTGAGATTTGCGACTTCTTCGTTTATATCCCACAATATGGATGTGGCACTGCTTCATTGAATGTTACTGTTGCTGCTTCAATTATACTGCACCATTTTGGAGGTATTCTTTTCGTTAATTTGAAATACTGCAGTTTCGGGTGCTTTAAGGTCCTGTGATCATGGAACATATCTATTCTTCAAGCATGTGCAATTTCTTATGTTAGTTACATATGCATGTAGTGTGATAATAAAGCTTTCATTGATTGCATGTATTTCATCTAAATCGCTACGTTTTGCTGTAAGTCACAGAATATGTTTGTATCTGATGTTTTAACGTGTAGTTTGAATCTCTCCAACTTTGTCACTATGTCCTAGTTTCTTGTGTACAAGGAAATTAAGGTCATCCCTGTCCACAACTGCTTTGCTCTGAAACTTAAAAATCTATTCAAAAGTGTATGCCTGGCAAACTGAATTCATGTCTGAAAGAAATATGCATATTTAAATTTTTGTGTAATTATTAACTATTAAGTATACTTCAGTGTTGTGTTATACAAGAAAAAAATGTATACTTTAGTGATGATGATAAATGAAAAATTACATTGTTCTATTACCTTATCTATGCGTCTCACTACAACTTACATACTTACTTCCGGATGTCTTTCTTTTTTTTTTTGGTTCAATTTTTTCCTTTCCGTGTAATCTCTTACAAACTTTCCACACATGGCAATCAAGTAAACTACCCAATTGCATGTTTTTTCTTGATCTAGCTCATATGCATTTTAATACTAGTTCCAGTTGCTTTATACTTCATGTAATACTGTTTCTGAATCATAGTTTTTGTCAGTCTGGGCAGGTTTTACAGAGAGATCTCGTGATGGAAACAAATTTGTTGTGGCTGAGAGACCTGTAAAGCAGGGTCGACGAAATTACTGCACTGAATCAGAAGATGCTATCGTTGAAGAGCGTAAAGCTAGAAGAGAAAATGTTGCCAATGGTTTCTTTGATGAGAACGGGAGCAGCAATTCATTTTCAAACCTCCTTGATGCATTATTTGTTGATGGCTGATTTAATTAGGGACAATGATCTTTGAGATTGATGGTCTAAAATGCTTCAGTTGTGGCAGAAAACAGAACTGGCGCCTTATTGGAAGCTGGTTTAAGAAACTGTTACCTTGAAAGATGGCTTGATATATGCAACCCTCTGAAAGAGAGAAAAGCCATTAGCTGGGGAAGGTTCCTACAGCATTAGGAGTGTAGTAATTTATGGCGTGTTTGCTGCAACTGCCACCGGTGACCGGACAATATATATATATGGTGACAGGACAATATTTGAAGTTGTTAAAAGCACATTTGCATAGCTACACCTGTGACATTGACATTTGTTTTACTAATGTTAGATGAAAGTTTTGTCAGCTTTCTTGTCGTCTTTATTTTGACTGTCTCCGACATTCTATGCCTGCATTACTGACTTGCTCTGCGGATTGGTTCTAACAAACCTCGGATTAGAAAGAGCACCTAAACGATAGCTTTTCTAGTTCATCATGTTTACCGTCTCCAATTGGGTAGGGTGGATTGGGGTGATATTGTTTTCTTAGAGATTATTTTGAAGAAAGAAAAGGATTATTCTCAATTGATATTAATGAAAGACTACACTGTATATAGTATCATATCCGGTGCGCAGAGTGAGGTGCAGCATCTTGTTCTTCCAATCCTACTTACAATTTGTTACAAAAGAAAAATAGCCATATGACAAATTACACTACGCTACTCAATTACTTTCTCCATTTAAATTAAAGAGCATAAAAAAAATTGATGAAAAGAAGTACGAAGGCAATTTAAGTCGGTAAAAATTGGAAAAACGGTTGATGTAATTCTATTTGTATAATTCATGTCAAACTTTTTGTACCATCTAATTATTGTAAATGGAAATGCTCAAACATATTAAAACCCCTCGATGCCTTTTCGTTCCTTCCCTTCTTCTGAATTGAACTCCCAACGAATGTATAAAAGTATTGGCTAGAGACGGGAATGAAGGATGAGGAGGCGAAATTCATCCACTATGCTCTAATATTGTTCTAATCAAAGTGTTACGTAGTGCCAGGCATGGTGGTGGATTGTAACGGTAGGGATACTTTGATGCCCAGTTACCGAGAGAGCGAGGGAGACTTTTGACTGGGACTATAAATTGAATGCTCAAAATCCCAGCAAAGGCTTGTAGCTTGTGGCCATTTAATTCGGTCACAAGATTGACTTATTTGTAAATTTACCTCCCACAATTGTGACTGCAACATGATTAAGACTAAAACTTCAAATTAATCTCTCAAACTTGAAAAATCTTATATTAGTCTCTTAAATTTTATAAAAGCGAATAAATTAGTCCCTTTATAAAATTGTAGTCTAAATCTTATCTGTTAACTTACTTATACGTACCTGTTAACTTGTTTATATATCCTGTTAAATTTTATAGTGGATCCTAACTTGCCTTACTTCTTTAAACGTAGTCGTTTAGATTTTTTTTTATGCCATCTCACTTTAGCTCTTTGTTCAGAAGAAAGATTTTAACTTTAAGTTGGCATTTGTTCTGCAAAAGGGAGTGAGACAATTTAGGACTCATTATGAAAATTAACAGGACACATAAATAAATTAACAGAATACGTAGACATTTTTATTAATAGTTCAGACAATAATTTAATAGAGGGACTAACTTGTTCCCTTTTATAAAATTTAAGTAATTAATATGAGATTTTCTAAATTTGATGGGCTAATATATCCTTAACTATAAATATGAAGGACTAACTTGAGATTTTAGTTTATAATTAATTGTCTCGTTCAATTTGACAAGTCTAAGTTTGAGAATTAACCCGTCACTTCAAAGAGTAGTAATAAAATTGCTAGCTTTGTATTAGTCCCATACCAGGGAAATTGACTGAGCCTAACAAGAGGCTCAAATATAAAAGCACAGGAACTCTGACAAACAAAATATGCAACCATGAGGTGAGCACATACCAAACTATTCTTTCGCGTGATTGCTCACATGCCTACGTGTCAATGCCTATGGTGCCGTTGGCATTTAACCACATTTCGAAAGTGTTACTAAATGAAAAATAATTTGGCTAACCCCAAATTTTATACCAATTTTACGCTTTTTCTCCAACTTGAAGCCTACCTCTAGCACCACCACTACCTAATGTGGTTAGACCCTCTTCATCACTTCCCATTTCCAATTGAACCAATTTCATGGCCATGGTGGTGATCACGAGATACAAAACACATGGCTGCTCTATTCTTTCCTCTATTTTCATCCCCTATTTTCACTTGCAACCAGGTCCAGGATCATGAAGGGTGAATTCATCAGGGACGATGACACTTGTCTCATATGGGCTCAACTTTGAAATGGGTTTTTCAGTTTTGAAAACTCGTGTTACGTTGGGATTTAGTACTACAACATTCCTCAACCATCAGTGACATGGGTTGCAAAGAGAGAACCCCACAAGAATAAAATCTAGTCCAGGACCGTTTCAATTTTGGGGAACATAGCTCGAAGCCATGCTTCTTGATGATGGGAACCTTGTACTTTTTGTCACACAATGGGGGTTGATCCTGTGAGTATGCCACAATTGTGGTTTGGGAGGGAGATAAAAGGAAGTGGAGGAGTGGCTACTAGAATGGTAGAATATTCATTGGTGTGTACATGACAAGAAGCTTGCTTTATGGCTTTTCCTTGGTTGCAAGGATGGCACAAATGCCTGCAGCGACGATGTTGAAGAAATCGGCAATTTGAGCGTGGGGATCGAAGGTTTGGGTGCGATCTGGTCCTTGAGGTGGACGAGGTGGCGCTAATGACGGTGGCAATGGTGCCTCCACCGTCTATGCTAAGAATGCGGGTTTTGGCGGTGGCTTCGTACGTAGTGAGAAAGCCATTACTGCTCCAGGTTTGGAGAAGATCTCCAAGGTCACTTTGCTTAGCTCCATTGTCACTGAGTTAATGAAAATTCTGTGTGAGTGTAAGAATGAAGAAGGAATAAGAAGAAGAAGAGATTTGGATGTTGAGAAAGCGAAGAAGATGAATAGGTGTTTTGCAACATTATTTTTTCGTTAGCCACATTTTTTTAGTGTGTTTAAATGTCAACGGCACTATAGGCATTGACGCCATAGGCATGTGAGCAATACCCTTCTTTCGCTTTTTACTAAAGAATACCATGTGCTCTCCCCATAAGTGGCATATGCCAATTTTTGAAGGGCTTCTTCCCTTGGCATGTGGCCCTAAAATTAAGTCTTGAATGTTTGTAATGAGATTAGTTGAGATTCTCATATGTGGAGAACATTGTTTTAGATGTATCAAGTGTTAGTCTAACCCAAAATTAATTAAGGCTTGATGAATTGTTTGTAACGAGATTTTGGCATATGTACACACTGAAAGATATTAGAAATGAGGTGGGGTGGATTAAGATAGTACTGGACACACTTGTTTGTTCTTTGCCAAAGTGATATTGCGCTTTCTAAGAAAACACTAGATTGGGGTATGATCTCCAATCAGTTTCAAATTTTCAATACTCACATTAGCCTAGCCTACGTACCTCTTATCATTTCCTTAGATCACTTCACAAAAATACGCAAAAGAAGTTACCATAATTAGTCAACCCTTTTAGGTGAAAAATTGAACAATCATAAGAGAAGCAATATGAGTCTTACTATGGCCGTTTAGGTTAGGTTTTTTTTTTCCCTCTGTATGCTAAGGTTAGGTTAATGAGGGCTTCAAAGTAGAGGTGACAATATGGGTTGGACTCAATAGGTTGATCGACCTACTGGATTTCCTTCGTCCATAAAAAGTAGAACAACACAGGCCACCTGGTTTAATTAATAGGCCTAATTTTTTATGAATTGGAGGCCTAACAAAAAAATGTATAAGAAAATGTTTTATATTTAATTTTAATTCATTAATAGTATAGTATTTCATATTAAAATTTAATATTTTATTATAACTTAATTTAAAAGCATTTTACTCTTATCATAATTACTTTAAAAATCATATAAAAATAATATATAATTGATTGATAATGTGTAAAGTAGTTTGTATTGATAAGGTATCAAAATTAATTTCTAAGGTTGATAAAAGAATACAATTGATCTCTCAAACATCACAATATAATTATTCTCATTTAATTTTTTTCATGTACCTTTTTTTTTTGTATTGAAAAATGCTAGTATGAAAAATGCTCATACTAGGAATCTAAGACAGTTTTATGTACTTTTTAAATGCACTTGAAATTCAATTCGAACACGAATAAGGAAGGAGAAGGAGATATCAATCTGATCAAAGCCTATTGAAAATAGCACCAAACAAAAAAAAATCCATTGAAAATTCATACTCCTTTTGTATAATGATAAATATCATTTTCATTTTTTCTAGTATATTTATAAGTTAATATACCTGAATATAAATAAAAAAAAATGGTAAAATGACATTTATTATGAAACAGTGGAGTACATACCTAAATATCTTTCATTTCATTTACTATGTTTTAGTTAAAGTTGAAGAAATAATCAATGTAATAATTATAGTATTATAATAATATTTGCATCATTTAATGGCGGATGAAATATTTATATAACAATTGATTATAGAATCTAATTTTAACACATCGTTTGCATGATAAGTCAATTATATAGCCATTGAAAGCGTTTAATTAACTCTTATCATAAATACTTTAAAAATCATGTAAAAGATAATATATGTTTCGCTGACAATAGGAAATACTTTTTATTGACTCCTGGCAACAATAACTCAATAAGAGTGTTAATTGTAATATTTTATTTTTTTAAAAAATCCTTAATATATGACTGGACCCTACCTACATATAGAGGGGCTCTTATCATAGTTTTTTTTATTAATTTAAATTCATAAAGAAAATCATTATTTATATCACTTTTAAAAACATCTTTCTGTTAGGATACTCAGTTAGTTGTGCAACATAAAACAAAAACGGTTATAGAGTAGAGCTTAAGGCATGTGATTTGTAACTGCTTATGAAGCCTCAGCTATACATATATATAGCTAGCTTCCTTTGTACAATTCAGTTAGTCGAATTCATTTCATTTAAATACACAAACTCTCTTCTACCTCTCTCTCTCTCACACTCCCTTCAACTTGTCTCTGATACCTTACATGGTCAGCAAGGTTCGATCCATGGCTACTCCAAATGGAGATCAAGGTTCCAAAGTGAGCTCTGAAGCTGTAACAATGGCGAAGAGGCTCCACGAGCCTGGTTTGAGAAGCTCAGCCACACTCTTCTTCAGCGGGCTCACCGCTAAATGTGATTGCTCCTTGTTCATCAGAACCTCCTCAACTAAAACAATCTATGCACTTGTATATGTTGATGATGTGATAGTCACTGGTACTTCCAAAGCTACCATTTCCTCTCTAATCTCTTCACTGAATAACACATTTGCCCTAAAAGACCTTGGCTCACTCCATTACTTTCTTGGAGTTGAAGCCAAACCCACAAACTCTGTGGTTTGCACATATCCTAGGCCAAATACATCAAGGATGTACTGCTCAAGGCCAAGATGGTTGATTGCAAACCCTCTCCCGCACCAATGACCTCTGGCTTCAAACTCTCCAATCAGGGAAATGACCTTTTTGAAGACCCATATCTCTATAGATCAGGAGTTGGGGCACTCCAATATGCCACAAGTACTCCTGACATTACCTAATGTGTCAACAAGGTTTTCAGTTCATGCATAAGCCCTTTATCTCCCACGGAAAGAGGAAAGCTCATCCTTCGTGATCTGCAAGGTACCCTCATTCATGGCCTTCACCTTCAGGTCCTCCTCCTTACAGCTCATGGCTTTCTGTGACTCTGATTGGGGTTCTGACCCTGATGATCGCAGTCCACATCTGCCTTTTGTGTCTTTTGAGCAACCTAATTTCGTGGCTTTCAAAGAAGCAATGTGTTGTATCAAGGTCGAGTACTGAAGCTGAAATAGGAGCTTGGCTTCTGTCATTAGAGATCTCCTGGCTCCAAGGTCTCTTGTTCTAAACTGTCTTACAACCTCATCTCCTCCCACATATTGTGACAACCTTAGTGCTGTCATGTTAGCCTCCAACCCATGTTTCATCAACACTCCAAACACTTTGAGCTTGACTTGCATTTTGTCCGAGAGAAAGTTGCTAATGGCCTTATCAAAGTGTTCCACATTCCCTCTAAAGAACAAACAGCTGACCTTCTCACCAAGGCAGTGAGCTTTCCCTATCCTCCAACCAAACTGAGTTGGACCTTTCAACTCATGAGTTTGTGGGGGATGTTAGGGTACCAGTTAGTTGTGTAATAGAAAACAAAAACGGTTATAGAGTAGAGCTTAAAGTACATGATTTGTAACTGCTCTATGAAGCCTCAACTATACATATATATATAGCTAGCTTCTTTTGTACAATTCAGTTAGTCGAATTTATTTCATTCAGATACACAAACTCTCTTCTGCCTCTCTCTCTCTCTCACTCTCCTCTTCAACTTGTCTTTGATACCTTACACTTTCAAAGAATACTCTTAAATATCCCTTAAATATTGATTAAGAGTATTTCTCAACTTTTATCTCAATTAATATTTAAATAACACTTTCGGATACCCTTAAAAGAAGTCAACAAAGTGAAACAAACAAGATTATTTATCTGTATGCAAATTAAAAGCTTTCACGACCAATTAATAATTAATGGTTCAAATCGGAACACCCAAAATTATATTATACATCATGACACCCAAACTCAAATAGCTAAGGTATTTCTAGTATGGTAAATACATATATGACAAGATCGATCTGCCAAACACACTGTCAACCTAATTCGACATGAATAATAATTATTAACCTATTGACACATATATAAGTGTAAGTCCCATAATGAAAATTGACATTGCATACCACACAGCCGCGCAGTAATTATCAATCTATTTCTTATTAATAGTCGACCTCAAAAAATCATGTAGCTAAATACAATAGCTTCCTAATATTACGATTTCTAGAACAACTATTAATAAGAAATGAAAAAAGCAATTTAAAGAAAACAATTCTTCCCAAATCAAAGAATACTATGTAATGTATACTAAACACCACCACCATTGGATTTTGGGGAGGTATCATTAGAATCAGTACTTAGAGGGTACCCAATTCCATGGCGAGTATTAGGGAACACCATGAAGACCCCACCAGCCAGCACCCCAATAACTGGTGGCAGCGCCTGCAGTAGCTTCTTCTGAGTGGACTCAAAACCAGGGTAGAAGCAGTGCACGGTGTTTGTGTCAAGTAGCCCCAGAACTGCAAACACAAGCAACGCTAAGGCAGCATGCACGAAGTCCCCAAATCTGAGCCTATACCCCGACAAGTCAACGCTGTTGGGGTTTTCAGGAGGAGGCCACAGTCCCTTGGTTGTTACGATTCCATAGCGCCGTTGTTTGGTGGTCGTGTCGGTGTAACTGTCGGTGAAGGACGAAAACATGCAGCAGAAGGCGCACACGACGAGGAGAGTGGCGGTTAGGTACTTGTTGGTGGTTGTGCATTGGCCGCTGTTGGTGACGATGGGGCTTGCGAATTGGAACACGAACACTGTCCCCGTTGGGAGCAGCTTGATAAGGCTCCCAACTGCTGTAAGCGCCATGCCTGTGTTGTTGTCGTTGTTGTTGTTTTTGTCACTATTACTTCCTTTGTCCTGTTGGGTGGTGCTTGTCGTTTCAGCGTTTGAGGGTGAACCCTCTGCAGCAGCCACTTGGTTCTCTTTTGCTATCTCCATTGGTAGAATCTGTCTTATTAAGGGAGTATCAGAAGTTGCACGTGAAGCTTACACATACACTGTTGTTCTGTTGTGCTTTCTTTCTTTCTTTCCGCGTGGAGCATATATATCATGATTTTATAGATGCAGAAAGAAAAGAAAGAGCCAATGGGTGTCGATTTCTTCTACGGAAAATAATTCGGGCATTTATTAGGAGGTGAGGTCAGTTTAAACCTATACCTAAATTTTACACTAATTCGTATTAATTATTTGATAACAATGTATGGAATTTGGACTAATTAATTATTTTCACATCATAAAACTTAATCTCTAACTTGTTAATTAACTAAATATAGTTAATGAAAATATGTATACCTCATTAATATGTGTATCTTATATAAAATTCATGTACGGAGGAAATATTTTCCCTTTTATTATACCAAATTGCAGTATTTGCGCTATGCACACATTGAAGAGTCAAAAACAAAGGATTACGAAATGAAAGCCCTACAAAAAATAAAGAACACATATATTGACCACGTAGTAGTAATTAACAAATACATAGGAGAGGTTGTTTTTCCTTAGCCGTTGTCATGAAAGCGGTATGCCATATTAACATTTTAAGTAAATGAAAAACAATGAAGCAAAAGGTATTGAGAAACGTAACCATCCAATTTTAGGTATTCTCATGCTGTGTACGTTAAACCGAAATGGATGGTGTTAATATTTGCCCATGGCCCCCCATGCTGACTTGCTCAGCCAATATACACATGCATCCTATGATATACTCACTTAATAATTTTGGAAAGAGAAAGAGCTAGCTTTAAATATTACGTAAAAGATTATAGTAACATTGTTATAATGCAACTGTTAATAAAAAAATTGTTTAATGTGACCATTCACCAAATTAAACTGCTATTCCAATGAGATAGTTATATTACTAACTTAAATTGTTTAAAATATATTAGATATCCAAAGCAGCCTTAATTTGTTAATAATAAAGTTAAAGACTTAAAGTAATGTGACTATTCAAACAATTGTAATCAATGAAATGGTTGCATTAATAATAAATTTATTCAAAACATCAAAAGCAGCCTTTGTCCTCCCTTTCTTTTGCGTTAGCTTGCTTATTCGCTTCCTACAGTTTCACTTTAAATTTAATTTTGTTTGTATTAATTCAAAATAATTAAAAAAAAAGCTCTTACAATTCACAACGTTATCGACAATTGAAAATAGTCAAAACACTTATTAAAAGAATTCTTTTAGATTTTTTAATATGTAATAATTATTAATAAATTATTTATAAGTATTTACAATAAATATCTTATATCAAAATTATTTTTCTTCATAATATATTTATCAACACCTTAAATATTAAAAGCAGTTGAAAATACTTTTTTTTTTTTTATAGTGAAACCATCCCGCTGTACTTTTGACTGGATTTCTAACAGACTGAAAGTATGCTAAACTATTTTATTTGCCCAGGTGTGATAAATTAAAGATTTGACATCTTCGGTTATACTGATTCAATTGGCCAAGGGCTGCTTCAAAAGTCGTAATTTATCCCGTCTTGATGTTCTTCTTTTCAAATTTCAATTGCTGCCACTTATGAGGATAATCATAAAATTTCTCAACCAATCAACAATTCTGTTTTGTTTTCATCATAGAGGAAACTTCATATGCGTCTTGGTAAGCACCACTACCCCTTATTTTAGAATAATTATTATCTATTTAATTTTTATATTTTAAAATATTTATCAATTATAATATTTAAATAGTATTATTTTTTTCAATATATCCTTAATATAAATGTGTTAATTAAGTAATTAATATATTTATCAAAGTGAATATAATGACTATACAAAAATACTTTTATCAACTTATCATATAGTTCTTTAATTTACCAAGATGATTTTTAATTTTTCTTAATATGTATGTTATTTAGTTTTTTTAAATCAAAAGGAGCATGGGTGGAAGTAGTATATAATACTCATGAAACCTTGCAGACTCTAATCCAATGATTAAAATAAGGTGGATTCTCACCTATAGTTATTAGTCAATATAGTTGATGCAATTGTTTTTAGCCACATTTTATAAACATGATCAAATGCAAAAATAATGTGGGTAAACACGTCCCTGCTTTTCCTTCTCTTGGACTCTCCCTCCTTCACCCCTTCTCTCCACCAACGACCACTCCAAAACCACCTTATCATTTCCATTTCATAGGACAACTTGAGCTTCTGTGGTGACTTTCAATTGGTCACCTAGACAAGAAGAATCTTCATGCACACTTAATCCAAGTATCCAACCCTTATGTTGAGATAGCGTGACTGTGACTGTAATTGTAAAAATTAGGGGTTTATGATTGGAAGATGGAATCGCAGCCTAGGATGAAAGGGGTTGGAATGGTGGTGCCACCGCAACAATGTAGTGGCGCGGTGGAGGTGATGGCTATGCTCATGGAAGGAACGGGGTGTGCCGGTGTTCTGACGATCGAAGGATCGAAGCTGTCCGGCTAAGGGCGAGGACTGGCGATAATTGCGGTGGTTTGCGTGGCCTCGGTGGTTGTGCAACAGAGGTTGGCCATGGGAGTGGTTATTGCTCAGCTAGGGTTGCTGGCTAATGATATGACAGGTACTGTGTAATCGCCGCTGCTGTTCTTCTTCGCAGGGACCAAATCTGCAAATCCTTCAGAGTTTGGCCAAGGATGGCGTCGATACGGATCGATTAGAGCCTGAGTTCGCAGCCTTCTCGAGCAGAGGAAGCTTCTCGTTGTCTGCGATAGTGGCTGGAGAGACTACGACGTTAATGGGGAGGAGTTTGATGCTAGTGGCTGCCTTCTTAATTGGCAGTTGACGCGCCTCTGCTTGGCTGTTAAGATGGAGATCGAGGAAGCTGACATTGGATTGGTGTAGGGTGTCATTTAGCAACATTTTTTATTGTGTTTGACCACATTTTATAAGTGTTGTTAAAAGCAACTGTACCATCTCCATTGACCAATAAATGTATCCTAGTAGCGCACTTAAAATAATTGTACCCTGATTTAAAAAAGAAAAATTACACACGGGCTGCCGATTTTGAATTCTTTAAAAAAAAAAAAAAAACAGGTGTGGTCAGAATTTAATAAACTTCAATCCACTTTACTCAAAAAATCGGCCTATTACAAAATAAAACTATCCCAACATTGAATTTTTTTATTATCAAAAATTGACCCTAAAATCTTATTTAAAGAAGTAAATATCATACTACTTAAAACAGTTTTGATAGGTTTATGAGTGGGGGTTTAGAGCAACTAATAACGGTGTGTTTGTTTCATATTTTCGAAAACATATTTAAGCAACTTAAATTTTATTTTGACATTACATAAAAAATTTGATTGACAAAATAGTATATCAAAACTAAATATTTATATTATATAAGTTCTCCTCCTTTACAGCTTATGTAATGAAAATCTCCGAATTTTGCAGTGTGAACCATATATGTTTGTCTTCCAGCGGATACCACACATATATAACCCAAAAAGTACTGTCATTTTCTACACAGCAATAATTGATCTCTGTATTACACAAATACAAATATCATAGAAAACAAAAAATGAGTAGGTAGAAATTAAATCTGATAACTAACGATAGATGAAAACTCCATGTCAGTCATTTCAAATATCAAGACATCAAAATGACAAGATGCCATTTCCCCATTTATAAGGGTTACGCTTGTGGGCCTGCAATGGGACGAACCAAAGTACGTTTTTCTCTTTTTTATTGAATAATATTATTATTTCTTTTCATTTTAGTACAGGTACGAATTATAAGTTGTGTTCTATTCTAATTGTTAGGATGCGAACAACTAGGAAACACCAACGATTAGAATATTAATGTCTGGAGAAGTCAAATGAGACCCAAGCAATCCATTCAGCATTTCAGACGAGGAATACCCATCTTAGAATAATAGTACATAGTAGAAACAGTGGCTCGTCAACAACATAATACTTGACCATGCAGCGGCCAGCCACCACACTTTAATGTGGTTTTCTAGATTTTTTTTTCCTTTAAAAAAAATGTTGAAGTTTTAACCTGTATATTCTGGTCTCCGAAAATATCAAATGTCTACAAATTTGGAATATATATCTCTTATTATAGTCAAAGATCCAAAGTTGTTGAGGCTTATCAAAATTTGAAATATAATCCAAAGTGTTGTAATATTCGCTACCGATAACATGAGCTATTTAAGCTTAATCAAAGAGTTTAAATTCGAGTTATGGGTAAACAACTGTGTTAAAATTTACGGGATAAAATTTCATCACCTTAATAATTCCATTCATTCGAGCAAGATTATCTCTCATAGGATACATGTGATTTTGACCAACAAAAACAACTCCAGCCAAATTTCATCATAAATATAAAGGTTAACACACAAATCGCATGTTCTAGTAATTTTTTTTATATATCTCCTACAATTTAAATATTGTTGTTTATCCACTTAAAATTCATTATTTTGTTCGAATATTATATTTACTTAGGTGTCATATAACTTTTAACATGATGAGAAGTATGTATTAGACTGTAACGTCAAATAAAAAAAAGAATAAGAAGTATTTGACAAGAAAAATATAAAATAAGCATAGTAAAATCTTTATCATTAACAGATGTAAAAGATTAATCCATAAGAATAGTAAATGCTATATCTATACTATATATAGTAGTAAAAATATAATTAATGATAGATTTGGATTTGGATAAGTAATCTTCATAAAAAAGTTCAATTGGATTATTGTTATAAAATTAAAATTCAGGAGTAGTTACAAAATTCATAAAATTGAAGGAGGTAATTAATTGTAATCATATTAAATAAACGAAAAAAAGTATAATTCTGCATGATACCCACCTTAACGATCATTTAATTATTTATTTTTGCCATCCCCATTCATCATTCTACACCGGCTATTACTGCTTTAGATTTTTTAACGGATGCTATGGGCCCCCTGCCTTCGCAGCACTCTTGTCCTATACCTGTTTAGTTTGGGTCTTTTGATCCGTTGGTTATTTTAAACAAAAATAGTGTTTTAACGTTTAAAATAGGTGTTTAATTAGAATATATTCATTACATTAATAGTGATGAAATGGATATCTCATTAAATATCACTATTATTTAAATAATAATGCTCTATTTTAAATCAATTACAATTAATCTAATTTAATTACATCGACTTAATTATCATGAGAATTGGGAACATAGTTTTCTCAGTACTATTTTTCCAATCGCAAAATTTAAACCTAAAAATTTATTTAAGAGATAAGTACTAAGCCACTTAAATAAATTTCATTATTTCATTGTTTCTAATGGTTAATTAATTTTTCTTTTTTAATGAAATTAAGTTTATAATTAATTCCACAGACAATCTTAATCGGTTGCTATTCCTTGCAGTTTCTGATTTCTGTCCTATGCGTGGTTATTGTGAGAGATTGTAGTTGTAAACTTGTAATTCAAATGTGGACACTTGTGTGATAACAAGGTAAAAATATAAATGTATAAAAAAATAAAATAATAATAATATATATTATTTTTAAGAAATAATATATTTAAAATCAAAATTTTCAAAGACTAAAAATTAATTATTTAAAAATCAATTTTTCTAGGAATTAAAATTGTTAAATCAATTCTTAAAGAATTAATGTATATATAATTTTCTTGACCCAAAAATTAATGTATTTGAGCTAAAGTATGTGTACTTCTAATATTTTAAAAGCGCTACAGCAATAAAAGAAATTTCAAAGAATATAAATTTACTCTAGAAGAAACTTTGCTGAAGTCATTCAACTAGCATGGAAACACTAGAAAGTTGAAATCACATATTACTTTTATTTTTTCAATTTACTGCTCCTGTTTTAGTTGATAAGGACATGTTTTGTTAAGGGTAAAAATGGGTGTTAAAGAATAAAAAGTGTGTAAATTTTTATGTATAAATTTTATATGTAAAATTAGTATAAAATTCATTTATAAAACATTTACCTCCCCAATCAAACAAAAGTTTGTGAACTTTTGTCTGTGAAAGCCATAAGCATCATAGGTAACAATAATGGAACAAGTTGAAGAAAGTTTTAAGAAATCTGCACAAATCTCCCTATGTTTAACCATTACTTTACAAAAAGAGTACATGGAGCTGGACAATTCACATCAGAGCAGAAACCATTCACTTCACACCCAACACACACCAAACCAAAACACTTTCCGGATTTTACAAATTAACCACCCCCCCCCCCTTATCCTTCCTCCTTTTCTTTGCTTCTTCCTTCTATTTTTTTTTTCTTTTTTAATTTTTTTTCCTTTCTAAACAGAGATTAGAACCTAATTCTTAGTTTAACCCTTCAGCAGCAAACCAAACAACCTCACAACATAACCACACCGCTCATACACTACCCAAACTTTTCAGACACGTTTCGCCCCCAATTTTCAGACCCGTCCTTCCGTTTTGAAAAAATTCACGGTCGGATCAGGAATTGAAACCGAAAGGGACGTAACGGTAACGGTAACGGTAGACGAGAAAGGAGAGGAAGATTCTAGAGATAAATAATGATGAAGAGGAAACATGACAGGGTCGAAACCCGATCCGAAAACCCGGAAAACTCCAACCCGCCAACATGTCATTCAAGCCGGAGCAGACGCCTTAAATCTCGCGTGGCGGAGTCGTCCACCGCCGCCGCCGGCGATGTCGGCTTCTTCGTCGGGAAAGACGGCAGAGGTAGCGCGCTCGGCGACGGAGACATCGCGAACGCCGATCCGGCGTACACGTCGCTGGTCACAGCCGCCGCAGCCGCCATGGAATCCAGCGACTGTCCCCTCCGGAGAATCGTCACCTTCTCCATCGCGAAGCCGCTGCTCCTCGCAACCCTAGAATCATCGGCGCTCGTTCTCTTCAACTCCGGCGCCGACGCCGCCACCACCGGCTGGCCAACGACCATCCGTTTCCTCTGTTCTGGTCGGGTAACGGGCTTCCGGGACGAAGATTTCGAGCTCGCCGCATGATGATTGCTGTGATTATAATAATAATAATAATAATTACAGTTGTTGTTGGCGCAACTTCTCCGCCGCGAAAACGACGCCGGAGGAACCCTAATCCGTTGGATCAAACAGTCCTGAGGCCGCAAAATCTCCGTGGCCATGGTGAGTGCGTAAATAAACTAAAACCTCAAAATTAAAAAAACTCCTGATCAAAACTCGAGAGAAGGGGATAATATATGTGAGCGCTTTGAAATTAATTTCTTAATTTTCTTTGGTGCTGGTGTTCTTCTTGTTGTTCCTCGTCAAAACAACATGAATAAGGAAAGAGGAAGTTGGTTGAGTCAGAAAAGTAAGACAACCCTCTTTATTGTGGGCGTTGATGGTGAACGTGGACACGCAAAATGGGCAAGTTGAGGGTTGATATATAGAAGAGGAGGAATGAGACAAAGGTGGGGGACATGGTGGGGTGGGTTTACACCGACCTTAGCAGAATGACGCGTCACGATGGACAGACAATACACGAAGGGAAAGGAAGAGAGAGAAACTAATGACAGACAGAGGAGAGAGAGAGAGCCACCTCGTCTGACTCTCTGAGGAATGGACAGGTGTTAGCTGACCGGACTCGGTCTTTTGCGTTGGTTTCAGGGTGGTGAGGTGGGGCCCCTTCCGAGCCACGCTTATCGTAACGGTGACTGTTACTTTTTGGTTCGGGGCCTCTGATCTTTCATTCCGAGCCACCTTCTCCATTGGCCTTTTTTGGTTCGGAAGGTGGCCTGACCTTAGCTAAGTTAACGGCATCCTGTTAGTTGTCCTCTTTCGTGCCAATTATCATCTTGGGTGGAGCCATGGTGACGTTTCCAAGTAATAATACTACTAATAATTTGCCTTTTTTTTTCCCCTCTATTTTGTTTCCCTAATTCACCAATTTATTTGCCAAAAAGTTTAGAAAAACATAAACATGGTGCTTTGTACAACAAACGCAAGCTACTTTGGCCTAGTAAAAGGAAGGAAAATTAACCCTCGCAAGTGCTGATCCAACTAAAACTAGGTAGCCACAAATTTATCAAACAGAAAACAAAAACTCCATTTACCATGAAGGTACGTAAGTTCAGGCAATTTCAAAGCGAAGGCGTATACTTGAAAGCACTGTATACATGCCTACTAAATGTTAAATGAACCAACATGACAACATCGCAATAATTTTGTATTTCACATGGCATTGTTTGCAAATTATGAAGCACGGATATTTCGTATCTTGTTTTTCAATAATATATAAAGTTGCCCGGTTCCTGGCCACCCATTTGTTCTCTAACTTATGATCACTCTCCACTAACACGCTTTTTTATTCGTTAATCACTTATAATAATCAATAGAATCAAAGGCAATCTTACTTTATCAAGGGATAAACAAACGAAGATCGCTGTGAAATACCTATCAAGAAAAAGAAGGTTGAAATGGACATTTCTCCTCATTTCTGTGGGTATCCTGTCATTGTGCGAATGGATTAACGGCATATACATCTCATTGTGCTCAGATTTAGTCAAGCATTTCATCTCATTGCAACTTAGACAGAAACATTTTCGCTACCTTTAATCTTGGCATTTTTTTTTCAAATAAAAATATATTGTCATCAGCCTTTTGAAGAGTTCAATACGAGCCGTGAATATGGATTTCATATTAAACACAAATTTTAATTCACAAATGAATGAAGGCCGATAAGGGAGAATAAAAGAAATATGGATAACAGGATAAGGATGAAATGAGATTATATAAAATATGTGAGATATTTTCCTCGGTTTGTGTCATTATTCGTTATCTAATTATACGTGCTCATCATATTAATATGCATGATATTTTATTATTTAACACATACATATGTTAAAAGATACACATTCAATTATCACTAGTTTATTCACAACTTGACAGATAAATTATGAATCCATATCTCCAATAATTCATCAATCCATGAGATTTTCAAAAACCTTGAAAATATATTGTGAGCACTATTGAGGTCGTTTTACAAAGAATAATACTTATCAATCCGAATTCTAATCACAATTTAAATTTTAGTTTTCCTTCTGGAAACCATCTCATTATTAAGTTTAATTCTTTAAAAGCCATAATATAATTCATTAACACTTAACCTTTTTTAGAATAAAAAGCATTATTATGTTTACTCTTCATAAATATTATATAATTACTTGTTTGCTATAAAAATTAATGAGTATAGCTAATTAATTACTTGTCCCTACCGGGTTTCTTTCAATAATTTCCCAATGAAAAGCAAGTGGAAAGGAAAGGGAAAGTTAAAAAAAGGTGGGAACAACTACATATAGTACAGCACTACAGCTTTTATTATGACGTGGGGACAAACTAGCCTTCACATAATTAAATCCCTCTGTTTGCTGTTTCCTTTTTCTTGTAAAAATTGTAGGAATACTCGGAATATAACTAAAACTTGATAAACCAAAAAAAAACTAGTAATACTTTGGAAAGAACTAGTGGACAATGGAAACATCCTCCTGCAGATAAAACAATGCAAAATGCGACTGAAATGAAGATTCCAAGTCTAGTTCAACAATAATGTTAGGGGAACTAATTAAGTGTCGTATGCTTTTCATGTTATAGAAGACTAAAGTCTTACACATCCGTTTTGGCTCGTGACTTGTGAGCTGCCTTATTTGACTCCTCTCTCGTTAGTTAGCATTTTCAGGTGACGCGTTGAACTCACAAAATATGCTCTCATTTCTGGAAATTTCGGTCACTATGACCGTAAATTCCACGTCTGCTTGAGTAGGCTCGAGCATTGATTTAGTTGTGCAGATTTCTTTCTCCTGGGTGTTTTGTGTTGATAGATCTTGCTTCTGTTATCCTTTTCTTTATTTATTTTTACCTATTATGTACAGCTTTTCACATTGTAACTATTTCCTCTTATTAAAGTTGAGTTTTTCATCATTTATAAAAAAAACTTAAGAAAATAATCACGTCTGGAACTAAACTTTGAGGCTATATTTTAATAGTCACCATGAGAAATCTACATGTGCTCCTTTTTTTCCTTTTAATTTTGAGATTATATTTGTTTATGTATTTAAGAATCTCATTGCCTAAGCAAAAGCTTCTTGTTTAAACTTTTGTCCAAACCAAAATTATAGATTTTTTGCTAAAACGAATCAAACACATACAATATACTATATATGCCCTAAAATATGGCAATTATGAAATCATGGGTTTGGTTTGTACTTTTAACACACCCCACTAAGAATTTCTACAATGATACGAAAGAATCTGGTCAGTCATCGTATATATGCATCAACATTCAGCAGATCATGAGCTTCATACCACATATTCTAGCTATTAGGTAACGTTTGGTCTGATACAGGACAGTGAAGACGGAGATAATAAAGAGAGAGATAAAAAATTTTGTCTTTGTTTTTTATTTGGTTGTGTAGGACAAAACATGAAAAGTGCTCACATTCTTATTTAAAAATATGGAACAAGACAACAAATACATAATAAAGGATTTTATGTACCTCTTGAACCGGGCAGGTCACCTCACACTCATGATTGTGAGGACACATAGAGAAATATTAAATATGTATATGGGTATTATTGGAATAGAAAAATATTAACTTTCTATCTTGGGTATCCTACCACTATCCTCATTTTTTGAAGGTATAGAAATTTCTGTATTTCTTTCTAGGTTTTATGTCCCCTATTCTGTCTTATTATCAAGTGGTTTGTGTCTTTATCTTTATATTTTTGTCTTTGTATAATCACCAAACGCTATCCTAATGTTGTAGAAATGTACTATATTACTTCATTAAGTTTTCTGGCACCAAATTCTCACCCAAAAGTTCTGGCCTTGAAGGGAACCTAAGCAACCAGAAGCACTCACTTTTTATTCAGCAGGCAACATGACTCTTGGCGATGGATTCCCTCCACCCTCCACTATAGGCAAACTAAGATATCATCCTCCTTTCCCATCTCTAGCCCCAAGGGGACACAATTTTCACTTCATCCCCTCAAATCCATGTCAAAATTATCATTAATTCATTATTAGCGAGCATGAACAAACAATTGCAACATTAACTACATACAAATTTTTTTTCAGGATAAAAAATTCCATGTCCCAGACACTAACAGTCCATTTTTTTTTGTCGACGACTACCAGTCCATGAAAGCGCCTAAGCTTGCGTAGCTGAACATTGGGCCCTTCACACATAAAGCCCACCCCAAATGAAGAAGCATGCTGTGCTCGATGTCTTTTTAAGTGTGAAGGGCCTAATCCAATGAAGCACACCGCAATGACAAGAGAAAATGCAGGAAAGCAAAATGAAAGAAGTAGGGCCTGTTTGGTTTTTTTTTTTAAGAAAATATTGAAAACTGAAACTGAAAACTATAAACTAAAATCAAACTGTAATTTTCGATCCACAAAAAAAAAGTAATTGACGAAAAAACAAGAGAAAAAACTAAGAAGAAAAAAAGGGTCTGTTTAGCAAATGTTTTTAAAAATTGTTTTTGATTTTTTGAAGTTAAAAAATAAAAAAAAACTTGTTTAGTGTTATGTTTTCTCAATTCATGTTTTAAAAACCAAAAAATAAATTTGTGATTTAAAAAATAGAAAATGCAAAATAGTTTAAAGATGTTTTCTTTAACTTCCTTTTTAAACTAAAGAAAAATGCGTGACTTAGGGTATGTTTGTGAGTTTGAAATTTAGAGGAGAAGGGAGGGGAGAGAAATTTGTAGGATAAGATTTTAAAATTCTACACTATAAATCCTTCCCCCTTCCTTTCCCACCAAATTACAAATTCAAACATACCCTTAGTAATATTTGTGTTTTATTGTGTTGTCACCATTGTGTTTTCATTTCAGAAGACGAGAGGAGATCCGCCTCGCCACGCACGCGACCTCCACCTTCGCCACGCACGTGACTGATTCGTCGGCACACACGACCTGCGCCTTTGCCATGCACACGACCTTTGCCTCCGCCACGCATGCGACCAAATCCGCGACACATGAGACCTAGCCCCCATTCGTCCGCGCACGCGACTTGCTCCCTAGCCCCCAAATGTGCCGGCGCATGCAAGCAAAGGTAGCTTGAAACAGAGCGGAGTTCGCAATGGTTGCGGTTGCAATTCAGCAAGCTTTCCCACAGCGATGGCGGATTCCATGGCAAAGGAGACCTTGGCTTCGCGCTTTGCAGAGGAGATCAACGGATGAAGGGGGATAGGTGGTGGTTTTTGCCCGTTGAGCTTGATGATGATGGTGGTTTTGATTTTTTCTTCTCTAATTTTTTATGATTTTTGGCTTATGGCTTTGTTTTTTGTTTATGTTTTGACTGTGGTGAGGGGATGAGATGCTGATGGTTGTTGGTGGTGGATGAAGATTGATGGTTCAATAATGATGGTGATTAGTTGTGATGGAAGAATGTTGTCAGTGACCTCAAATATGGGAGGCTATGAAAGAATAATTTCATATTGTGCCAAAGTTTTTTGGTTTATTAATTTTATAAGTTATTTTTTAAAAAATTATTCCAACAGATTTTCTAATTTTCATAATTATAAAACTATTTTTAAAATTAAATTACCAAATAAATTTTTTTATTTTTTATTTTTAAAAATTGAACTTATATTTATTTTTTGAAATAATTTTAAAAAATTTAAAAATAAAAACACTTCCAAATAATGCGAAACTTTGATATAAAAACAAGTGAGCCAAAGTCGAGCAATAGTACGGAACTTATTGCCCCTTCTTCAAGTCCTATCCTTTCTCAAACCTCGTCAAGCCACATAATTTGGCATCAAATTAAACAGCATTTTCCTCTTTTTGGGAAAATGCCTCTCTAGTCTAGATCCCTTCACTTCTGTATCCGTCTGATGATCAACCTTGTGCTTCCTTCTCTGCTTTGTCCACTTTGACACCACCAAATCATCATCACAGAAATAAATCCAAAGATAAAATAAAGAAAAGGACGAATAAACAAAAATGAGTTTTTTTTTTAAGTAAAAGGAAGGCAGGAGGAGCATGCAATAATAATATTTAAAAAATAGAAAGAGAAGAAAAAAGTGGGAGACAAATAATAATAATAATACAATAAAGAAAAGAAAACAGAAGAGTTAAGTAATACTAGTGGAGGATGGCGGCGGAATCGGGAAGCTCGAAGCAGTTCGATCTTCCCGAGGAGGTCGCGGAAGTGCTGCCGTCGGATCCCTTCGAGCAGCTGGACTTGGCCCGCAAGATCACATCCATTGCGCTGTCGACGCGTGTCAGCTCTCTCGAATCAGAGGCGTTGGATCTGCGCGCCAAGATCGCCGAGAAGGACAAGCTCATCGCCGACCTCCAATCTCAGCTGGAGTCCCTCGACGCCTCACTCTCCCAAACAGCCGATGAGGTCGTCCGCGCCGACCAAGACAAGGTCCCAACCACCCCGCACCCCTCCAACCCGGTTCGATTCCACCGAACCGGGTTTAATTTGCTCCAACCAACTTTAACCTTTTTTTTTTCCCCTTCTTTTGTTTCATTTCGTAGGAGAGGTTGCTGCAGGAGAATGCTTCGCTTTCCAATACCGTCAGAAAGCTCACTCGAGATGTCTCCAAGGTGTGTCAATTTCTGCTGTTTACAGTAAATTCTGAGCTTAATATTATGAAAACGACGTTGAAACAAGTAATTGCAATTTTATTGTTAGGGTAGAGCGTGGTTTTTTTTATTTTTTGGTATGAAAGCGTGGTTTAATTGTGTCTCTTTCGTGTAAATGCATGCAGTTGGAGGGTTTCAGAAGGACGCTTATGCAATCGCTTCAAGACGATGGAGATAATTCTGTAAGTTACTATGATTATTACTATTCAGTGCTGCTGTCTGTCTGTGATTAGGTAAGTTTTCTTGTCTCCGTTACCCTTTTAAGTTTGGGGAGGATGAAGCAAGTTTGGTATTCTGTGACTCCGAGTATCATGGAAATGGTTTCATATCTTATTGTCATGCCTGAATGAGAAATGATAGTTTGACACTCATGTGTCGTGACTCACTACCTTTGAGCCGTTAGATTAGATGAAAAAATATATTTTAAGAATATTTTAAGAAAAATAAATGATTTTGAATGGTGGATTGCATAGTGAGTCGAGCTGATGCGTCTGCTCTGTGCGTATGTATAGCATCCCTCTGCCTGAATTGGTCTGTGATTGACTGATAGTGCTAGCTTATGCTAATTGTTTCAAGGGTATTTCTTTATGCAACTTTTGGCTTCTGATGGTGTTTGACATAGGGTGGAGATCCAGACGCTGTTGCTAAAATGCAGAGTCAATCAAGTTGGACTTCCACTTTGCAGTTTGGAGGTAGCTACTTTCTACTGTCGTATTCCATCCACCTTTACAGCATTGCACAAGTGTTCATAATTGGTGCCTGTATGTAAATTGCATTCTGTTTTACAAATGAAAGTAAATACTGCTTGAATCTTCATCCACCAATCTGACATCAATAAGCTGCATGAAATTGATGGAAAGGCACTGATTATATGGAAGGAGACCTTCTCCTTGTTGTAAAAAACTTCCCTTTTCATTGCCCTTCCTTAGTTCCTTTCCGGCTTTTCAAACCTGATCCTAAATGTTGAGGTTGTTCAGCTGTAATTTTCTCATTTTGGATTTTGAGAAGTTCTCATTTTATCACAGATGATGATGCTTCACTGCCACCTTCTAGATCTTCAACGCAAACCCATACTTCTGATTTGGGAAATTCTTTTGCTGAGGGTCATGAATCTGATGGTATGTGCTATCATCTGTAAGGGAATTAGTAGGCACGCATTTCATTTTTGCATCACCAAAGAAGATTGTAGGGTGTATTTTTTTTCTTATAATGCTGAAAAATGAACAACTATGATTTTTCATTTGTATTCTGACATTTCTTGCATTTCTTTTTGTATTTCCAACATTGTAGCCATAAGACCTCGAGTATCACGTAGTCTTCTCTTAGCATCCCAAAGTATCACCCTCGGATTACTCCGCTATTTCCCCTCCTACATTGTCTGCATCAGTATCCCCAACAAGAACATCTAAACCTGGGTCTCCAAGGCGACATTCGATTTCCTTTTCAACCTCAAGAGGCACGTATGATGATAGGTCGTCAGTGTTTTCCTCGATGTCCTCAATTCAGGGTTCAGTATCAAGCTCTGAAACTGGATCACAAACTGGTGAGTTCTCCCAACTCTGCTGTCACTGCATTTGTGAAAGCATGCTGTATCTAGGAACGCTTTCATTAGATCACTCTTATGGATTACCTTCTTGGGTCTTGCATGGGTATGAAGAAAGAGATGATATGCACACCAGTTTTTATGTCATTATTTTCTTTGGGTGTCACAGGAAGACCAAGGGTGGATGGGAAGGAGTTCTTTCGCCAGGTCAGGTGAGAGCCTTTGTATTTGATCTTTCTGAAAATTATGGCAACTAAGTTTTAAAAATCTCGAAGTTCTACGGAACAATGGAAACTTTACTTTGGGCATGTAATCATGTCTCAATATGCAAGCTGCTGTGTCCATAATTTAGAAGAACCTCTGCAGCATCCAGGGTTTTAGCTATCCTCCCACTTGTTGTGATAAGTCATTTGGCCTATCAAACAAATTTGCAAACTATAGTGATATTTATGCAGTGGATCCAACCTGTTTAGCTTCTCAATCAAAACAACTTACATCTTACGTTATATTACAAAGCATATCTGAATTAGCTGTGCTAGTTAATGGCTCAGAATTTTGTCAAATTAAATCAATTGTGTCATCTTTTAACATCATTTCAATCTGGTAGCACAATGTTGAACTTCCGTGCATGATGTTTGGGTCTTCCTTTTGATCTATCTCTTATTATTAGGAACCGCTTGTCTTACGAGCAGTTTGGTGCATTTTTGGCAAATGTTAAGGAACTGAATTCTCATAAACAAACAAAAGGTAATCCCCACTGCCTTGCTCCCTCTCGCATGCTTCCTCCGATGCTCCCTATCTTTTTTTTTTTTGTGGTCCCAGTTAATTGACATCTGTCATGGTAAAAATTGCAGGAGACACTACAGAAAGCAGATGAAATTTTTGGGCCTGAAAATAAGGACCTGTATACTATATTTGAGGGATTGATTACTCGCAATATCCATTGACATTGTGGCTAGTTGAAGTTTTCACTCGGAGTTTGTTACAACTGATACTTCCTTTTGTCCCCACTGTATGTTACCTGTTAAGTATTGTATAATAGAATAATTTTTTGAACATGAAAGCCTGTAAATTTCCATTGACGAGTAACATTTCTTGATAGGACTAAGGGATGGCTATTGGTTTCGTCGTATTAGGGATGCATACTCTTTTTTTTTTTTTTGGGTTCATCCCATGCTAAGCATGGTGTAATCTATCTTCCTCTCATGGAAAATGATACTTGTAATGTACAATGATTCGGATGACTTTACCTTGAATAGTGAAACCTATGACTGATTTGTGAAAATGAATATAATTTCCTAGCTACCTTGTGGTACCTAAATGAAACACTCAATACCCTGCTCGTTTATGAATGCTAATACACACCACACGGTTATGTATGTAATATGCTTGTCTTATAGGCCGATGGGCGGCTTCGAACTTCCACTAGGAAATGTAAAACTACCTATCCTTTTCGATGTTTGAGGCTTAAATATATTTTTAGTTCTTATAAATATTAATCAGTTTAATTTTGACTCTTTTTACTCTTCTATTGTCATGTTTTTAACCCTTTCTGTGTAAACTTGATGTTAAATTGGTGATATTTATAAGAATTCAAAGAAAATTTTTGAAACATTTAAAGGGAAAAAATAAATTCAATATTTATAACAACTAAATATATATTAAAAATGTTTACTGAGATCAAAATTTGGAACATAAGGGATCAAAAACAAAAAAAAATAAAACAAGGGACTTAAATCAAAACAAAATTTTGGAGGGATCAAAATCAAAATAACTTATATTCATAGGGATTAAAATATATTTAAGACTATACAAGATATATGCTTAGGTGCATGTGATAAAGACCTAGGATATAGGCATGTCTAGGCGCATATTTTATTTGCCGGGGAATGATATAAACAATTTTTCATGCACTTTTCACGTCTATGGACAATTAAATAGCAACTTAAATAATTCTTTTTTCAAATGCTCCGATTTTATGCTCTCTCACATGTTAAGATAACTTGATTTTTGATTCTGAGAGTTATTTACATTGGCTAACGAACCTGGTTGCTCAACGTGCCAAAGACATACAACGAGGGAAGGTATATATATCATCCTTACGTGCTAGTTCATAAATCATAACACCTTTACAAACAGCTACCCATGCAACGTAATTTGACTATTTTTGGACTAAATTCTTTTATTAAGTTATTATTATGTGTCAAGGGACAGCGAATCAAGTCACCTAAAAAGCCGTTTCTTTAGCATAAGAATTCGGTTGAAGTAATAACATTTTAGTCTTTCTTATCGTATCCAGTTGGTTGATTGGCACAGAAAAATCATGCCAACCGCAACTTCTGTTTCATGTCTACCATCTATCCCTCTCTGTGTTGTCTTCCTCCTGTCTGACTGTTGGTGCTCCTCAATATTCCGGTGGCCACACCTTTGGCTCTCCCCGCAGACTCATCTGGTTTGGCCACCATGGACAATAATGAACCAACACCCCAACCTTCCTCGGAGTAAGTCATTTCCTCTTTCATCTCTGCATGCATGTTTGCATAATTGCATTCATGCATGGTTTGGATTTTCTTTATTGAGGGTAGGGACTAGGCAATTTCGTTTCAGCTCCATTTCATGGCGTTGTGTTTGTCATCTCATGTGGCATGCATGCATGTGCTGTCCACGCCTTCAGCTATTAGTTTCAACTTTACCTAGAAGAAGAAAAAAAAACCATTTTCTGAATTCTGATATATTTTGCCTATTGGACCATTATTTTTCATTGTTTTGTCTTGTACAATACGGGGAGTTGGTGCCTTTGGATCATGGTTTATACTTTATTGGAAATTTTAGCCTCGTAGGCCTTGACCATTTTGTCATGTTCTATGATGTATGCTGAAGAGATTCTCTTATTATAATGTTTGACAGCAATGATGGCTCTCACAACCAAGAAATAGAGCAAATAGAAGACAAGGGAAAATCTTTAAAATACAGGCTTCAAAGGAGACTACGTGTTGGGTTCTCTGATTCACTCGCAACATTAGGTAATGTTACTATACTATATGTTTTTTTTTTTTAAAAAAAAAAAAAATCCAACATGGGATCATTGTGTATGATACTAATATAATGCTGAAATGAATGAATACCATATTAGACATGGGATCTTTACACATTGAGGAGAGTAGTGTACCTCAGTGCCCTCCTGAAGGTGAAGTTCAGGACTGCTCAAGGAGTCAAGAATCTGAAACCCCTTGTTCCAACGCCAGCACTTCTTCCAATTCAGAGGATCAGCCAGATTTAAATGGCAATAACAAACTCAATGGTTTTGTTAAGTTTCTCAAGAAAGGATCTCAAGTGCCCTTCCAAACCTTGCAGCCACTTAAGAATGTTTCAAAATTCAGAAGAAAAAGCAACAGAGTCAGGGAAGACCAGATTCCATCACTCAATTCTCCACCCCTGAAATCATCCCTTGACCCCGAGCTTTACCGCTTTAAGTCTTCCTGGAAAAATTTCACTCTCTCAGAGCTCCAGTCTGCAACCAATTATTTCAGCCATGGTATGAAAAGGCTATTGCTCCATTTTTTTCTTTCGCGATGACATATTAACAGCTGCTTTCTTAGCTGACAAGCAACTTTGGTATTTTTCTTGTTTGAAGAGAATTTGATTGGGGAGGGAGGCTATGCTGAGGTTTACAAAGGCAAATTGGAAGATGGAAACTATGTTGCAATTAAACGGCTGACAAGAGGGACCAAGAAGAAATGACTGCAGATTTCTTGTCTGAGCTTGGTATTATAGTGCACGTGGACCACCCCAACATTGCTAGAGTGATTGGATATGGAGTTGAAGGAGGAATGCACCTTGTTCTTCAGTTGTCTCCGCATGGCAGCCTAGCATCCATTCTTTATGGTTTGTCAATTGTTTTGCTGACAAAGTTTTGAAGATGAAATACCTGACAAGATCTTGGAAATAGGATTAATTGGTTCCTTCCCTTGCATGATTTCAGGACCTAGAGAGAAACTGGATTGGAACACGAGATATAAGATTGCTTTGGGGATAGCCAAGGGCCTTCGCTATCTGCATGAGGAATGTCAAAGAAGGATTATTCACAGAGATATCAAGGCTTCTAACATATTGCTCTCAGAGGATTTTGAGCCACAGGTGCCCTTTAAGCCTGACTAATCTGATTATGGAGCATGCATTTTTTCAACAATTAGGATTTTTATGGTGGTTATGATGCTCTTACGTTCTAAATGAAATTATATTCTTAATTGTTTCTCCTCGTTTGCTTGGTAAAATGGAAACTTGAATCTTACTCCAGATAGCTGATTTTGGGCTTGCAAAATGGTTACCTGACCAATGGACTCATCATACTGTCTCCAAATTTGAAGGCACATTCGGGTCTGTATATTTAACGACTTCACAAGTTTTATATGTGTGTTCAGTATTTGTTAATCCTTTTTCTTTCCACCCATTATTTGACCCTTTTTTTTTTCAACTTTTGCAATCGTCTTTGATGTCACAATAGCTACCTTCCTCCCGAATTCTTCATGCATGGTATAGTTGATGAAAAGACTGATGTTTATGCTTATGGAGTGTTATTATTGGAGCTCATTACTGGACGACAAGCTTTGGATAGCTCACAGAAAAGTCTGGTGATGTGGGTATGTTTGCTGTTATTGCACACGCTAATGGCCTAATACTAATAGTTTACTGATCTTCTTGATATTAAAAATACCAATCATAATGTGGTCTTCGCTTGTAAAAATTTATTGCAGGCAAAACCTCTGCTATCTAGAAATAAACTGGAAGAGCTTATTGATCCATATTTAGCTGATGCCTATGATGAAGAGCAGATGAAACATGTAATCTTAACAGCTTCTTTGTGTATAGACCAGTCCTCAGTTCGACCGCAAATGAATCAGGCAGGTCCTTTGTATAGAACTACTTTTATATGCTTTAGTAATATTCTGCAAATATTATTAATTCTCAATTATGTTGTAGCATTATCTAAACCAGTTAATACACGGTTGATGATGATAGTGTAGTCTGATATAGAGCAATTAATGTTTGGATGCAGGTATTACAGATATCAAGTGGTGAAGAAGAGAGCTTGAAGCTCATAAAAGAACTGCAGAAGTCTAAACATCAAAGGACATACTCTGAAGAACTCTTATATGCAGAAGAGTATAACTCAACTAAGTTTTTGAATGACATGGACCGACATATGGAGACTATTCTAGATTCCTCTTATTCTACTGATACTGAAGAAGAAAAAGAAGCCATTCAAAACTAGATTATGGCATGGGATTTAGAATAACGATACTACTGACACGGAAGTGGAAATTATAGGGGCAGTGATTGATTTGAATTGTAGGTATTTAATTTGATCTGTATCGGAAACTTCTAAAACTCTTTAGTTGTATTCTGTTTTTCCTTTTATTTTCTTATTTCTTATAGCATTACAAATAAAACATCAATTCACGACAAATAGATAGACGATAAGTTGTGTATTTTATAATGTCTTTAATGACTTGTTCTAACTTGTAAAACATTCGTTCTTTAATTTCCTTGTAATTTAAGATTGTATTTTCTATAATATTAAATCTTATTATTATTATTATTATTATTATTGTGTCTTGTAATTGAATCCAAGCATCCTAGAGTTAACTAAGATCTTAACAATATGATGCCTAGCGCCAGAGGTGCTGCGCATGCAATAAAAATTGTTGGAACTATTATGATTTTACGAATGATAAAGAACCCGAGATAAAGAGTTTCTTTTTCATAGACATCTTTTAATTTTTTCTAGCCTTGCACGTAAAAGCCTTGTGTTCGGTCAATGAAATGTGCAGGAATAGGAGCAGGAATTCAGGTAAGGTTAGATCTAATCTCTTGAGGTGAAAAAACTAAAAAAATGCAGCAAAATGAGAATATTTTGGGTAAATTAACTCACCTATCTCTGAAGTTTGTGAAAATCCGCTCACATTCTCTATTTGTTAAACTGGCACTCACACAGTTTGCTGTCAAATTTTAAGTCCTTATATTAAGTTTCACTAGTCGTCAGAATCTGTTAATATCCTTAACATAATGACATTTTATGATATTTACTGTTTTTAATTAATAAAATTATAAAAAATACATATATCCCCTATTAAGTTTAAGGGTATTTTTATAATTTTATTAATTAAAGATAGTTTATATCAAAAAATATCATTCTGTTAAGTTTATTATCAGTGTTATGTGAATGAAGTGAAACTAAATATAAATATTTAAAATTTGATAAGTAAAGAGGTTGTGAGTTAAATTTCATAAATTGAAGGGAGGTGAATGTAATTTACTCATATTTTTATATTGTCATCCTTGTCTTCCTTTCTGTCGTTTACTTGGAATAACGATTCATACATGTAACCAGTTTATTTTACATTATTCTGCCAAGTTTATCGGTTCACTGCACCCCAAAAGTGAAGTCCATACTCATCTTTTTGCCAACTAATTCTAATTATAAAAATGTAAGTCTCATCCTTTTTTTTTTTTTGTTGGTTCATATATACAACCAAACTAAGCACGATTATACAAGTTATTTTTATAGATTAACAAATTTAAAATAAGATCGCTCACCTTTAGAAATTTTTTCTACTGAACAAAATAGATGATTGCGTCTTAAACTAAGTTAAGAGTATAATATTTTACATTTTACCCAAAGTATTTCACATTGGAAAAGATAAACCTTAATGCAACAGCAAGATTTTAAAAAAAACCATTAATTAATTAAATTTAATCAAACTGATCAAAGTTAAGGTCAATATTAATAAGATAAGAAAAAACTACCCGTCCCGCTTAGGGGTTGGATTTGGAATCAGAAGGAAGGCGAAAGAGAGAGGAAAGAAAAGAGAAATCATTTTCCTGGAAAATTCAAAGTGCGAGAGAGCGAATCGGAGATGAGTAGGGTTTGGTGTTTGGTGGTGTTGGTGCTGTTGATCTGCTTCCACTCCGATGGAGTCTCGAGCTCGTACGCTGGCTCTGCTAGCTCCATCATCAACCCTTCCAAGGTCAAACAAGTTTCCTGGAACCCAAGGTCTCTTCCTATTTTCCGCATTGCTTTGCTTTCACTTCACTCTACTCTTTGCTTCTTCTAAATCTTCCGATCACGTTCACGAATCTCAATCCGATATTTGTGCAGAGCTTTCGTTTACGAAGGTTTCCTCACCGACTTGGAGTGCGACCACTTGATCTCTCTGGTCAGTATAATAAAATTATCATATAATCTCTGCAGAATCCATTACTTGCTGCTACTTGCTTCTTGTTAATTCTTTCTGTTTAATCGAAGTTGGGCGTTGTTAATTCAGGCGAAATCGGAGCTGAAGAGATCTGCTGTAGCGGATAATCTTTCTGGAGAGAGCAAGTTAAGTGAAGTTCGAACAAGCTCCGGAATGTTCATTTCCAAGAACAAGGTTTCTTTTTCTTCATATTTATCTGCGTTTCAATTTTGAAAACTTTCGCTGAGATGAGTACGATATACTCTCGTCTTGAAATTAATGCTGCGTATGTCGTACGGAAGTTATTTATTTATTTCCTTTTAATTTTGTAGGATCCTATTGTTGCTGGTATTGAGGACAAGATTTCATCTTGGACCTTCCTTCCAAAAGGTACCGCCATATACAAAATCATCATGAGAATCTGTGGAAATTATATTTTGTTTTGTGCCAATGTTCAATGTCTGGTTGGTATTATTATTACTTGCTTATGGATGGGAGGATTGTAATTATCATGCTTGTGTTTTGTTGTCACCATTTTGTTAGCTTTTCTATTTCTTTAATGTCTGTCAAAACATATAACGTTCACCAAAACACACGCACACATGAACTGCATTGAGAAGTGGAGCGTTATTTGAGGATCAAAACGTATTGCATTTGACTTCTGGATTAGTAGTATCTCAGTGCCAATCATCTTCATACGACGAATTTTATTGTGTCACTTGCAAAGCCTAGGGAAAGCTGAAGAGAATGAAACTGTAACTTAAACTTTATGATCAGTTAAATGATGAAAATGGCTCCCTACCCTGTTCTAGAAGAACGATAGGTAGAAAGGAAAATATTAGAACAAGCATTCTAGCATTGATCCATTCTTCGTAATATTTTTTGTTGAATTTCAGAAAATGGGGAAGATATTCAAGTACTGAGATATGAGCATGGACAGAAATATGACCCGCATTATGATTACTTCGCCGATAAAGTCAATATAGTTCGAGGTGGACACCGTGTTGCAACAGTTCTCATGTATCTCACTGATGTGACCAAAGGCGGTGAAACAGTTTTCCCTAATGCAGAGGTTTGTATAGTAATTGATGCACTTTTCTCAGAATTGAAGATTTATTATGAGAAAATCATTGCAGTGTGATTCATCAGTTTTTTTTCGTTGATTGACTGGCCTTGGCTTCCAGCTGGGTTCCTTTAATAAAGATTTCTTGATAGAATCTATCAATCTTCAGTCTGAATAGTTCTATGCTTCAGGTGTACCTAAATTTCTAGCCTGAGATTGGAATTTCTCTCATGGTTTGATAACATGCTAATACATTATTCTATTTCTACGACTCTATATATAAGAAAGCCTTAATGAGCAAAAACATGGAGGATTTAAGAGCTTGTGTGTTTTTTTGGGGTCCCCTTGGCTGGATACTCGGACAGGCAGTATGTATTTTGAGTCTACCGCACACTATTCATTTTTTCTGCATGGAGTGGTGGAGATACGATAATTTCTTTATATGATATTATCAAGAATCCTCTTCTCTGGTTTCTTCCATGACAATCAGCGGATCTGGACTATTCTAGTTTTATAAAGGAAATTGTTTCTAGCATTTTTTACCAATAGCTAATGCCTAATTGTGATGGCTTCCGAACTTTCTTTCTACGTATAGGAAACTCCACATCGCAGAGGTTCTGAAACAAGCAGTGATCTCTCTGAGTGTGCCAAAAAGGAATTGCAGGTAGGCAACTGGATAAGTAATTGCTTTTATGGATTTTCCCTATAATCTGCATTATACCCATGTCTTATTTGCTGCCAGTCAAACTTATGCTAAATGATTGTTCTTCTCTTCCTTCCTCACCTGGCATTACGTAGTGAAACCACGTAGAGGAGATGCACTTCTTTTCTTCAGTCTTCACCCAAATGCTACCCCAGACACTAGCAGCCTCCATGCAGGATGCCCAGTAATTGAAGGTGAAAAATGGTCAGCAACAAAGTGGATTCATGTAGACTCATTTGATAAGACAGTAGGAGCTGGAGGGGAATGCTCTGATCAGCATCAAAGCTGTGAGAGATGGGCATCCCTTGGAGAATGCACTAACAATCCTGAGTATATGGTTGGATCTTCAGACCTTCCTGGGTACTGTAGGAAGAGTTGTAAGGCATGTTAGAAAATAAGTGCTTTCCAGTTTCCAGATTCTACATGATATTTCTGCCACTGGGTTTCTGATTTCAACTGGTTGTTGATTTTTTCCCCTGGACAGTAAAGTAATTCTGCATCATTATGGTGAGTAGTATGTTCAAGTGTCTTGGGCTCATGGCCTCACTTCAAGTTATAGAATCAAGTTATTTTATTTATTCGGGGAATCAGAATCTACTTCTTTGGCTATTTTGTATGGATAAACAGAGCAAAACTAATACATAGTTTGTTATTATTGTAAACTTTAGTTAGAACATTATATAATAATATTAGGAGGGTTCTAACATGGGGAGGGCTGGGTTATGGAGCATGATGGGGAGGGTAGGCTTCTGCAATTTTACAAGATTGGAGTGGGTATGGACGATTTTTAAGTTTTCTTTGTTGCTCCTACAACGCTCTAAAATTCTTAATTGCACCCCGTTTAAATATGTAAGTTTGCAACTCGCTTTAGTAACTGGGCTATAGGTTGAGCACTGAGCATAACAGTTGGAAAGGGAACACAGTAGTGGCGTAGTGGCCATTTGCTCGAAGATTGAACTGTTCTGATATTGTAATGTAATTTTCTGTCAAGTATAATATTATTTTTAAGTCATGATATTATATTTAGGAGTTGTTACTTATAAAGTAGTGGATATTTCTTAATTATCTATAGTAGAATCGATTCGAATCGTGTAGTAAATAATTCATGGTTTTATCAAAATATATAACAAAGAAATAAAGTATTTATTTAATATAACGTCAAGTACAAAATAAAGTTTTCTATGAGGTTTAATACATATCTGTTATCTCTTATATTTACAAACCTATATATATAACTAAGTACAACATATACAAGTCTCTATTACTAAATTAATGCAATGTCAATTTAATCCTTCTTGCAACTATCTCATTGTTCGCTGGATTAACTTGGAGACAATATAAAAACACAAACATATAAGGGTGAGAATTAAAATTTGAGTAGGCATCCCAAAACATATACTAAAATCCATGTTATCGTCATTATCAGCTTTGGTTTATTAGAAAAAGAATGTGAACATGCAACGTATATCAAAGGTTAATTTTAAAGTTTAAAAATCATTCTTCTGAAGTGGGTTTCTTTTTATTATTCAATTACTTAATATACACATGTCATATTATTTAACATCACAGTACTCCATTCTCAATTGTACGTGCTCGGTATATCGAAGGGATCTTATATACATTATTCCTATCTTCTTGTGCCCTTGACATAATAAAGGATCTTTCGCTTTAACATACTATAGGGATCTTTTGTGCCCTTAACATACTAAAGGGAATTTCATTTTTCACTCAATACATACATTATCCTCAAGCTTGCATATATAGGCATCACATTCCTATATGCATTAGCATAAATCTCTGATTTCATAATGCTTCAAACATGTATATATCATTCATTCATTCCTTATAAAACAATCTTTAAAGTCCATAGCATGCATTCATACACCTCATACTTAAATCAAAGTCATTGTATCATTAATTCAAGGCATTATCACAATTTCAGCACATTAACAGATTTTTCACTCAAGTAACAAAATTTATTTTTCGTATCAAATCACCATTTCAAAGGCTATAAAAATTCTCCAAGACATTTAAATGTGTCCCCAAAGTCCAGTAAAAATTTCAGAGCAAGAATCATTTTCTAACTTTATTAACAAAATTAAACAAATTTGGTGGTCAGAGGCCATCTAATCTCAGTCCAAAGCCAGAATTCCATAATCTTTAATCCTAGCAAATGATTGAATCAATTCAAAATAAAAATCATGGTTAAACTTTAAGATGTTTCAAACACCCTATAAAAATTTCAAAGGAAAAATCAATCATTTGCTATGGTAACAAAATTAGACAAATTGTAGCTTCAGTTCCAATAATCAGGCAACACAGGTATAGTTTCGGTTCTTGATTTTTTTAAAGCAGTAAAATTCCAAAACAGAGCTGAAGAAAATTCATGGGATTAGCTTAAGATATTAGATTCAACATATAATTTTTATACATCATAAAAATACCTACAAATACATCAGAAAAATCGTGATTAGTTGCTGCCTAGGACAAAACCGAAATTGCAGCAACTTGGTCAAAACTTTTTTTGACAAAAATGATTTTCTAACCTCATCCAAACACTCCACCAATTTAAACATATCAATATATATCTATCATCAACCAATATAACCAAAGTTTCTAGCCAAAGCAATTAGAAAAATTAAAAACAAATTTTGAAAGAAAAGAGAACAAATAAAGCCCTACTTGTTACTAGAAGATCTTTCCACTTCTCTTGGTTTTTCTAAGTGCTTTTCTTCCTTCAAAACCTTCTCAAACAGCCCTTAATCATTTTATAACAGAGGTATATGATATCTCAAGGTAGAGTTAGTGATGAATCAATTTTGATCGGATAGATTTGATGATTATGAGGAGTAGATGAAATTTTGCGAAAGAAGCTTGTAATTTTATTGACTTGAGCTTTAGATTATGAGACCATGGAAGCAAGATTTTTGGATTTGTGAAAGAAAAACATGAAGGCTGAAGAATGAGGAAACTTGCGCGAGAATGTTGCTTCAACGTGATAAGTTTTGGTGCTTTTAATATATCTTAGGATAAAGTAGCATTTATGTAGTCAAGTATATTTCTTTTCCTTTTTAAAAGAAACAATGGAATGGATGACTAAGATTTAATCTTGTTAGCAAGATTAAATCTTGGCCGTCCACTTGGCTTTAAGAGATAAGCATTATCATATTGTAAAGATTAAACTATATTTTGATGTTATAAATCGCACATCAAAATTTTACTGAACGAGTAAAACACCGTACCGATTAATCAAATATTACTTGAAAATCAATTTCATGTATAAAATATTCATTTCTAACTATTTTTAATCTTAACCCTCTTTTTTCTCAGTCTTGGGCATCTCCTAATTCTACTAGTTTTCAACTGACAGGTCCATGGGCCTAAGCTTACTATTCATTTTTTTTAACAAATTTGTTGGACTGTCCTCACTATCATTAAAACTATCAGATTTTTTAAATTCACACTAATAAAGTTCAAATTAATTTTTAAATAATTTTTCAGGTGTTACAATGAATCATAATTAAACTATTTATTTTTTAAGATTAATTGGTATGCAAAGGTGTAAATTCATTTTGTACCATCAACCAATTAAAACTTGACAAATGAGTGAATTGATGATAAAAACTAGGAAAAAGGTGCAGTTACTAAAATTATAATAATATGTCAAGTTCCAATTAGTTGATACCTGAAAATGAATTTACACCAATGCATACCGATTAATCCCTTATTTTTTACTAAAATGTTTCATATTAAATCTATATATATATATATATATATATATAAATATAAAATAATCATGTTTTATAATAATATGAAATTTTTCCTTATAAGTTATACCCACGGCTGAATAACAAACATCTTCAAATTAAGAGTAAAAAGCCAATAAAATCCAAATAGATGCAAAACACACTATCATCATATGATAAAAAATATTCAAAGCTGGGATGCAATCCCAATATTTTACATGCCGAGTTTTTACCTTTTTGTTTTTATTTATTATTTCCTATATTATTTATTAAAAGTTTAATTTTTATATATTGACAATATGAAAAAGTTGTATATTATCATTCAATTATGTATGAACACATCAATAAAAATGATTATGTCTTACACTCACTACTTAAAAAGTCATATAAATAAAATGATTTAAAATTTTTATATTTATGAAATCATGTTATCTTGAAATACTATTTTTAGAATTTCAATTATGCATTATTGAAAGTATTGAATTAAGTATGATTAGAACATTGATCTGATATATATTCTATGGGTTTTGAAATCACCATGTTTGCAAGTTGGTAATTTCAGAACCCAAATTATGCTTGACAACAAGCTTGTCAGAAATATTAGAATTTAAGCTTTCAGAATTTTCATATTTATTTAGTTTATGTGCAAATTAGTTTTAGATGGTAACTATAGAGAATAATAAAGAAGCTTCGCAACTTCTTCAAATTCACCCAAGATTCATCAAAATTGACAAAAAAAGTATCTAAAAGATTAGTTCCTTCTTTAAAACTACTGCAAATATGTATATGCGACATACTAGTGAGAATGTCATAATTGTTGATTTAATAAAAATAATAATATTTAGCATTTTAAAAAAAGTCATGTTTTACATTGAATAAGAAATATATTTTATCAAACCTAAAAAATTAATATTCAATTAAGCATTTACTTAATATTACACTTATTTGTAATAGAGATAATATCTAATATAATAATTAATAAATACTAATAGAATAAGGCCATAGTATTTATTGTTTGTTAATATTTTTAATATTATACAACGCTTTACATTATATGATACAATATTTTCCTAGCATTATTATAAATAATTTTAATCTTATATAAATATTTAGCAAAAATTTATAAATAAAACCAAACCGAATTGGTATTATAATTTTTAATATTCATTCCCATTTTATTTAAACCATTAAAAGGTAATAATGACACTAAATGAGAAACTAAAAATGGAATCAAAATATAATTTTATCATTTTTAGTCTTTTCATTTTGGGGCACTCATACAATTTCCACAAACTTGCTAATAGCTTTGTAATACAAGCATTGGTGCCTATATTTCACGGACCATCATGGTCCAGGGCCATATTAGACGGATCCATTGTGACAATCTTAATATTTTTTAAAAAAGATTAGGATATAATTCACTTGAGAGTGTCAAACCAATAAATCAAAACAAAATCATATTTATTTAGAGGTAGACTAGGGAGTGAATTGCTGAGTTTTTCAGGTCAAATTCAACCAGATTCACCATTTAAATTGACTCGTGGAACTCGATGATATCATGAGCATAATTAATGTCTAGTAATATGAAAGATAAAACTATTGTATTTTAATTTCATCATAAAAAATAGTATTTTTAACATATGAAAGAATAAGGCATTTTTCAAAAATATATTAATGGTTGTAGAATCAACTAAATGAACTGAATGGTTTCAACTGTATTTTGGTGGATTTTGAATAATCCAGAACAATTTCATTATTAATTTAGTTATAAAAATCAGATATAACCGATTTAGGCACCGCTATACCGTAGGGAAAGAAGGCTGATGGGAAAAAGTTAGGAAACAAAATATCGATTGTACTTGAATTGTATAAATTTAAAAATAAAAAAAGTTTAAAACATTTGACTAAAATTATTTTTTTAAAACCCTTAAATAAATAATTTGGACAAAAGTTTTCAGTGGTTGAGCGTTTTAAATTTGAAAAAAAAAATCAAATCATGCTAATAATCTTCATAGAAAAGGGTCAAAACTATGTCAAGGAAAATGTCCTTACAAATGGCATTACTATTAATAATACATAAAGATAAATGAGGGAGATTTTTGTACGTTGTGAGATTTTGTTTTTTTTATTTATTTATTGCATATTCCCTCTGTAGGGAGCAATAATTCGGCTGTCAATATTTTATTATTTAAAACAAATTAAGTTTTTTTTAAGAAAAAAACTAATCAATCACCAAATGAATACTATAATATTGTGTTGATTAAAGAATTTGGCGAGTGAAAATGGCACAGTGATTCTCTGCAAGGCAGAGCAGAGCAGAGCACAAATCCAGAAAGGAATTATAAGAATGGATAGACTGAGCCAGATAGTTATAGACTGAACACACCCAACACCAACACCAACAAAACCTTGGATTTTGCACATCTCATCAATCAATCACTTTCAAGGTTTCTCCCGCATTTATAGCTACTTTTGACTGGGCAATAATTCCTCACAAGATCTCCAATTGAAGGCCCAAACTGTAGTGGGTCACTGCTTGCCTTATACTGCTTTACTAACATACTAGTGGTAAATAATAACAAGTGGCTTGTTTTGTGTTGTGTGGCAACAGAAGGCAAAGGCATGATAGAGAGACAGTGGTTGGACTACGCCAAATCCTTATTCATGGAGGTTTGTCTCACCCAAACCAAAGCATTAGATGTTAGTGTTATGTATGTATGTGCAATAAGTTGTTGATTTTGTGTCTTCCTTTTTTTTTCTTTGTTTTGCTTTAAAGGGCTTCCTGGATGGTCAGTTTCTTCAACTTCAGCAGCTACAAGATGAGAACAACCCAGAATTTGTGGTTGAAGTGGTTTCTCTCTTCTTTCAAGATTCTGAGAGGCTTCTCAGTGATCTCACCTTTGCTCTGTCAGTTCCATCCCATATCCATCCCTCCCCTTCTTCTTACAATGCTCTTTACTAGATGCTCATGTTCACTTCCTTCTCGCAGGGATCAGAAAAGTGTTGACTTCAAAAAAGTTGATGCTCATGTTCACCAATTGAAGGGTAGCAGCTCAAGGTATCACTTTTAATTGAAACCCAACCACAAGTGTGAAAACCCTCAGAATCTGAACAAAAAGGAACCTGTTTGTTCAATTCTGTCTGGTGTCTCTTTGCAATGCTTGTGCACTTGTTGACTCCTAAACAATTAAACAGTCTAAAACTAATAACAAACCAATCAAAGTTTAGATCCTAACCTTAATTAATTAGGAGAAACCAATAGGCTTAAGTTTTCTGTTAAACAATGGCTGTCTTTCCTTGGTTTGCTTATACAAATTTTATGTCTGGTCCACAGCATTGGCGCTCAAAGGGTTAAAAATTCTTGTATTGCCTTCCGCAACTTCTGTGAGGAACAGAACATAGACGGGTAAGTTAATTATCTTCGGACAACCTTTTTTGAAAGGGAATTTTGGGACTTCATGATGCAGTCTTAGAAAATTTATGATGATTTCTGTAGGTGCCTCAGATGTCTACAACAAGTTAAGCAAGAGTACTGCCTTGTCAAGAATAAGCTTGAAACACTGTTCAGTGTAACCAAAAACAAAAACTTTAGTTGATAAACATTCTATGCCATTCTGGTTTTTTTTTAATGTTTATTTCTATGTATATTTTGTGCAGCTTGAGCAACAGATTGTGGCAGCTGGTGGGTCAATCCCTATTGTGGAACTTGGTTTCTAAAGGATTTGATTTGTAGAGAAGCTTGTAAGAGTGTTTTGGGATCCTCATCCTCTTCTTCGTTAAAGATTCTCATTTAATGTTATGTCCTTGATGAATGTATGGATTTTCATGAAGAGAGAACTCAGATGTTTCCATCCACTGTAGTACCTTTTTTGACAAAAAGAACAGCATAATTAATTTGTGATCTCTTGCATGCTTGCAAAGGTTGATAGCACCAATCCCAAAGTCATCCCTCCCTCCTTTATTTTCTCCCACACCGTATGCTTTGTTAAAATATATGGATCACAAATACGTTTCATCATGCAAAATGGTTATTTGATCATTAATCTTATTAGGCATTTATTTTGACATTGGAAATTATATATCTGAATTTTAATTACTGTGTTATTAGTAAATTTGTGTAAAAACAAAGTAATTATCCTATTTATATATTTAAACTTGAAAATTTCAATCATAAATTTTTTTTATCAGTAATTTAATTTAACTAAAATCTGTATTTATTCCTATATAATTCTAACGATATCGCATAGCAATAGGGTTAAAACATTTTAAAAAACATCTATCTTCACCATGTGTGAAGAAAAATGGCCCTTACTAAACTTCCTTAAATTGACATGGACATGACAAATGTCTCTAGTGTGGCCTATTGTTTATGTTATCGTTGCCATATTCTTCATTAGATGTCCTTAAACTGATAGAGACCAGTAACGATTTTGATTGTTTCTGCGGGCGTAGACTAGTGACAATATTTTGATGCTGAAAGGGACTAGTGACAGGAATGTTATGTTGTCATATTACGTGGGAATGCCAAATAAAGCCATTAGTTGGCAAGGTTAGAAGATTATGGAGATATGAAGTCGCTTTATTTCGGAATAAGAAACTAACTGGGGACAGCCAATAATTCTTTTAATTGGTGGGCCAAGATAAGGGGAATCCTCAAAAGATATGATTCTTCTGAAGTCATATCAGTATGCGTTGGCCTTCTCTCTCCCTCTCTTGTAGATGCCGTGCAAATTGACAGGTTGAAAAATTTTGAGCAAGTCATATCCTTCTGTCTTAGTAGAATATGTGAGAAACTTTAACTTAATGCCTGGTCTATACAAGTGGGCATTTTAGATTACAAAATATATCAACCTACGATGTATTGCAACTATCTTAAGCTTTGTTATAATAAATACGTTGGGATTTTATTAAATGACTATCTTAACCACAAGATGATTGGCTTCAATTGAGATCAATTTTTCCTGCATCTAGGTATCTTATCCCTTTTCTCAAACTTTGCAAAGAGAGAAAGAAATGGTATGGTGTGAAGCGTTGAAGAGTATCAACCACGCAAGTGATCATCCCATCGGCTATAAAATAACAAATGATGGGGTTACGATTGGTAGAGAATCTTAAAGAAGTGCCTTCTTTTCATGTTGATGATGACTCCATTTTCTCTTCTGTTCTTCAAAGCTTCCTACCTTAGCTGACTGGTTTTGATCACCAAGCTTGCTTGCATACAAATCATGATAAGCCTTAGCATCCACACTGCTTAAAATTCTGACTAATTTCCCATGTTTCTCATCCACCACTAATTTTCCGTCAGCGGATTCAACACCATCAGCCAAAACTTTAATGGGCTCCACCTCAAATTTCGGATCCAGACTTGAATGGCTATCATCCAAGACAACTGCACCTAAAATTTCCCCCAAGAATGTGTCCTGCAACATTATAAATTTAAGTAGTACATTACAAATGAAGTTTTTCTATATGCAAGTTGAAGTTACAAACAATATTGAAGTATTATTAGCATCATATGATGTGAAAGAAGAGTGAGCTAGAAATTAGATGTGGGTAGGAACTTATACCATATGCTGATAACTGTTGTGAATTTGCTTCAAATGGTATAGCCTTGACAGCAGACGCTTGGAGAATACAGCCTCGGGTGTTCTTGTTGTTCGACGCAACCGAGCTATAATAGTTGAAAACGAACTTGCTCTGCGCTGGATACCAAGTGGAATGAGTGTGATGTTAACTTCTGATTCAAACACTGTCTTGGCAGCCAAAGGGTCCAGGAACATGTTGAATTCTGCATACTGGTTGGAAGGAACAGAAAAGATATTTCCTTTGTCATAGACATTCTTGCTGATGTGTCCCCCACAACAAAAACCTCCTGAAACATTTTGGAATTGTTATATCAAGCTGGAAGTTAACATTCACCAAAATGACCAAGTTTTATGGGTGTTACTTGGTCCACTTTCATTGCAGCTGATTGTTCTCTCTGATGTAATTTAACTATTCAAAGTAGTCAAGGATCCATTGGTTAATACTGTGTATTTTAACTTACCTGAATTCTAGAGCTCATGTTCTTCACGGATACAACCTTTGCCAAATTAGTCAAGGGTCCATTGGTTAATACTGTAATCTTAGAGCTTGGTTCAATTGTTTGCAATATAGACTCCCAAATTTCCATAGCTAGTGGTTGTCTGAGTTCAGGGTGATCTGTATCGCGAGGAGCCCCAAACTTTAGAGAGTTTTCTGCTGTATACCTGAAACAGGTCTTCATGTGTTAGTCCATTGCTGGTAACGAACACTTGAAAATTTCTAAGCCGTTGTTCTTTTATCAATGTTTATGTATCGACAAGGCATGGTGCATTTTAGACTTATCTAATAAATGCAATTTTATAAAGAGATAATCATAGTCTTGTTAATCTCTACTTGACATAAATTTCAATATTTCTTTAGTGGCATGCAATAGCTAATATATAGTAGGTTCCATTCTGCATAGCCAGTACGATTTCAATAATTATTTTGATGCATCCTAATGCAATGCTGATGGCAACAAGCCATGAAAGTACCTTCTTGGGCTGCGTGGTAGATGACGAGCAAGACCATAAAGGGTGTCAGAGTCCATAAAGCCACCACTGCCGTGGGGAATGGCTTTAACATACTTGCATTCTCCAACAGCTGGGAATATTGGATCTGACTGATTCATTGCAAATACATCTCCAAGACCAACTGGGATATCGTCACGACCCATCATGTGCAGTAAGTCATATATGATATCTATTGTTGCAGGATTTGCCCATCCAGTTGGGCTCACAATGATTGCCTGGTCCCCAAGAAGGTACAAGCAAGGAACCCACATTAAATGTGCTGTGTAGCAAGTAACTTAACAGAATAAAACTTGGTTTTCTAAGTTTCAGGTGGCATGTAACACAGGTGCTCAAGCCAAAAGCAGAAAAGTTACTGATTGAGTTTAAAAGAACACACAAGTTTTTTCATTTGGGTACCTTATCCTTTCTTGGTGTCAATATTTGATTTTAATGTTGAACAAATAATAATTCACATAAACAAATAAACAACTAAGAAGGAAGTATAAGAATACCTTAAGATTGATCACTTCAACAGGCACTTTTAGGAGGTAAAATAGAGCGAGAAAATCTCCTGCACTCATGTCCATGTCAAGCACAACCGGTTTCCCCAATGTTTTATTATGAAAATCTGGCTTGTAAGTCACATCTTTGTAGTAAGGAAACTGTGTAGTGAAGTTGAACCTCCCAGCATGTTGTGGTTGCTTTAGAACCTTTGACCCACCAAGTTAAAAGATAAAGTCAGGTTCAGATAGCACAGTCAGAGCACAAATTAAATAATTCAGTTATGAGTTTCTTTATTATAGGCAACTAATCATGTAAGTTGCAAGTTTTTTCCTGCATACCATATAAAACAGATTGATTGATCAATCTTAAAGGTTGAAGAAGTTTGAACAATGTAGCGAAAAAGTAAACTAACATTCAAGAAGCTTTTGAAATATTCTCTGTCAAGTGGACTCTTAACATCTCGGTTTTGCTTTGCTTTTGTGGCAACTAGTACCCTCACTGAGTCCGGACCATTTACTTCTGCTGTGTAACCATCCTATTGAACATGTTGCAGTACATATATATTATTAGCATTTATACCATGTATATGTATATGCATGTGTAACAAATTGAAGTTGCAACCTAAAAAGGAATGCAAGCACCTGGCATCTTCCTTTCCCATTCTTCACAAAGCAAAGCGGATCTCTAAGTCCTTGTTGAACATGACCACTATGCACCCCACCTTTCTTTAGATTGAACTTAGGAACTTTCAGATTATCAAAGAATGGATTGGAGCCATCAGATATCCCGTAGGGTTTGTTTGAAGTAATTACAGTTATGTTCATGTACTCCATTTCAGCAAATTCATTTTCTCCTTTATGGTTGTTGGGTTTACTCATGGTTGAGACTGCTACACCAGCTGTGAAAGAGTCCCACATAAAATAACTCTGCTAACAATGAGTCATTACCAATATTAGTTCCTTTCTAATCCATCAGACAAAGCAGATGTTAATAGCAAAAAATTATAGGCATGTATAAATTCTTTAAGAAATATAATTACCGTATAGAATTGGTTGTCAAACCAAGTATCACGAGCCATTTTCAAGGACTTGAAACAGTATTGCGCCTCATATGTGTCTTGACTCTTTTCAAATGCATCAAAGAATTTTTCACTGATGGGGATTGTGTTTGTTGCATCAAGAGGAACAAGGGTGATAGGAATTCCAGAATGAATCACCTGAAAACGGGATGCACATTTTTGTCATGAACCTAGCTATCGATATTTCTGTATACATTTATCTTTCTTTAGGTGTGTAAGTGTAACATAATTCTGTATATTCATATTTCAATAACACAATCTTTTAAATTAATGAACCTACCTATCCATATTTCTGTAACACAATCTTTTAAATTTAATGATTCTTTTAAAATTTATTTTAAAGAAAATGACTCCAAAGAGTTTTGTATTTTTTATTTTTAAATTTAATTTCTATGCATTAAAAGTGTAAAAGTGTTTTACATGGCTATCCAATCATGTATTGCACATCATTTATTATAGTTGATTTTTACACCATTACTTGAAAAGTCATCCAAATAAAAAATTTTAATTGAATGATAGCGTAAAATTATTCTATTTTACACTTACACTATATCAAAATTAAACTATTTATCAAAAAAAGGGTTCTAGTGCTATATATGTTTGAATATTATTATTTATGCAACTTAACATGGCGCAATGCACGTATTAACCAACGTGTGTTAATAACAACCTGGAAACAAGAAGTGGTTTATGCATAGCATAGGTAAAATTAAGAGTGACCTGGTATGCAGCAAAAGGGTCTCCAAAGATATTGAACTCAGCATAAGGGTTAGTATTATAATCTGTAAACATATTGCCACGGTCACCACACTGCCTAGGCACGCAGGAAGAGGAGGCATTTTTTGGGCAACAGCCAGTTGGGTTCCTTGACCTTACACCACCGCCCATTATATAAATATGCTCCACGTTTTTCTTTAGGTGTGGGTTACTCATAAGAAAAATGGCCAAGTTTGTGTGTGCTCCAGTCACAAGCAAAGTTATGGGACCCGCAGATATTTTGTCAATCAGCACTTCCTGAGACGTTGGTTGTCGTAGAGGACTATATTTCCTTGTCCCCTTTTTCATGATGAAAATCAGCGGGTAAATGTAATGAGCATCAGTAATTAATCTATAAGCAACTAAAATAAAATATAGTAAATTGAATATCAACTCACATATAATTACGCAGTTTGCAATGTACTAGTAATGTTTGATAGTTTCAAAACAAATTATATCAATATAAAATAAAAATAAGAACGAAGATAAATTTTCATACTTGAGGAAGGAAAGCCTTTCTGATGCCATAGTTAGTATCGATATCTAAGCGGCCTCCAAGTCCCAGAGGAATGGCCCGCCTGTATCTGCAACCTCCTGCTGTTGTCACACCCTGCCTCAACTAACTTCACCATTACTATTATTTTCTCAGTTTTATTACGCTCATCCAAATTATAAACGGCATGCATCCTCCAAATTGTAAACTTAAGGCTTACAAAACAAAAATGTATTGAATTTTTCTTTTAAAAATAATAATAATAAAAGAGCCATAGACTGTTGACAACACGTGATAGATACGAACTTGTTCTATAATGGGAAGATATCCACCGACATTAGGGAGTATGGTACCATTTTGAAGGATTCCACCGTCGCCACCCACTCCAACAGCAATGTCATCTCTCCCCATCATATACAGCAAGTCGTAGATTTGATTCACAGCATGCCCGCTACTCGTCCAAGCATTCGCACTGACCGTCACACCCTGTATAATATCATATATCATGCCATATATATCCCGATTCATGAATTAAAATGTCAGAGTCATATCATGTATTTGGGTCTGCGTTTTGGGTGTTTGTTGAGACACGTATGTACGCACCTCTAATTGAAATTGTGATGCGCTGAGCTTCAAAAGGTAGAGCAGAGCAAAGAAATCATCGGTATCAACGTCTGTATCCAAGAGAAGCCGATGAGGCTTGGCCTCCACACCACACACAGTAGACACAGCAGCTCCAACAATAATTCCTACTATAATCAGCAACATGATAGAGATAGAACACCTCGGCAACAACATTATTATACTTCTGATCTGCAGTGCAAGTGAATTCCCGTTCAGAGGAATCCACCTAAGTGTAGAGAGAGTAGCATAAGAAGAAGAAGAGAACCGACCAAAGAGAGAGGATATCGGAGAGGAACTTGTTCTTGTTGTTGAATGAGTAGTAGGTAGAACAGACAGCTAGTATGTAGCGTGCGTCCAATGAAGTGGCAGCTAGCTAGCGGGCATAAGTAATGTAATGTAATGTAAGGCTGGAAAATCAAGAAGCGATGATTCGGTAGGTGTTGTGCTCATTGCATGTATTGCCCCAACTCTGACTCTGCTGCATTATATATTACATCAAACGTTGACAAACCAAACGGCAAAGAGGGAAGGAAAATGGGAACGAGAAGAAAGAGACAGTCAACACATTGAATAGAGACACCTTAGTTTAACAATCAATACATTGCGTACGGTGAAGCCACCAATCCTCAATTCTACGTGGGCCCTACTTGAAATAAAAAGTTTTTGTTTTTCATCTCGTTAGATTTGAGTGGGCTTTGATAGGCGTTCAAAGCAACATAGTTGAATAGAGTACTGTTGTAAAACTGAGAACGCAATAAATGGTAATTTCTCCCATTCAAAATATCAGTGAATTTATGACGAGCATAAATTTGAAAAAGATAATATATAATATTAATAATTAAGTAAAATATAGTAAATAGATTAGTATATCTTCATATATTAATTAATATAGTATAATATTTTAGACTAATATTAAATAGAATATTTTGAAAATATGAAATTAATTAGGGATGATATTGAAAAATAAATTTAATACTTTGAAATGTGAAATTAATAGATATTTTAAAATATGAAATTGTCTAAAGGTGAACAAATATTTTGAAAGGGAGATAATATTATCTATGGTTGAAATGCAATTAATTGGCCATTTTGTCCAAATGGACAAGAGTAATTATTAATTATTATGGTATATGTTTGGTTAGATAATAAAAATGGAATAAATTTTTTATGAATGAGATTCGCATGTAATTTTACATATAAAACCCATCCATAAAAATTTATCCCCTATTTTTACCCCATAACCAAACATACCCTTAAAGTAAAACCTTTGCCAACATACAAAATAATTATTAAAAGAGAAATTTGTATGTATTTTAAAATAATACAAAATATTTACTCTATTCCATTTAAGATAATTTTATAATTTTGATTCATTTATATTTATTATTACTTTGACTTATACGATTACCTAATTAATACTCTCTTTCATCTTTACAATATTTTAATAATAATTAATATTTTGTGATAGTAATATTTTAAAATTAAAATAATATTTTTTATTATTAAAAAATATTAAATAGTAACATAAATTGTGATATATTAATTAATTAAAAAATAATATCGTGTACAGCAAAACATAATGATAATGTAAATTTTTTTTGGAAAAGGAAATGATACCGCACAAGTTATACGACTACCGTATAGTCGTATACATTATCAAATATAGTTTATTAGTATTACATATGTATTACTTATTTTAATGAGGATTTTTAATAATTACTAAATAAATAAGTTATGATTATCACCCTCAACAAAGTAATAGTATATGCCATTATTAATAATTGTTAAGACTGGGCAGTGATAATAGTAAGAGAAAAATTAAATTTTGACTAAAAATCAATTTAACGTCTCCTAAAGTTTTTAAAGAATATTAAATATATAATTTTATAACCGCGTACAACCATATATATGCTAGTATAATCTTTTACTACACGTAAGAAAACAAAAATAATATTTTTTATTTACAATTTTTTTAAAATTTTTTATCTAATCAGTATTAATAAATATTTATCAAACATATATAATAATATATATAACTTACATTTCAGTCATTTATATATTATTCAGGTGAACAAAAGAAAAATAAAATATTTTTAGGAGGAAATAAATAGCAGAGAGGACATATTAATTAAGTGAAGAAAAATTAAAGTAGCAATTAATATGAAAAAGGAAATTACAAAATTACCCAATATATTATAACTTACTCTAACAAAGAAGGAATGAATTTTTGGTCCAAATCAAAATGTGCAGGTTGATATATTTGAATTTAATACTCCTTCTATTTCATAATAATTATCAATTTTTTATTTTTTCATGTTTTATAATTTCTATTCATTTACAATATCTAGATAATATTAATTTTTTCTATCCATTTATACGCTTAATATAAATATGTTAATTAAGTAATTAATATATTTATCAAGGTGAATCATAATGATTATAAAAGATAGTTTTGTCAATTCATATAACTTTTTACATTTACTAAGATTATTTGTTTATTCTTTAATATGTGCATTATTTAATTTTTTATAATTATTATGAAACAGATGGAGTAATTTTTTGGCATTGTATATAATACTTATGATAATTATTAAAGTTAACAGTTAAGTAGTTAACATTTATTTTAGAAGAGATTTGCATATCTCTGTAATTTTATGATCTTTATAGTTTAAAAAAGTAATCAAATTCATATATTGTACAAAAATTTTCAATCAAATTCTTATAATTTAAAAATTTGTAATCAATCAAGTCCCTATACCCTATAAATTAAAATTATAGAGACTTAATCACAAAATTTTTAAGCTACAGACTTAATTAAATTTTTTTGTATAATATAGGAACTTAATCACAAATTATTAAACTATATGGACTTGATTGATAATTTTTATATAATATGAGGATTTGATTATAAATTTTTAAACTATAAAAATTTAATTGAAAATTGAATAAAATTATATGAACTTATTACATGCACTTTGCAAGTTTTACATTTCATTTTAGACAAAAAAAAAACTTATTTTAATTAATTTAATGTAATTTTATAATTTTATTTTATTTATATTAAGTGTTATCTTCAATTTTTCTTTCACTTTATTAATATTTCTCTGTTTTTTTTTCTTTTCTTCATCTTGCATCTCCTGCTTGCTTTCACACCTCCATCATCAACTTCTTTCCATGCCACTCATTCCTCCACATGCACCAAATTCTACTAAACTTTTCAAGGATATTTTATAATAGTATTGTTTGCTTTTAGGTGGATAATAATAATAAATGAGAAATATTTAGTATATAACATTTTTACAATAACTTACAGTCTATTATAGAGGCATATGAATCTCATACTTATTTCTTCATGTGTCTCTATACACTAAGGTAGTGTTTGATAATTGTCACTGGAAGACGAGCAGAGATATAAAAAATAGTCATCTATTGTATTTAATTGTGAGTCCGACAATGATAACTATTCCATATTTTATTTAAAAACATCAACGAGTGATATATGTAAAAAAACATTATATACCTCGGTGGATTCAAGAAGCGGGGTAATAGCTAGACCACGTGGACAATTCATGGGTTTGAGGACACATTAGAAAATATTAAATATGTATAGATATTATTAGAAGAAAAATATTAAATTTCTTCTCTATATTATCTTTCCCTATGAACATTTTTGGAGGTCCAAAATTTCTGTATTTATGTTGACAAAATTTTTCTGTCTTCTACTTGTTTTCATTGGAACATGTTCACATTTCCAGTGTTTTCGTATTTAGTTTTTAAGAGATGGTTACCAAACACTATCTAAAGGAATAAAATTGTTGTAAAGAAATATTGTATATAAATATTTTCATAATAATATTGGTTGATTACATTTTCTTTCAAGGCAGGATTATGTTAAGCTTATTTAGCACTGATTTAATTTAGTATGTCTAAATCAAATCAATTAATGTAAAATAATTTACGTTGTTATGATTAAGTTTACTAATAATTAAATTAAGTTTAATATCTATTAAAATGAGGAATCTGAAGTAAACGTGACAAATTATCATAGCAGTATACTTGAAGGATTAATAATAAGAGAGTGAGAGAAAAAAATAATAAATTCCTTTTTTTTTCCCCTGCTCCACTCAGAGGTCAATTTCTGGAATTGCTCAATAAAACACTTCCGTAATTGCGTAATTTTTTTTTTAAGGTTGGTCAAACAGAAAAACCGCATTCCTAAATCTTCATGTAATGAAACACACCGAACAATTTATCTGTACGGCCAGCATCATCGCCCCTGAAAATTCAATCCTTCCAATTATTACCGCTATTCTCCACATGTATGATGTACTCAATATGCGTCAAAATGTTCAATGAAATTCCTTCCACACAGTACACATCTTACTACTTTATTCTTCTCTCTATTAAACGTGACGAAGATCGAAATTCTGAATTTTGTTTTATGGCATTGGTCCATATGTATATATTACCTTTTAAAATGTCTAAGTAGTCATTTTCATTATATATTCTTATTTCTTAAATTACCTTAATAAACGTTGTGAAAGTAAGAGTTCTATTGCAACGAGGAGGTTGTCAGCTTGAATTATGGCGTGCTGTAGAATAGACCAATGCCTCAGTTTGGAGATATTGTCCAAGCACATAAATAAGAATTAGTTTCATTTTTGCAAAATTTGGATTATATCCTCCTTTCTATAACTTCACACACATTGATGTATTATTATAAACTAAAACATTGTGCAATGTTGCAGGATCTGTGCTACTAAGCTCTGTTCAAATATTACCCAAAATTGGTCAGAAATCTTGTTTTTGGCATTTCCATAATTCCATCCGTAACCATAGAGATCCATTTCAACTGTAAAGATATAGTCGCTACCCAAAAAAGTAATGTAATCCAACAGCTATGTTTAATAGCCAGACGGTTGCCTAACCAAATAACAAGATGTCTGCAGTACTAAAACCATAAAATTCCATGCAATGTGCATTACTCATCTATTCACCAAACTTTTCTAGTCATCCTTCATGAACCTACACCAGCAAGAAAGTGAGTGCACTTTGTGAGAGAGAGAGAGAGAGAAAGACTATTAAATACTACATCCATTTCAAAATAAATGTATTTTTCACTTTTTAGGTTCATTCACTTTTTGCATTTAAATACATCAATTTAGGAATAAACAAAAAATGTGAAAAAGATATTTATTTTGATTGGGGAAGAATATTCTATGGAGTAATATGAGTTGCTAACTGCAGTAACTTTAGCAATTTGCACTCAACTATTATCATTGTCAGTGATATACGACAGAAGCTCAGATCTCTGTTAACTCAGCAACTAAACAACTCTAATATTAACGTTTATTAGACCCTGCCATAAAAAATGCTTAAGGAATAAGCCTCTTGGGCATAACCCCATTACTTCAACAAAAGAACCTATACTATATGAGATTTTTGGGGACCTGAAGTTGAATATACCAGAAAATTTGTGAAAAGTATTTATAAATATAAAAAGCTTCCGAAGATATGTGATCTAATGCATAAAGTGATGGGAACAAGTGTTCTGTGGCATGATGCATTTCCTGTTCCCACCCTATTCCCAATCCTATGAACCAAATCAATCTTTCCCTTCCAATATTACTGAGCTTTAAGAAATGTCGACCTGATTTTAATGTTATTAACAGCAATGCAGTGCTATTTATTTAACCATAGTAGCTATGCACATTGATGAATGCTGTGCAATTACTGAACTGAACCAGTTTACTTGTCCATTGACTCATTTAAAATTCAATACCCATCTTACGCTTGAGCACATAGAATTAACATTCTTTTTCCAAATACAGGATCGACTGATACATGAATGTAACACCAGCACATCATAACCCTTCCACCAATTCAAAATTCAATTTCCCCTTTTTTTAAAAAAAAGAAGATAAAAAGAGGAAAATCATAACTTATGAATTCATGATAGAAACATTCACATTCACAGGCAACATAATTATCCAATTTGTCTCTCATATAAGACATCTTCTTCAATAAGATTCATATACCTACCTCATTTTTTCCATTATAGACAATAAACCACATATAAGCATATCACCGAATCATGAACAAGAAAAAAAAAAAAAACCCAAAAAGTAAAAATCTCAGATGAAATCTAATCTAAGTTCTAACCAACGACACTGGAAAAAACCTGATGAAGAAGCAGCTTGCGGGTGGTTGCACCGACCCCAGAGTCGAACTAGTCGCGATACCAACCCACCGATTTCTGAGCTTCCATTACGATCTGAGAAATACCTGCAGTCATCAACCCACACCCAACGTTAAAAAGAACAAAGAGAAGAAGGGTAATGGAGAATTGGAAAATTGAAGACAGAAAGGTTCGAGATTTATGGAAAATTTGAAGTATTGATGATATATAGATATACCTTGTCTGACCGTTTGCTTGTTGTTGCGGATGTCGTGGACGGTTGCAGAGATTTTCCAATACAAAGGGCGACCCATGTAGAAGACAAGGAGCAGCAGCAGAGCCACTATCACGATGCGGAAAACAGTCCTTGATGTCGGCGACGCCATTGGTACTTTCTTCTTCTTCTTCTTCTTCTTAATTATTCTTGTTGTCTTATGTATGTATGTGTCTGGAACCGTGTGTTGTGTTGTGACGGATTTATTAAAGAAAGGGAGAAGAAACCTCGTAGTTGTACCATATAAAAGTACATCCACATTCACTGCTCTAGATCTCGTCTTGCTTTTCTTGTGGCTTACAACGTGAGGTGAGTTCTCATTCTCAACATCAATGTATCAGTGGACTACTTTCCTAGAATATAATCTTTCCTTGTTAAATTGTTGAATCATAATTATTTATTATGAATTTGGTTTGTTTGCATCCACTGCATAGTCAACCACTAAAACTTTTTACCAAAATAACAAATTCTAAAAAATAATTATCTACAGTCATAATTATCCTTATGATTGGTTATTTTAATAAAATTCTATTTGTTGTCAGGTAAGAATTGATTTTACAATGTTAATTAGAGATGTTAAAATGGGGAGTCTTGGTAGTCTGCGAAACCCATTTTTAATCAGACGGGTTGAAGTTCACAAAAAAATTTTTCTTAACAGGGATTACTAGAGCTTAGGTGGGTTGGTGCGCTTAGCAAGGTAAAGTCTTTTATATATTTTTTAAAAATTTATAATTTATTGGTAAAAAAATAGAAATATATAACCCAAAAAGAAAAAGTAAAATGTATATATACTCACCAATATAATACCAATGTACAATTGATATTATTCACTCAAAATTAAAATTTAAAAATAAAACAGTGTTATAACTCACAAATAACACTGTTAACAATAACATTTTTTAGTCAAAGTTAGTGTATAATTGTTATGGACTTTGAAAAATTAGGTATATATAAATAAAAAAATTAAATATTTTTTAAAAAAATCATCAAAACATTAAAAAAATATTTTTTGATTTTTTTTATAAATTTTTTGGCCAACCACCTAAAATGGATTGAACTAACTTTTAAGGGATTTTATTTTGGTCTAACAGTAGCGGTATTTTGGGGCTTTTGGTGGGGTGGTCTAAATAGGATGGATACAATTTTAACATCTCTAATGTTAATGTACGTAATGTAATAGTGTAGTCCTAGTACACTGCACTGATCAATTAAATAAGTCAAATATAAAGGTGATAAATATGTTTAATTAATTTAATATTATTTTATAATTATAGAAATATTTTAAATTCTTTTAAACAAAATCCTCATTATTTGTTGCTTTTTTTTATAATTTATCTCCATTGGTTGCTTTGAGTTATTGAACAAATATTTTTTATCATAAATAAATTGACTACATTCTAAAACTAATATTATATTTTGTATCTTTTGAGTGACGTATGGTTAAAAAAATAATTAATATCAATTTAAATTGTTTAGATTTTATTATTAACATGTTTTATAAAGTTTTTTAATGGTAATAATCATTGAATTTAACAACATTTAAATGTTATTTTCTAAATTAATGAATTTTATATAAAATCAATAATAATTGATTGAATTTAGTATTTCTAGTCTAGTTACCATCCTTACAAACTACATAACCTTACTACTCTTTATTCTTTCTTCCAATTCATGCTATATACAAACTATTTAATCTTCTCACATATGGTCCCAACTTTTTAGAAATCTAAAGAATTCAAGAAAGGAAAAGCACACCCGTAAACATAGAACTTTGTCTGATCAATTTTTTTTTAAAAAAAAGAGTAAAGAAAAAGTTGTTAAAAAACTGGTAAAAACTCATCAAAATGACTTATGTCAATAGCAAGAAAAATTGGAGTGGAAGAAAAAATGACACTAATGAGAATAACAGATATAGAGAGAAAAAAAGTACTTAGTGTAGACTCAATTGGAATTATTAATTATTGTCATATTAAAATCAATAAGAAAGAATAATTGTTAAATTTAAGTGCATAAAATTAAATAAAATTTACAAATAAGTGCCAAAAAAATTACAAATTAGAATTTAAAAATATGATTTTAAATTAATTCAAACATATTTGTTTAATTGTTTTATCAAATTAAATAGTATATCACTTTTATTTAAATATATCAATTCATGGAAAATGATACCATTTTGTAAAAATATTCAAAATATCAATATTTAATGTTTAAGGATTTATATTTGTAGTAGTATCAATTATAATTTTGAATTATTGCCATGGTATAAGAAAATTTATTATTAGATATAATCAATTAAAATTTCTAAATTATTGCCATATTAAAATCAACAAGAAAAAGTACTTGCTAAAGTTAAGTACATCAAATTTAAAAAAATTTACACAGTCAAAATAAAAAATATGGTTTAAAATTAAATTAAACATATTCATTTAATTATTTTATTAAATTAAATAGGATGTCAATTTTATTTAACGATAACAATTCATGAAAATGCTACCATTTTGAAAAAATGTTCAAAATATCAATATTTAATGTCTAAGGATTTATATTGAAGTATGATCAATTATAATTTTTAATTATTGTCATGTTACTAAAACTTTAGAAGATATTATAATATTTAAGGTACATGTGTCCTTAGATAAGTCTAGTACAATATTAGAGTTTCCAGAACCCACACTGTGTTCCTGGGAAGGCTTTGGATTCATGAAAGACCCTTTACATCCAGAATTGGTGTTGCTGACACTACTATAGCGTTTCAAGACCATTATAGTGGTCAAATGCATAAGTTAGCCAAGTTTGGAATCTCTACGAACCGCTATAGAGGTTAAGTGTTTTCAGGCATGGGTGTGCCAGGTCTCTTGACCATTATAAATACCTATAACCCCTCTCCTCGGGCGATGCAGAATAGTGCAAAACGAAATTGTTTCATTTAATAAGACCTACCCCTATAAATACCTTTCACAATCGTTTTCACCCACATTGAAATCCCTAACATTCAAACTCTCTCTTCACCCTTCACTCTTCACTCTCAACCCCACTCAATCCTACCTCCTCCAAGCTTCAAGTTAAGAGATTTCTGTTAGATTATTCTCTCTTTCTTCCTTTCCTATATGCTCTTAAGTTAGGTGTTATAGTTTCTTATTCCTGTCAAGTAGGGTACTGTCCCAATATTTTTAGGGTTGATTTAAAGTTGTCTAGAGATTATTATAGATTAATCATGGGTTTTGTGATTGTTATGACATACGTTGGTGTCATGCCCGCTCTATGGAGCTCCGTTGGTGTTGACACCACTATTTTCTCCCTTCAGGTGAGTGGGTTCAATCTTGTGACCTTTAGTTTGGACATTATAAATATTTTCCTAACTCTATATATGGCATAAATGCATGATTTAGAGATTATTTTAAAGACAAGTATGAATGATAGAAGATTTTTGCCAAGTTTATGAATCTTATGTTTTCAATGGAGCATGAACAATGTATCATAATGCATATAGGACCATTTGTTGCTAACATGATTTTATGAAATGCTAGATGCATATGCATATATATAGAGATGACATGATTATCCCAATATTTTCAAGAGTAGTATTTTTATAATATTATGCTCATAAGTTTAGAGTTAAAGATCCAGATATGAAATTTTAGAGAAGATGTTCCTAGTTTTCATTATTTTAAATTAGACGATAGCCATAGAGAACAGGCAATAAGTTAACGACTATAAGAGACCATTAACCTTAGTATCAAGTTATCCACTAGAGGACAAACTTCCCTTGTCAAAGAAATCAGAGATGAAATTTGGTTAGATGTCCAAATTCGAGACCTTATGAGGTACCCATAAAGACTAGAGAAATTCCAGATATTAATACATATATGTATACGGATAACTAGAGATTTCTTTTTCCATTAGACTACTAGTATTTATGATTTATATAGATTATTGGTTTTGAGATAATTATATGTGTGTAAATATAAAAATGGTTTAATGGACATTGCATTTTACTAATATGATTATGTATTTTGTTGGTTGTCCTATGTGGGGGTTATAGGTGAGAATCTACTCATTGAATTTTAGATGAAATTCACCCATCTCTTTTTGTCCCTTATAGATACAAGCATTTACCTTGGTCTATCATGACCCACCTAGAGAACATGATCGGCATGTGAGGACTTGGATCCCCATGGAAGCCTCTGATAACGTGATTGTCTAATATGCATAATTAAATTGAATATATTCAAAATCTCTCAAGTTTTTATAAATCTAAAAATATTTCCAATCATAAATCCTAAACATAAAGCTGCATAAAGTCCATAATCTGGGCCAAAGCCAAACATAATAAATAACTGAAATTTTGAAAATAGTGAAAATGATATAATGCATGTCTAGGATCCTGCCTACACAATTATTGGAGCACTACTAAATTGATATAACCAAAAGTAAGCTTCATTTAAGCGAAACTCACCAAAAGCTGTAACATTATTGAGGAGAATCATGTGATGCAGAACCAGGAAGTATCTATAGGGGAGGAAAAGAAGGGGTGAGTTTATTAAAATTCAATGAGTGAGCCTCCACTCATAACCCACATGGGACAACAAGTATACATAACATATACATACAATTGATGTAAAACAATATATATATATATATATATGAAAACGCGTGCAATTCGCGTTTTGTTTCGTTTGGTGGCTTTTGATTTTTCAAAGTTACTATGTATGCATACATAGTAATTCCACCGAAATCACGAGAGTTCCTGTGTAAGTTACTATGCATGTACAGTAACTTCACATGTGAACTCCATTGAAATCACGGGAGGTTCCTGTGCATGTGCATAGTAACTTTACTTATATAATTACTTTTGAAGTAGTAGTAATAATAATACCAATAATAATAAAACTAACGGTAATAATAATATCAATATGCTATACGTTTTCTCTTATAATATTATTAGAGCGTTCCTGCATATATCTTGTATTATAAAATAATATTAAAATGTCTACCAATTAATAGTAATAGTAATAATAATTCTAATACTTATAACTTTTGTATTTGGGATATCAGGGTCCTTGTCAACCTCCTTCAACAACATTAGAATTTCCAACTTGGTGAGCTTCATGTTACCGTGAAGTATTTTACTTTTGCTATAGAGTGCTCCAGGTATGCGGGTAGGGTCCTAGACTATGCATGTTCTGGATTTTGTTTACCATGATTTAGATTCGTTATGTATTTAAAAATTCATAGTTTTCATGGTTCTTTTGTATAGAGCAATTCAATTTATTTTGTATTACATTTATGGATTGGACTTGAGTTATAAAATGGATTATTTACATTTATTATGATTTTGAAAATGCAAGTTGATTTATGATCAGAGATTAAATTTTCTTTTAAAAATGGACCCTACATCTCTATCCCTAAGAGTAAAAGTAGTGTCCACTATCCACACACACTCATCTTATTGTTAACTCAAACCACGAAGCCCTAGCAAAGCATATATGATTATACATCCTTTCACCTCTATACAAATTTTCTCACTTTATCTCTATACAAATTTTCTCACTTCATCTTTTTGATCCTCTCCCAAAGCCTTATGGTTAGAGTGATGTTTGATCTTTACCATCTCTAAACACAAGACCTCTTTATTTTTGGAATAACAAAATTCATTTCCAATTCTCTCTTGAAGCCATAGCACACCCAAGCGTAGATGAGGAGAATTTCGTCCTTTTCCGCTTCAACAAATTCTAGGAGTCTCTAGTTCTTGTTTATCTTCAAACTAAGTAAGGGTTTTTGTGAAAATCTTTTTGTTTTATTGCTTTTGTTATAATCTATGTCTATACCATGAAAAATTCTCATGATCGATTTGCCTCGCTGCATGTCTTATAGGCATCAAATTTTCGTTACATCATATAATTGTTTATTGCTTTTGATTCATTTGGATTATCACAAATTTTTGTTATTAGCTTATTCCTATGATTACTATGCAAGGTAAATTTTGCACTTGGACAGTATGTATCCTAGGCATGAAAATGATCTTGTTTCCATTTATATATATATAAGAGGTAATCCTCCTGATCACCTACTTTATCCCTGATAATCTGATGATGACCTTATTGGTATGAGCTCATTACCCCATTGATTGATTAAATTGGGTGTATTAAGAAAAAGACTAAAAAAGATTGGGCTAATTGTCTCATGTGACTATCTGAATTTCATATATGCAGATGTTAATTGGATTGCCATGCATTTATGTAAATTTAGGAAGTACATCCATAATAAAAAAATATCATATTAAAAGACACGTCTATCAGTAAAGAATTTTGGAAATTATTAATTGTATCTTAAGGTATGTTCATATTTTTCAAGAATAAACCGAGATGGCTAGAGATGATATCGATAACACTAATTACCATGTGCATTTATCCTTATTGGGAACTTTAAAGTTCTCACCCTTTTCTTCCGTGTCATCTTTAGATGTGGAGTAGGCTATAGGCCCTCAAGGAGCACACACTTGAAGAGTAGATAGGATTTAATTCTATTTATGATGCGTTAGTTGAGAAACCTGTTTAATTTTTCAAAGTTTTTGTTTATTGATTACCGAATTGCTAAGGAGATTATTTATTGTTTATGATATTTGGTTAGTAGCTACTATGTATTTGTGGAATTGTTTACTAGTTATTTCAATATACTATTTTAGAGGTATGATTGGATAAATGTATTTATTATTACTTAGCTAGTTTTGCTATAAATTATTATTGCATATAATTATGTATGTGTTAGGCTTCTAATTTGATTTTTAAATAAAGATAAAATTATTATCATTATATTTTTACCTATGTTATATTTTGAAACTGAAAAATCATGACATCAAAGCATAACAATTTAATAATAAATTCTGCTATGACTTAAGCATATGAGAATAATTATTAGGATGTCACATACTTATTTAGCTAATCAACATAAGTTCTAATTAAAGCACATATATCTTCTATGTATATAAAAGTTACAAAATATTATTTAGTTTGAATATTTAATTCAATGCTATAATAATATAGGGAAGAAAGAAAATGTTTGTTCTCATCAATTTTGATGATATTCAACTTTCTATTCTTCTCGTCTCCTTCATGTTCTCTTTTAGTACTAACGCTGGTCAATATCTCAATGACATCTACCATAGAATAATAATCAAAATAATTAGAAAATTTAAAAAATGTGTTAGAAAATTAAATACAACATGCAAAGATTATCAATATTGTCAACTAAATAAGAGATGAACATAATAGTGACCAATGGTTAGTAATGTAAAGTTCGAATCATAATTTTATATAGAGATGAAACCTTTTAATTGTGATTTAATTTAAAGTCAATACTATATACAAATTAAATATAATAATAATTACAAAAATTGACAAAATTAGGCTAAATTTTAGTCTAGTTGATAATATATATTTATAATAGGATAGGATAAAATAATGAGCAAATCATATTTGGTTTATCTATAAAATTATTAATATATGATCATATATATAGTAAGTTAGTGTAATAACATATATTTAAAAAAACATATAATATGACTAAAATGATTCGATAAAATGTGACAATGCATTGATAAGATCTTCATATTTCTTTTAAAATAATCATGCATTAAATTCTCATGAGGGATAATTCATTATATGCCTAAACATTCCCTAAAATAGGTTTCTTATTGTTGAATAAAATATGGATTATTCCATGAAAAATTTTCGATGATGCTGTAATGTTGGCCGGTAAAGTTGCTGCACATTTACTATCCAAGAGCCAAAAAGGCAAGGTTTCACATTGGACATAATTCATTTGCTGCGAAAAAAACTCAAGTGGGCCCATTTGATGTACAGTGGCCTCGCAATATGAGGTCATTAAGCTTGGGCTTTCTCTCCTTTAAGATGGTGTCTTCCACTCTCTCCAATTTGCACGAAGGGCACGTAGGTTTGGGGGCAGTGAGAAGACAATCTCTTTCTCCAACGTTTGGTATAGAAGGCAATAACACAATTAATATGACAAAAAAGAAAATCACTGTATTATAATGAATTTAAGTCCATACTTAGAACAATAAATCAAAAGAAAATAGGAATACGAATTAGATGCATTGTACAAATAAATATATATGGTGACAAAAAAAATAATATATACCAAATCAAACACAGAAAAATGATGTTGTATCTTTGATGGTTTATCTAATTATAATTATATGTTATTTCAATGATTTGATTGAATTTATTAATTATTATGCCAAAATAAAAATATTATGTACAGAATTCTCATTGAAGGAAAATTTGCTGTGTGAAAAAACTTTTCTAGAAATATTTTCCTAATTGTATTATTATAGGATCAGTACATAGAAATTAAATTTATTTATTTATTTATATTCTTATCGATATTCAAAATTTTAAAAATCTTACCAGAATAATTAAAGATTATAAATAATTTGGAACCTATTATGATAATTTTAAAGCAATTCATTGTATATGTTATGAAACCTAAAAAGTTACGAGGTTCGCTCCATAACAACGGACAATATGTCAATACATATCTCTTTCATTTTTTTATGATAAAAAATTTAGGCAAATTTGGTACCGAATGATTAAGGCACCCCACCCAGCTCAGAGTGCCTATACATGTTTTACAAGATGGCTTACTCACATAGTAGAAATTGAACTCACATATTTATCTTTATGAGATATAAACTGATTAATTTAAAATCTACTAAACTCAATCTAATCAAGTCCACTATAAACATAAAACACTCTCAACATTAACTTTTTCTTTTCTCTTTACAAAGCTTGAACTTAAAATTTACTTGAAAAACAACGAGTATCAAAGTTTGAACTAACTAATGACAAAATAACGGTTTTAACGAACTTTCCCATTAGTTTATATTTCTTTCCCCTCCACTTAATATCACAAGCCAGGTATTGCAGGCACTAACAAACATATGGAGGAATATTTTGCCAAGATCTACATTTGCTAAGGCTTGCATCCGCGATAGGCTTACAAACCCTACAAAATTAAGTTAAGGTATCTAACTCTGCTTGCAGCCCTTTCCGCAGCTGTGAAAAAGTGAAAAAGGAAAAATAAGAGGTGAAGTTAAGAGTCTAAATTCCATATTGTTACAAATATATAAAGTCATAACACAAAGCATAAAGAGCATGAGCTACAAATAAAATTCCCTCCTACGAGTACGACCTGCTCTTCTATTCCGTGGTGCAGAGGCTTTATCACTTCCGGGAAATTCCCACCTAACAACATCACCATCCCAGGCCGATGTGATCAACATTGGGTAGACAGGATGCCAACTACAATCTCGTACCGTCGCTTCATGATGGTCGAGTTTTGCAACTTGTGCTCCGGTCACCTGCAAACAAGTATCCCAGTTACAATCATGTTGATGGATGATAGAGACCCTATGTTTGGCAAGGTTTACTTTAGGAGAAATAAGGGAGCGGATGGGCCTGCCATTGCCCCAAATTGACAGCTGGCAGCGGAAAATTACACAGGTGCAGGGAAGTTAGCTAGGATGGAGGGAAAAAGTAGTTAGAATAGCAAGGTATAAATAGGGATTGGCTGAGAATTGTGTTGTTGTTGATTCATTTTCTCATTGTTTAGAATTGGGGATATTCTCCTCTAGGGTTCTTGTAACCCACCTTGAGATCTCAGGTGATTTACCAAGATCTGTGAGCAATAAAACTACTCTGTCTTCTATCTCAGAAACTGGTACTATCAATGGATAACACCAAAGTCCATAATCCAACTAATACTAACTGTTAATAACGTATCTAAGCAATTTGGTCTTACCAGATCGTATATATAAACAGAGGAATCACTGGACCCAGTGTAAATGTACTTTTGACCAGTGCTGCAACAAAAAATCCACATTATGAGATATCATTCACATTCTCCATAATATAAGATGTAGAAAGAACGTGCTGCATTATCACAACCAAACCAACACACAGTAAATTTGTTAATGGATGTCATCAATCTATTCAGACTAATAAATAAAAGTTTGCAAAACAGAGCAGAGAGTGGAAAAGGATTGATCAATTCCAGAACAGCAACCACCACAAGGACATTGCTATCTGGATATTGTCATTTGGAATTCTCGATGTTTTTAAAAAATACATAGGGGTTTGGAGCAAACTTCTTGGAAGATAACTGCAAGCTGAAAATTATTATACTGATTCCTCCACAAAAGAAATCTCCTTGCGGCAAAATTTGCTCCAGAATAGAGAGGAAACCTTTTCTGGCTATTCAGATTTGGCTTTTATATTCTAGTGACTCAATACAATGTGGAAAATACTAAAACAATGGACTACCAATATATATTCAAGCACTCTGAAGCAGAAGCTGTGGAATTGGTTCAGTACTGTAAATTATATAGCTATCTGATCTAAAAATATATTTAATCATAAGCAATTCAAAACCCAAATACTTTGGCGTTTGAAATGTAAATCATGTAAAAGAACAGTGATACCCAAGTATGGGATACAAGAAGGGCAAGTTACCTATATGATGGTGAGAAATAACAGCGAATTAGTGTACGCAACACCGAGTGGCCTTTATATGTTGTCAATGACTGGTCATGGGGATGTTTCAAATATCTTGCATGTTCAGGGTAGTCCATCCACCTGTAGTCCCAGTCTACATCTCCAAGCACAGGACTGTTGGTTTGAGTAACAAGCATCATCATTAAACATAACATCATAGATTAGGAAAAGCAAATGCATATTGGAGTCATTACAGCTTTACTTTTCTTCATTTACTTTTTTGGACAAAATTGTCGTCCTGACATAAAATACCAAGCCCAGCTCAAAAAATATTACAATGTGAAGATGCACTGACGCATAAATTCATGTGGAACAAGAGTTATACTTCACACTCATTAAAACACATCATGAACTTCAAAATCATTAAAAAAACAGAGCAAATAACCAAAAAGTATATTGGAGCTCAGCACAGACATAGGCCTCACTGGATTTGGCAAAAAGATAGAAAGCAAAAAACAGACAACATATTTTACAAAATGAGAATGCTACCAAAAGGGTAGGAGGACAAAGAATTAATAGGAGGGAAGAAAAAAAAGGTGAAACAGATGAACTGGCTTACTTTGTGGCAGTAGAAGTCATCTTCCTTATGTCCCATAGTTTGGTAGTTTGATCTTTTCCATTAGAAATCAAATAACGGCCATCCCCACGGCTATCAATGTATGTAATTCCTTCTAAGTGGCCCATTAAGATACCAGCTGGTTGTCCTGTTGTGACAAGGCAACGCCTATCCCACACCTGCAGAGTGATAACAGCCAAGAATTCCTTAGCAGTGTAAAATATTTCAGGCAAATGACTTAAAATAATAATGCAGTGTAAAATTAACTCTGCATGCATGGTAGTATTTCCTTCCTTTATAACAAGTTACTCAAACATATACCATACTAGATTAACAATAACGAAGAGAAAAGGCAACTATAACTTCAGCTCTATAAGAAGCTGTGGATAAGTTAATTCCACTGCCAACAACCAATATAACAGATTGCTCTAACTACCCTTCACAGCATCATAAACAACAGACTCAAAAGCTCGGAAGAGTACTTACTTAACTCACCAATAATGGAATACTGGCATGCATGAAATGGAAACATCAATACCAACACAGGTTTATGGCTATCACCAAATTCCTATACTAGAACATGAAGCTTACCTTACAGAAACTATCATCACTTCCGGAATACATGATATGGCCAGAGTCATCAGCAAAACAGACAGTGTTAACATCAGCCTGCCACATGAAAAGGCAAATTAGATATGATCTACTTTTGCACTGCCAACTCGCAAGTAAAAACTAAAAAGTCCCCTCAGTATATATGCCTTTTTTAAGTGGTCAACAAAATTATTGAATATCTACATACAAATAATTTCTACAAGAAACTGTTGGAGAAGATTCTCAGGCCCAAAATCTTGGCTGCTTTGAAATCTAAACCTCCCCAAATTTGAGGCCTCAAAGTGCCCTCCAAATGAAGTACAATACTCAAGATTTAGAGCAGATTCAGTTTAAAGGATGGGAAAGCAGGGGAACATTAATCTTAAAGAATTTATATCTTCAAACTACTTTAGGGCCGTGGACATTCCTATGACATACTACTTATGGGAAAAAGATGTTCTTTTTGTAGTCAGTGCATATATACATATTCTATAATAAAGAGGATAAATTAGAAAATACTGTCCACTAATCCTGAAATGAGTTTGAGTTACTATTCCAGTGTGAAGCAGTCAGCCAACTTCCAATTAGCATCCTAGTTCAAAACTAGAAACTAATTTTAGCAGTAAAAATTAGAATACCAAGTGGGCAGGAATTCTGAGGCTAAGCTTATCAGCTCCAAGATCATAAACACATATTGAACTATTGTTAGTTGCACCACGAGCTCTCGCCCGTCTGTTGAAAATTTGATAGAGAAAATCCCAAATTCCTCCTCATCATCATCAGAGGAGAAATCTAATCCATGATGAATTTCCTGCAATAAAAGAAGGATTCCTGAATGTAAAGCAAACAAATATTGAATGTCTGTGTATGTAGCACACATGCATATATACTATGCATATACATCATTATACATAACAAATTTAAAATTTGTATCAATTAATCACAAGAAAAAATTTATAAGTTCTTACATAATAATGATAACAAATAAAAGGCGTTTTCTTCGTCTCTATTCTTTGATTCAAAACATAACAAAATTTCTCATTCTACAAGCGAGATTAGACACATCTCATCCGATGACCTAAAAATGGCAAGGTAAATAAGTAGTTGGAGCATTTTGATAACAAAAAAGAATGCATTTCATGAATATACAAATTTGAAATGCTCATGAGACATGGGTATGAAACAGTCAGCACACCTTTATAACATGGATTAGAGAGTGATCTCATAAGAAATATTTAGAGTAGACTACTTGCTAGGAATATGAGTATCAAACACCTAGGATCAAAACTATATAATTATATATCACTGGCTATTATGAATAAAAGTGAGAAAGTCCCAGCACGTACTGTAACATTTGCTACCGACTCTGTTGCTGCAGATCCAACATTGACCATATTGATAATGGGTGACATGCTGGAGTAAACCTGCAATGATTAACAAAATTCAATTTGCGAAAAGTGGGTTGAGAGGAATTCAAAGAAACGTAGTAAAAGACTGTATAAGATTCACAACATTGCTCATATACAATACTACTTACAAGATGGCATCGATCTGGCGAGAGAGATGAATCAGTAATAGTCCACCTCAAGTTTCTAGCAGAGATGTCCTTGATAACTTTCCAGCCCCTGTCAACATCATAGACCCTGATGTGGCTCCCTGTTTTGAAACAAGAAAACACTCTTCAATTCAACAGAATCATCTTCAGCCTCGTGCAATTATATATAACAGTAGCTACACTGATAACAAATTCAAGAACAAAATTAACCCAAAAAAAAAAACCTGGAATCCGGCAATGAAAAGAGAACCATCAGCTGAAAATTGCGAAATATAGGCCCGGCTCTTCATCCGGTCAACAAGCCAAGGGCCTTCTGTAGGCAAATAGCGGCTCAAAACATGACAAGAATCTGCAGCTGAGAATCTGCCATGTCCAGAGTAATTACCTTCTCTGCCAAACAACATTCTAACAGTTGACACAGGTAACCTTATTTTACCACTACCATTGCCACCACGCCTCAAAAGCTCATGAGGACCTGACCTAAGCATCGTGAGCTGCGCAATTTCATGGTCAAGGTAACCTTCCCTTTCTCCCCCAGCCATTCCACTGCCAAAAGATTCATTACTTGAACCACCGTCACCACCCATAATCTATATTATCATGCAAACAGCATCAAGTTTCAGAATCATCACAAAGTATGAGAAGTTCGAACACGTCCTGATATACGAATATTAATCTAATTGTAGTCAAAATGAACATGTTTAACTAGAATCAAGCACAAACAGAGAAAGGATATCCTCGTTTGAAACTAAGAATTGAAGATTGACGGTTTTAGTACCTTCGATGGGGAATTTGAGGTGAACCAATCCGAATATTCGTTCAGTTACAAAGCACTGCTCTGTCTGTTGTTGTGCGTGAGTTGGTGTGATCAAATCAGCAGTGGAATTGTCAAGGACCTTTTCTTTTCTTTGGTTCGCTTCTGGCAAATTTCCATTCTCTTCTCCTTTAGCCAATAATGATCCTAAAGTTGCTGACGTAGACAATATTATCAGATATTATTAGGCAACGTGGCGCTCTTCTTTCTTCTTTTTTTTACGTTTTTTTTAAATTTGTACTGTGTGGCGGTTTTACAAGCCGCGATTGATTTTGACAAATTAAATAATCGATGTAACATTAACATCAGGATTTTATAAAATTACGTGTATTTATTAAGAAAGAAAATAAATCAAATATTGATCTGATCAAAGTATTAGTTTAAAAGGTTTAGAGGTTAAATGATTTATTGAAGTTAAAAGAATATAATAAAAATATATATAAATATATACATATGATTAATTAGAATATAAATAAATATATTAAATCATTAATATTAAAATAATTAACAAAAAATATTTATAAGTCTATAAAAATAAACATAATTCATATAAAATTTCTAATTCTACAACACTTCACAAAATATTTTAAAACAATATTTGTTAATGATCAAAGGAGTTTATGGTGACAAGGTTGAATAAAAAGAAAATAATAACAACTCAATAATTTTTGTTAGTACCTTTAGTTTTTTTTTTTTTGTTTTTGCTATGTAGCTATAAGATATAAGTATTTAAGTTTTGAAAAAAAATCTTTAAAAAAAAAATCAAGGGTCCAACTTGTTCGCTTCCAGGTTCTTGACCATTTTCACCTTCTCATTTTGAAGCTTGACCAATCAAGGTCAGGTTTTGGTTGAACGGAACCGATTGGTTTTTCTTCTATGGTATTTAGAAAAATTGTTGCCTTATTGTTTAGATTTTTTTTGTTTCAGTCAAATGGTCTCTTTTTTATTTTGTATCAGTCAATGGTCTTATTGCTTTAATGCGAGGCCCAGATAATACTGTGGTGATTGTTAAGAGCCCAACAACAAGGACCTAAAGAAAAACCGATGTTCAATTTGGACCTTCTACATGATAAAAAACGGACCTTCTACCGAGCTTCGCCAGGCATAATACGGGCGAAGGAATAATGTGAAATTATTTTTCACCTGATAATAATACAATGGATACATATCAGCTTCATTTTGTTACATCAACACACTCATCTGTAGCTCTCATATTCTGTTATATTATACCTTTCTTGGCAATTCCGATCCTATCCATTTCTTCAAATGCACCTAAAAGAATTTGTGAAACAATAGTAGTAAAATAATTGCACAAGATCTGTGTGCTCTGATTTTTGGCTTGAGCTCCCACACCACCACACTGGCAAAGACATAGTTGAGACTTGAGAGCAACACTTGGAGACAAGTCCGGATGCTATCCATCTAAGCTTTGTAAATTCCTTTTATATCTGTGAATTGATTGATGCATGACTGAATTTCTTCCAGATTTTTGCCTTTGGTTTCTGGGACTAACTTTGCTACAAATAGAACAGTTAAGAGGGAACATCCAGCATACAAAAATAATGTACCTGGCCAAAAAAAGAATGGAAATAAATACATGTTACAAATTAAAGTTTAGATGGACATAATAAGAATAAGAATGCAAGCAAAATGCCTATTTTAGTGTCTACCCTTCCTTACCAGGAGAACTCCAGCTCATTATGAAGTTGAAAGTATATGAAACCACCCAAGCTCCTAGCCAGTTTATCAAAACCACCAAGCTCCCAGCAGTTCCCTTCACATGTATGGGAAAGATCTGCAGTATGAAAACTAGCATTAGAAAATAATCATTTATGACTGACATGCTTCAACAACCAAAACCACTATTCTAATGTTGTGTCAAATGATACATACATACCTCAGACATTATTACCCAAGGAACTGGACCCAATCCAATTGCAAATGATGCTATGTAGATCTGATAACAAGGATGATACAGAAATTCAGGACAAAACTGGACTTTTATTTAAAAATTGAAAGGAGGGAGGGAACAATATCTTCAGAAGAAGACTCACCATCATGCCAGCAACTGCTAATACTGGCACCCACTCGAGCAATAAGTTCTGACCCTGATCCATGGAGTCATAAATCAGAACATTAGAGCCAAGATGCACACACAATAAATGGTGTAAATATGATATTTAATACTTGCCTTAAGAAAGAAAGCAATTCCAGTAATAAAGCAGCCTAAAAATGTCCCACTTGCAGAAACCTACATGCATACACATACAGGCACTTCTATTAGGCATCAAAGCTTTTTAGATGGTAAAATTGTCTAATTAAAAATTTAATTACTTGAAAAAGAATTTAGTCAATTTACCATTATAAGTGCCTTTCTTCCAGACTTATCCATTAAAATGGCTCCCAATGCAGTGAATGGAACCTGTCATTCATTTTAACAGATAAAGTTCAAACATGGAAGTGCAGTTATGTGATTCATGTCCGAGAAGTCTGTAGAGTGATCAACTACCTGCACGATAGCATAGGCTATGGTACCAATTTTTCCTGAAGAAAGTCCTGCAAATCAAGTTGTAGGAGAATTAAATACTACAGAAGAGAGAGAGTTATTTTGATCTTTCAAAATCAGCATGTATCGATTTACCAGCTGCTACAAAAGTCTCAGCTGTGTAGAAGAATCCAATACCATTGATTCCAACGGATTGTTGACAAACCATTAATCCAACCCCAATCTGAAATCATTACAAACAGTTAGAAATCTTTGAGTAAATATATAAAATGATTGAACTGGTCCAAGAAAATTATGTCACTTACAATTACAGAGCGCACATGTGTGCTTCGGAACAAATCCAGAAGGTTAGTTTTTGGAAGGCTTTGGAGAGTTTCAATATAATCCTATTAGCAAAAAAGAGAAAAAAAAAAGAAAAGAAGTGAGTACAGCTTATAAAGCATGTCAAATTGATCAGGAAACATATTAAAGAAGTTCAATAAGTTAAGGGAGGTAGGAAAGTACAAGAATTTCTTCAGCTTCTTCAGTAATATCAACATCTTTTCCCCGAAGTCTCCTTAAAGCTACTTGAAATTCTTTTTGAAGTCCAACCTTCGCCTGAAAAGAAATTTTTTATGAATTGCATTGCTAACTTCTTCTTAAGGTTGTCTAGAATAAGTAATTAGTGGACAGTTTATGCTTTAGACTCTAGCTTAATGCTTACCAGCCATCTGGGAGACTCTGGGATAAAGCACAAACCAATCAACAAGGAAATGCATGGCGCAAGCCCTTCAAATTTCAAGCCAATCCCACAGTTAGACCCTTTTTTAAACATAATTGGGTGCATCTTAAGCAGCAATTGAAAGCTGATGCTATGATTTACCTGCTAGAGCTAGTTCTCTCCAACTTATGACACTTCCTATTAAAAATGAGACTGAAGCTCCAATAACAATCATAAGCTGCACAACAATTATAGTCAAGGCCAAAATTCTGTTCAATGACACTAAACTTTTTATAATCAAATAAGCAAATGTAACAATTCTTAATATTCCCCACCTGATTTGTTGTTGCAAGTCCACCTCGAAGATTTTTGCGTGTGATTTCAGCTATATACACAGGGACCTGTTCCATTTTGCCCAAGTGTTGTTAAAATTTTGAAATATTATCATCAAGAAGCAACATATAGTTGCTCCTAAACTTTATTAAAAAAGAACAATAAACGAAAACTTTGTGGCTATAGTATAGTGTGTATAGTTAGTTACCACATATGAGATAACTCCAATTCCATATCCTGTGAAAAATCTTCCGAAGTCAAGTGAGAAAGGATCCTGCAATAGATATTATAATAACACAAGTGAACCTCATTTCATTTTTGTAACATTTTCTTTTCGAGATGAATTTGCATTTGCAGAAGATGCATACCTTTGAGAAGTAAAGAGCTAGCCATCCTATAATGCAAAATCCTGTTGACATTCTCATTGCCTGTTTCCCATGACAATTAAAGCTTATTAAGATTAATGTCCCTATAATAGAGTGCATATATTTATTAGGAACTTAAACTGTCACATACCCCTTTCCGGCCAATGAAATCCGTAATGCGGCCACTTGTTACAGCACCAAGCATTGCACCAATGGTTACTAAAGAACCAAACATGGAAAACTGCCATTTCCACAAGACAGAATTAGTTATCTTTAGGACAGCATGATAATATATGAATTTCAATGAAGAAGAGAAATTAGTCTACCAACCTCAGCAAGAGAGAGATTAAGATCTGCCCTTATAGCCGCTTGAGTGGGTGCTGAATATCCCACCTGCCAAAATAATACCTTAAGCTGAAAATACAAACCTTTTTTTTGTTTATTTGGTGTGATTTCTGGTTTGGTTCCTAACCCAGAAAACAAACACAAAAATGGAACAGAAATTTACTGAACTGCGTCTTCAGAATGTTTATTTCTTAAGCCATGCACCATATTTTGAAAGGAAAACACAAAATGGGAAGAGTTCATTTTTATTTTTTTCCTTTGCTGTCGTTTGTCTCTAACAAAAAGAGTCCATGGTTTTCAGAAAGCTTAAAGATACTTACACAAGTTCCAAATGCAAAAGAACCGCAGACAGCAACAAATGTGCTGAGCAGAACAATTCCAATGGATCCATTTTCCACCTTTTTATGAGATTCAACGTCTTTGCATGCAGCAGCAGCAGCAACATTCTTCCCTTGTTGAATGAAGGGCTCTTGCAAATGCTGAAGTCCATTGGCTTGTCCACTCTCAACATCCTTGTGCTGCTCAATTGCCATTTTCTTCAACAACAATATGACCTCAAAAAATGAGTAACAAAAGAATAATGAAAAAGCAACCCCAGTGGTTAAGAGCAATGTAGTGATACTGAAAGAGAACATGCAAAAAATGGTGTGTAGTTGGATGTTATATGTACTACTACTACAACATGCACCGCAACAGCTAGCTAGCTAGCATTGTCCCTCAAGAAGATATTATTTACATTGTTAATTTGTCTGATTGTTTTTCTTCATTGGAATTTGAGGCAAGGGTCGTGGCATGGTACAAGAGCAACTTGTGTGCGATTCTGAATTTGGAATTGCATGTGGGAAGGAAGCTGTCACTGACGTGGTGATTACATAAGGCTTATTCAGATCCTTTTATATATGCGAGGATATATATGGATATGAATATGAAGGCTCAAATTAAAGTTGGGTTTTGGTTAACGAGTCATGTGAACCGTGTGGTGAGTGCATGATTGGACTAGTTTATTCATCTGACCTTACGTGGTTCTTAGTTGGATGGATAGGCCGCAAAATAAATCTCAATTGAAAATGTTAGCCATTGTAGGCGGTAAGCTGTTTGGGTACTGGCTACTGGGTATGATTGTAGCCATGGTCTTTGGCTCAATGATTGGACAAGTGCATTCAGGCACGCCATTGCAATTTGCAATTGATCTCAGGAAAAGAAAAATCTGTAGAGGCAATTAGCAAGTAAACAAAAAATTGCTTGCTACTCTATATAATTTATATCTTATAACACATTACTTATTAAAAATTTTTTTTTGGTACTTCCTAAATTATAAAGGCTATAATGAAGTTTAAATTTAGGATCTCATGCATAGTTCCCAAATTCCTCACCACTAAACCAATTCTTGTGGCTTAATTATTACATTAAAATGTGGTTAACTATACCTTTTATCTCTAAGATGTATGTAGTTTTGGTGTTAGTCCCTGATTTTTTCTTGTTTTGGTTCAAACATTTATAAAATTCTTTGGTTATATCCCTTCAATTAGTTTGTCTATGTTAGATGTTAAGTTAATTAATGGAAAATCATGGTATTCAATCTTATATGGTAGTTATTATTTATATGTAACTCATTTGAACCTATGTGTCAAAATTTTGACCCTCCATTAAACTCAAACTATACTTCCATCTTACTAAACCTAATATCTCATTTTTAATTACATATATATAACCGGTGACTATCATTTATTATAGGATAATGTGACTTTTTTTTTTCAATAATTTATTGATACAACTAGACACTCACGAGCAAGAGGAGCAAAAAGAGTATAATATGAATACAAAAAGATAAAACCCCCCAAGTTACATCAAATCCAAAATATTAATAACCGTGAAAACTCACCAAAAGAAAAACAAAAGCACCTCACATTTAATTATTACATCCACCAAAGCCAATTTTGTCCCCTTTGACTTGTCATCAAGGATTAAGTTGGCCACACAAAAAATGCCACCACCTCCATAATAATCACCACATGAGCACAAATAAAATCTGTCCCAAACTCATCAAGATTTTGACACCTATGTAAGCATAAGGGAATGAAGCACAGCACACACAAGAGACGTAGATTGGCCTTCATGCAGAAGTATGAACCAAAACGGAGACACCTAGCTTCTTTGTGTCAATCAACCACCCCTGGATTCATGAAGAGATCAACACCTAATTTTTCATTGAAAGAAGCTAGAATCTCGACATATGGTTAGGAGGAGAGTAAAACCGAAAAACTGTAGCAATATAGCACAACAAAAGAGATTACAGGCATCCTAAGATAAAAAAAACTCCGCACCACCGCATGAATTATTTTCATCCGCTTCCTGGATTCCACCGCCAACTATATCCGAAACATTCGGCATATTCTTACCACTTTAACAGTTTTTAGTTCCTTGATTATTGATTACATGTTGCTGCCAAAACCAAAACTTCCACCATTTACCTTCTCCACCTATTTCATCATCAAGAGATATGTTCTTAGGCCATTCTTTACAGGATTAAAAAACAATACCGTGCAAACCTATCCTCCCATGAAATAAATCCCTCTCCCTTTGCTTGTACCAGGTTATAAGCTTTGAGCCAGTCTTAATAACAAGTTTGGACACCTCACAAACACATTCTTGCATTACAAATTGAATGGATTCTCTCAACATATTTCTAGATAAAGTGGCTTTCTATCGGAAAACTCAACATTTAGTAGAGACAGATTACTTGTTGGAAATAAAATCAAATAATCTTGAAAAAATTTATATCAAAACCAAGAAAAATTTTGAGGATCAAAATCAAAACTTGTTTATTTCTCGAGAAGTAACAACATATTTAAGTCTTAAAAATATATTAAAACTAGAAACCGTGATAATTTACAAAATAATATTCTACAAAATTAATATATTGAACTACAAAATATAAATAGTACAAGGTATAACACTTTTTCTTGATTTGAAGACATTCAAGTAAAATTTACATTGTGATACAAGTGGTAACACATTGTAGCTTGACAGCAAGCTTAGTGAGTTGTTTGAGAAAATGCATTATGAAGGTTATGTTATGCAAAGTTTGATCTAAATAATTGATGGTAAAAAAAAACAAAGACTGGGACAAATAAAAATAAAAACGTAAACAAAAATAAAGTTCATAATTTTTCTAACCCTTTTTTCTGACAGCAAAGGACCTTGTCAATCTATCCCATGCGGCCATATATACTCCAATAATACTCATGGGTTTTGGCAGAGTTGGGTTCACATCCACGGATCCACCGTTTAAAATTTAAAATCTGATCGTTTGAAAAACTATGTTATCTTGCCTGCAATTTTTGGATGAAAGACTGATTTTCAGATCAAACATACTAAAATATATAAATACATGTGAATAAACCATTGTGTTTTTCTGACATGAATTGACAATAAAAGGAGGTGATTTACCATAAAAAAATTAAAAAATCCCTTTTTATTGAATTCTTGAAGCAAGTTTTGGCATACATTTTTGGGTTATCCCGTGGGGACCTATCCGGGTGAGTCCTAATTAGGTGGTCTGATGATTACGAAATAAAAATTAAAGGACCAAATTGTCATTGGATAAACACAATTTTTTATTACATATAATGACGACAAAGTCCCACTTCTTAAAGGGTTATTTATCTTTAGCTGGCTATATTAAGTGTTTATTAGATTATGTGTCCGTAGAATTGATTTTATCATGACTAATTCTATTGGAATTGATTTTTAAGTGAAGTAATTTATACTTGTTAATTCTTCTGGAAGTGATTTTCTTGTGATCAATTCTAACAATCAAACAAGATTAAAAAAAAAAAAATCCTAGAATCATCCCCAAACTGAAATCCAAAAGCTTGGTGCAAGTTTGGTTCAGTGTGTATTATGTCTTGGCATTTTAGGCACCTTGAGCGTGGCTGGATTTTCATTCATATAGCAGAAGCACATATTCGTCTTGCTAATTCGGTTCGAAGAACTCAACTTTAACAAGAAAATAAAGAAAACTCCAACGGGAGCATATTTGATAAATAAATGGAGATGGTTAGCTAGCAGTGATGCGACCACAGAGAAAGAAAGGACAGCTGAGGATTGAAGTGGTGTGAGGTGGATCCTGTATCGTATCGGTAGTAATCAATCAAAATCAGTCAAAGTCCTATAATTAAGTCTAGTATACATATGTATTATAATACTCCTTTCATTCTATATTAATCTAGACTCTTGAATAATTATATAATTTTAATATATTAAAAAATTAATATTTTTAACTATAAATTATAATAAAATATATTAAATTTTTAATATATTAAAATTATATTATTTTTCAAGAGTGACTTATTATAAAATGGATGCAGTAAGAGGATGCCGTACGCATACAGGAGGCTAATCCTCAATCCTTGGACAATCAATCAGTCAATATATCCTCAATGGTTCTTTCCCATTTTTGTCACGGTCTTTTTCTTTCCTTTACTTTATATGCCCACGTGATTCATGTGCTTTCTCCACGCAGGAGTAGTAACGAGTTAATAGTTGATACACATACACCCCTGCTTACTTTAGACATGGAACTTTCCATTATTGCAACAATGTACCATGTGTTTGAATATGATCCTTAGCCTTGACTACAGGATTTTTGCACTAAACTAGTTAGTAGTAACGCCGTCCTCCATTAAAAGGAAAACTTGTGGAACCTAATCACATCCTATACAGTTTGCACATCAAGGGCTACTAGTACAAATATGTCTTAATGAAAAATGACCACACACAACAGAACTTTGCAATTCCTTCATTCGTGAGAGAACAAAACTAACAAGATTAATGAGTCATCTTTGTGCAGCGATACGAAACAAATAATTTATATCATAGTTTCCATTGCATTGTGACTAGCTTCGAGATTATTAACATTGATAAGAGATAATCGCCTTTGCTCCAACATCTTTAATTTTATCCTCAAGTGCTTTAATTCTGTTTTTTCTAATTCCCCCACAAAATGCCCGTTTCCTATGATTTCCAATAAGCAAGATAACCACCAACAGCCTCCGCTTTAAGCACTATGGCCCTGAGCTGCAGCAAGTAACCATCATCTCTCATCTTTAAAAACTGGGCCGGCCCGTTTAAATAATCTAGATTGGGCCTTACATTACTCTTCCCCTAGACCTGGCCGAATTGACACACGAGACCGACATATATGTTACCCAAAGCGTTGGTTTTTGTTAGGACTCGTCTCTCCCTCTAAAATTTTTTTTTATAAAAAAAATTATTTATCCTAAGATATAAATTGACATTTTATTTATTGTAAATCCCATTTATTCATAATAAATAGAATGTAAATTGACACGATATTTGATAGAAATACATACGAATAACACAGCTCTGTTTTTTATTTTCTATTTTCCAGGCGCGAGAGCTATTGTTCTGGTCCCCTTTCGTGTTATTAGGGTTTAGAAGACTCTCCCTTGCGCTCTCTCTCTCTCTCTCTCTCTCTGTCTTGTGCCTAGCCTAGGGTTTATCTACTACCTCTTTCTCTTGTCATTATTGGTTGATTTGATAGGGTCAGAGTGAGACAAGTGTGCAACAACAATGCCGAGGTATCGAAGCCGCAGCAGGAGCTACAGCCCTCGCCGCCGGAGCAGAACCCCGCCGCGCGGGCGCAAGCGCTACGACGATGATCGCCACGCCGACACCAGGTCCTACAGGGACCGCCGATCCCCTCCCCCTTCTGGCTTGCTCGTTCGTAATCTCCCCTTGACGCAAGGTCATTTCTCTCTCCCTTTCTTTGTTCGGTGGCGGACTGTGGCCTCTTCTCTTTCTTCTTTCTTGGTGTATCTTGTTCTGTTTTATCCAACAGAATTGTAACCACAAATGAGTTGAGTTAAAAAAATGGAGCTGAATTTTGCCGTGTGTACTTTGCAGGCCTGAGGATCTTAGGGTCCCGTTCGAGCGCTATGGTCCGGTGAAGGACGTTTATCTTCCTAAGAATTACTACACCGGGTATGTCTGCTCTCTAATATCGTATTGTTTTCAACAAAAATATTCTTCGATATTTGGACTGTTTTACTATGAGATGTGTAGTGTGTCTGTTTGAATTGCTCACTCTTTTTTATTTCATTGTGTTTATTATTATGTTGAACTGTGAGCTATTTGGTTTTGGTGACGTTGGGATTTTGTTGAATTGCATTTGCAGTGAGCCTCGGGGATTTGGGTTTGTGAAGTATCGTTATGGTGAAGACGCAGCTGAGGCAAAGCAACAGCTTAATCATACTATCATTGGTGGGCGTGAAATAAGGATTGTGTTTGCTGAGGAAAACAGGAAAACCCCTCAGGAGATGCGCGTTATTACTCGTGGAAGGTGTGATTACACTTTGATGGTTCGCTAATTGTTTTTCAACTTTGCTATTATGGATTTCCTCTGTATTGATTTTTTTTTTCTCTTAAAAAATTTATTGACTTTTGTTTTGCTTTTGATTATATAAGTGCTCGATATGGAGGTGGCAGGAGGAGGAATCGCTCAAGGTCCCCAAGACGTAGATATCGTTGTCAGTTCAACTATTCACCTTTGCTTCTAAATATGTTTATTCTCTCCCTCTCTCTATTGATTTTTGAGTTTTAGGCATTCTATGAGCTGCCATTCATTATTAAGTTATAATACCTGTTGTTTTGGCAGCTTACTCTCGGTCTCCAACACCAGCTCGGGATGATTCAAGGTTTGTGTTTTACATAGTAGTAATGTGTTATGATTTTCATTGCACAAATTCCTGCATATTTTAATAAGCATTATCATAATTTATTTTTTGGGTATTATAACATTTGAATTAATGCCTGATTTTCTCAATAATGATGATGAGGCTACATTTCAAAGTATTTTTGCACTTAAAAGATTATATGTAATAATCTGATCTTAGAAAACAATTGCATTCTTTAAGCAGAGTGTTTTCATGTTAGTCACAATATGGCATATTTCTAATCATGTATACACAAGTGAATGTTGTGTATTAAAGAGATGATCGGTTGGAAATCTCCAATGACATATTGGCAGTGAAAGGAAATATGCTCCGTTTTGTTCTGTTGGTAACTTAACCTTATAGAGCAATTCTCATATTAGGCCACTTGCTGAGTTGGTTATTGAGCTCTGTTTACCAATGTCTTGGCATTCATGTACTTGTATGTTGATAATATAGTAATGCTGATGGTGGTTTATATGATGAATGTTGATGTTGGTAATTCTAGTATTTCCTAGCTTGGTAAGAGTATACTTTGCAGGTTTACTGCTCATCATTAAAATGGCTTCCAATCCTTTGACCTTGACAACCCTACTTGTGTTCAAATGAATTGAATGATCCTGCTTATGATCTTTATGCAGATAATAAAGTGAATGGGAAGACGTTAAAGATGGATTAATAAAGATTAACGAGTTGAGAGGCTTAAAGTGATGTGCAACTTGCATACATTTTTTCTATCAAAGATTCTCCATAAGATATATCCATATCAAATTTGCCTTATTCTGCCAGTTGCATGGACTTTCCCAACTTTGTGGCATTTGGTTTCTAGCGAGAAGGATGGTTCAAATAAGTACTTCTTTTGTTTCCCTTGTATAAATTTTCTGTAAAGAAGATTTATTTAGTTTAATATCTTGTTTTGCGTATACTATCCAGTTTAGAAAGAATATAAAGCTTATAGTTGGCCAAAGAAAATCATGCACAAAGAATGGAAGCCAAAGTTTATACGAGTAGAGATATGATGACATTGTGCAAGAAAGATAGTTGTGGTTTTAGAAAGTTGGGACAAAGAGCTATGAAGTTACCAGATGCTGATCTTGCAGTACATCATTCATAATTGTCTATTTGTCCAGAAACTATGGAAAGGTACAGGTAAAGGTCATATTTTGGCTAATTAGATTTAGAAGAGGAAGTAAGTATTAGTTTTCTCGTGTGAAAACAAAAAGTTTAATTTTGGCTTGAGTGGTGTGCTTAATCACCTATGTAGGTGCTTAATTATCTGTGCAGTATGTAGTTGCACATATTCATATATTTTTATTTATGAGATGCTCATGGCTGCTGTTCCTGTTCTGCTCTTTCTAGGATACGTGGTATGATTTTGTTGGTTTAGCTATGTTTGTTAACTTCATATATGACTAAGGTTTCTTGCTGTTTATGTAGGGATGGCAGGGGTAGGGATGTTTATTATTCTCCTGAGCGAAGATCAAGATCTAGATCTAGATCTTATTCTCGGTCTCACTCTCCTAGTGGGGGGAAGGACTATAGGAGGTCTCCACATCTCAGGGAGAATGGCCGGAGTCCTAATGAGGAGAGGGATCGTACACCTAGCAGATCAGAGAGTCCCAGGGGTAATGATCGCAGCCCTTCTAGGTCTCGTTCGCAGTCTTACAGGTATGAGTTTGACTCTTCAAAGTGTTTTTGTTGATTAGTGACAAATGCTATTCCTATCATGCCAAATCTATGTCAGTTTGAAGTATGTTCTTTAATGATCTTGTTGAGGCAGATATAATTCTAAACCCAATTTGGTATGGGAAGTACTACAATCTAAAACATTTTAATGAACAAGTGTCATTTCAATGGCCTAATACTGATCCTGTGCTCATTGTTGCTAATGTAAAATGCAGTTGTGTAGTATGTTAGTAATTGCGGTCATATATATGTCACGCCTCATGTTAACCACTCATAGTGAGTTAATCTGCTGATCTGGTAGCTGTATATTTTTTACATAAGTGCGTCAAATTTATATTTAATTGAATTGAATACTAAATTAATTTGTTAGACCAAGATAATTCCACAACGAGAGGGGTTTTCATTTTAAGCTGAGTTTTGAAATTTAAATAGATGACCTATGGTTAATTTATTCTTTCTTTTCGTGCAGTCCGCGCTGATTAGCCATCCAGGATGTGTTTCTCGGGGGGTGGTGGTGGTCAAATCGGGATTCCCTGTGGCAACGTACTGTACCTAAACTGTGACATTTTGAAAGGCGCGAATTTAGCTCAGCGACATCGATGTTAATATTAGTCTGTAGGCGACAATACCATCAAATGTTAGTTGACTTGATGTTTTTCATTTTGGAGGACCCTGCATTATACTGTTTCATCTTTTGCCTTTGTTCGTGAGCTACTTTATATATTTAGTTAAAGACTGTTATTTTTCTTGTTATCTAAGCTTGAGAACGACCACATCTTTGTTGCATTTTGTTCCGTTTACTTGTTGTTTCGTCAACAGATTCCCAAGCACGTCTAAGTTTTGTTCACTTTTGCTCTGCCTGATAGTTGTGGCTATTGTATGGTCAATTCATAATATTCTTTCAATGTTTCGGGCAGTTTTCTTTCCTTTTTTAATAATTTTGAACTTAGGTTCTTTATTATTTCGTAAAACCTATAGCATCATTCTAATCAACTTATTTGAGAAAAAGTAGTATCAAGTGGTACTCTAGGGGTACAGTTAGCACCCTCTCTTATAAGTCGTTGCTGGCCAATGCGAAGTCGTCATTGGCTCATTTCGAACGGAAGGGAGCAAATAAAAATTATATGACATACGTTTAGACTTGTTGGCTTGAGTTGATAGGTTAGTCACTACCAGTTGAGCATAACCTAATTAATTTACGTTAACATCAACCGATTAGATACTTTCTGATACGTTTATCTATATAATTGCGTGAGTGGGGTCAACTCTATAGGAGCAAAGTAAATTCGTAGCAACCCCTGCTTGAAATCCAACCGCCGATTGGAAGCTCAGCTCTCCTTGTACACCTTGCTCTCTGCCCTAACTGAACTGGTTTGATTACGATTGACCAGAAGAAAAAAGCTGTTCTGGTTGCTAATTAATTAAGAATGCCTAGAATTTGACTATTTTTTAGCACTTTTGACACGAATAATTGCTTTGGCTAGCTGGCTTGAAAGACCAAATCAATTACCATTTCTTTTTCCATCATTTTGGGTCAAATTAATTAATTCAACAAGGTTTTGACTTATAGTGTTGTAATAGGAAAAAAAAAAAGAAGGGGAAATGTTATGTACAAAAAGTTATCTTGTTTACTTTGTCACATTGACACACAAAAACATCGATAGTTAAAACTTGAAAGCGGCGGTTTAGAATTTAACTAGAGAAGCATTGTTAATAATAATAATAGTCCAGAAGCATATTGTGATGACTTGAAAGATAGGTATTATGTTTTTACTTTAATTTTCGTGAGTAGTGAAATATGGATAAATCATCATATTTATCCATATCTTAAAGACCAAGATTGAATTCATTATATTTTAAAGATCAAGATCATATCTGAGTCAATTCTAAAGTGAGTAATTTGTTTTTTAATGTGAGAAGTATTTATTTTTAAATCATCTTTACAATGATGAATAACTAGAAATGTACATAAAGGGAGCGTGTGACATGAGAGGAATGATTTATTATAAGAGTGAGAGGAACGCGTTTAACCGTAACAATATATGAATAGTTAAGATTAAAATATCCTTAATATAATTAATGTTCACATATTTATTTAAAAAATTACATGACTTTACATTTTAATTTTAATTATTCATGTAAAATTTAACAGTTAAGATTCACTTCTTTAACTTTCATAAAAAATCACCTATCTCATATGGTACGCTTATGTAATTGAATACTCAAATATTTGACGTAAATGTTTATTAAATAAGTATTTGAAAATGAATATTTATGGAGTCCCTACCTACCTATCATGAACAAGAGATTATGAGCAAGAATGCGCGTGTACAACCGACTACCGCATTCCCATTCCATTCCATGCGGAAAGCAAAAGGACAAGACACAAAGCGCAGACTATATTTATCTAGGAATCTATCCGTTCTTTGATTTCCTATGACGTGGCCCAATGGCATGTCTGATCTCTCTGACCACCTCCCCCACAAATGCAGATACAGAGACTCTGTCACTCAAGTCATGCACTTCAAAGAAAGAAATTAAGCTAAACTTGCTTTGTTGGAAGAATCACTTCTTCATTCCATTCCACTTCCACTTCCCCTTTCCTCTCTCTCAGCCACACACGTCCCCTCTCCCTCCTCGCTCCTTTCTCTCTTGCATTAATATATTATTATTATTATTATTATTCAGCTCCATCCATCATCCATTATCACCAGCACCATCACTAGTGAGTGCCATGTGACAGTCCCTTCTTCCTGCTTGTTACATAAAAGGGACTCTTTGCTCGCTTCCATTTCCTGGGTATCTCTTAGTTTTCTTCAACTATTGGAGTTCTGCTTCTCTTTTGTTCTGTCATGGATCTCTGTGCATTCTCTTGTTCTGCCTTTGTGAGCCCTGTAACTGTTTCTGACCCTCGCAGAACAGTTCCTCTCGGCTCTCACTCTCAGTGGGGTGTGGATCTGTTTGGCCAATCCCAACACAGGCTCAACCAGGTTAGGATATGCTTTTGGTTCACGTAATTCACAACTATTCACTCTCATTGCGTTTGTTAAAGGAATGCCCGTGAATGCCGTGGGTGCAAAGAGTGTGGCCTTAACTAAACTCTGGCCAATCACTGGCTTGTTGGTTCAGTTTTAACTCCATGTTGGTTGGGTTTAAATTTTCAATTATTCTAGCTTTGCCTTCTTTTGTTTGTCCAATTGCACACGTTTGTTTTGTTTTGTTTTATTTATTTTCAGGTCTCAAAATTGAGATATATAGTGTATTGAAATCTGAATCGATGGATATAGGTGAAGAAAAAGCCAGGTGTAGTACATGCATCACTTTCAGAGAGGGAGAGTACTATTCTCAGAGACCACCAACTCCGCTATTGGACACTATCAACTATCCAATTCATATGAAAAACCTCTCTACCAAGGTACAGTAACTGAAACCATGTTGCTTATGCTGCTTGTTTTGTAACACGCTAAAATAAATAAATAAATAAATGAAAAAAGAAAAAATCTTGGCTATGTCAAAATATGATTCTTATGGTTATGTGGAACCTGAATATTGATGATGCAGGAGCTCAAACAACTTGCAGATGAGCTGCGTTCTGATGTTATTTTCAGTGTTTCTAAAACTGGGGGTCATCTTGGGTCAAGCCTTGGTGTGGTAGAACTCACTGTGGCCCTTCACTATGTCTTTAATGCCCCTCAAGACAAGATATTGTGGGATGTTGGTCACCAGGTTGATTATCAACTTCTTTGGTGCTGTAGTTACTTTTACTGGGATGACACTTGTTCTGAACTAGACAATCTTGTATGAATTTTTTTGCAGTCTTACCCGCATAAGATACTCACTGGTCGAAGGGATAAGATGCATACCGTGAGGCAGACAAATGGATTATCCGGATTCACAAAACGATCGGAGAGCGAATTTGATTGTTTTGGCACTGGGCACAGCTCAACAACTATTTCAGCAGGACTTGGTAATTCTTCCATCTGCTGTCCGAGTTTGAACACTGAATGTTTCAGGCCATAGTTTCATCAAAGAATTGGCTCATATTGGAATTTTGGGTTTTGTGATTTAGGTTTAACTTTTGATATTTGATTGAACAAACAGGAATGGCCGTTGGGAGAGATCTGAAGGGAGGAAAGAATAATGTAGTTGCTGTTATTGGTGATGGTGCCATGACTGCAGGGCAGGCTTATGAAGCCATGAACAATGCTGGATATCTTGATTCTGACATGATTGTTATTCTAAACGACAACAAACAGGTCTCGCTACCAACTGCTACTCTTGATGGACCCATCCCACCTGTAGGAGCTTTGAGTAGTGCCCTCAGTAGGTTACAGTCAAACAAACCCCTTAGAGAATTGAGAGAGGTTGCCAAGGTGAGTAATACAGTATATGAGTTTATCGATGAGGAACTTGTGCAGCCACAAATTTATGCTGGAACTGATAATGAGCAAAATGAGATTTTTTCAGGGTTTAACTAAACAAATGGGGGCCCTATGCATGAATTGGCTGCAAAAGTTGATGAATATGCTCGTGGCATGATCAGTGGTTCCGGATCAACACTTTTTGAAGAGCTTGGACTCTACTATATTGGTCCTGTTGATGGTCATAACGTAGATGATCTTGTTGCCATTCTCAAAGAAGTCAAAAGTACTAACACAACTGGTCCTGTTCTGATCCATGTTGTGACTGAAAAAGGCCGTGGATACCCATATGCAGAAAAAGCAGCAGACAAGTACCATGGTAAATGAAACATAACAAATTTCTTGGTAATTCAACCTTAGACAGCGCAGCATATCTCTGAGCTTTGTCTTGAGAAGCACTATGCCTGGACACTATGCCTGGACATTGAGAAGCATAATCGTTGAATCAGTAACCTATTAGCTTTGACTTGCTATATTCCTTGCACATGCGTGATTTTGCTTAATTTTGCAGGAGTTACCAAGTTTGATCCACCAACTGGAAAGCAATTCAAATCCAGGGCTCCCACCCAGTCTTACACAACATACTTTGCAGAGGCTTTGATTGCAGAAGCAGAAGCTGACAAAGACATTGTTGCAATCCATGCAGCGATGGGAGGTGGAACTGGCTTGAATCTTTTCCTTCGCCGATTTCCAGCAAGATGCTTTGATGTGGGGATTGCAGAACAGCATGCTGTTACATTCGCTGCAGGTCTAGCTTGTGAAGGTCTTAAGCCTTTCTGTGCAATTTACTCATCATTTATGCAGAGGGCTTATGACCAGGTAGGGTAACAACCCACTCCATACATTTATGACTGTTACAATTTTTTTCCCTGCTTCCTAATAATGATAGCATGGAGAGTTTTTAGTGCGTAAGACATGATTCGTGTATGTAATCAATGCTCAATGGATGTGTTCTCTGCCACAGGTGGTTCACGATGTGGATTTGCAAAAACTTCCCGTAAGATTTGCAATGGATAGAGCTGGACTAGTTGGAGCAGATGGTCCCACACATTGTGGTTCTTTTGATGTAACTTTTATGGCATGCCTCCCTAACATGGTGGTGATGGCTCCTTCTGATGAAGCTGAGCTTTTCCACATGGTTGCCACAGCAGCAGCCATTGATGATCGACCCAGTTGTTTCCGATACCCAAGGGGAAATGGCATTGGTGTTGAACTACCGCCAGGGAATAAAGGAACTCCTCTTGAGGTATAGTTAAAATTATATCCCCATATATTAGCTCATGATGATTATGAGAAATAATCTTAGAAACCAACATGATGTTTGTGTTCTGACATTTTAACAGATTGGAAAAGGTAGGATACTGATTGAAGGGGAAAGAGTGGCCCTCTTGGGCTATGGAACAGCTGTTCAGAACTGTTTAGCTGCGGCTTCCTTAGTGGAACGTCATGGCTTGCGCATAACTGTCGCTGATGCACGTTTCTGCAAGCCATTGGATCATGCCCTCGTTCGTAGCCTAGCAAAATCACATGAAGTTTTGATAACTGTAGAAGAAGGATCCATTGGAGGATTTGGGTCTCATGTTGTTCAGTTCATGGCCCTTGATGGCCTTCTAGATGGCAAATTGAAGGTATACAAGATTTTCCATCTTGCATATGAACTAAATTACTTGCATTTCTTTGCCATGTGAATATATGCATCTTTGAATCTTGTATGAACATTTTTAGTTGTGGATTACTCATATGCTATATGTTCATATGTGCAGTGGAGGCCAATGGTTCTTCCGGATCATTATATTGACCATGGATCACCTGATGATCAATTGTCTCTAGCTGGCCTTACACCATCTCACATAGCAGCAACTGTGTTCAACATACTTGGACAGACAAGAGAGGCACTAGGGGTCATGTCATAAAAGAAAAATACGAAGGGGTTACATTTTTCACTGCACACATTATACAGATTGTAACAATATGATTCGCCTTGTGTAATACAACGAAGTAATGTCAGAATGTGAATATGAATTATGTAAGTATATAATTCAGGCTATCAAATAGTAATTTCAGCTGTTGTAAGGGAGAAAGAATGTTAGAGCGTGTTTGGTTTCCATATTTCTTGTTTTCATTTTCATAGAAAATGGAAAATGAAGTGAAAACACTTTTGGTTTGAGTTTAGTTAAAAATATTTTCAGGAAACGTTTTCAAAAACGTGTGAAAATATGAAAACGATAAGTCCTCGTTTTCTCCATTTTCTATCAAAACACTGAAAATGGAAAAAGAAAGATTGAAAACACGGTGGCACTCTTGTAATATTAAAGCAAATCTCTTCTCTCCTCTTTCAAAAGCTTTCAACATTCAGAGAGAGAGAGAGTTGTCTCTCTCCCACTCCTTTCCCTTTGTCTTCTCCATCAACAACAACCAGATTTGTTAGCCACCACGCCAATGCCACCTCCTGAAGTCCGCGAACTATGGAAGTTCACAAACCTCCACTGCTGTTGGAAACGGGCGGAAGAAAGGGGGTGAGGCGGCGGTCAAGGTGCAGCGGGAAAGGCCGTCAGTGGAGCTCCAATTGGGCCCTTGGCGGACTCATGTTTCACTGCGGTGGCATCCAAGCTCAGGGAGGACGCGGCGTTAGTTCAAGTGGAGGTCGTGATGCTTTCATGGCGGGTGATGGCATTGGTGGCTGATCCACTGGGGCCTCGCGAGGTGGCGGGCGGCATTGGGCAGGATGGGGGCAGGAGCGGCGCGGTGGATGTTCCCCATGGCTAAGAAGGGAGGTGGCTAGGATGGTTAGGGTACAATTGATCTAGGAAAAATTGAAAAGCAAAAAAATAAAGATGCGTTCTTGTGGATCCGAATTCTTCTTCTTGTCGTCTCCATTGTTGTTGTTGTGGTGCTTGTCGTTCTGTCTGGGTTCTAGTTCGCCGACGTTCACGGGTTATGGGTTATGGATCTTTTTGGGATTTTTGATTGATGGTGTTATTAAGGGTGATTTTGGAATGATGGAGGGTGATTTTGGAATGGTGATTTTGCAGGCTATTGAGTTGAGGTGGTGATGACCGACGGCAACAACTTCTTTAGAAGGAAGAAGAAGTTGATAGCGTTTCCATATAAAATCAATTTCTAAATGGATCTATTCTATAAAAATATACAAACCAAACATATTTTCATTGTTTTTTCCTTTCTGAAAATAGAATCTACTTTTGAAAACCAACCACATTTTCTAATTTTGAAAATTTGAAAATGAAAATCCTTTTGGCAAATGAAAATAGAAAATGAAAATAGGAAATATTTTCACAAACTTACACACTTTAGGATCTGTTTGTTTAGTTTTCATTTTCATTTTCATTTTTCATTTTAGGAATTTGTGAAGGAAAAACTAAAAATTAGAAATAAAAACTGAAAATTGGAATTGGTAATTTTCAAATTTTCAGTATTTTAACTTCATAAAATTTAAAAAATTAAAAAATTGAAAATGAAAATCAAAACTAAAACAAAAATTGTCCGTAGTTTTTCAATGCGTGCAAAACAGAAAGGCCTTTGTACTTGGAACATTGCTAATTTGCTGCTGAAGTTGGCTCGTGACAGGGTCCACAGTGGATGGAAGTAAATGTTTGCATTGCTCTGACCGCAACAAACAAGTTCTAACTCAGTTATGACTTTGAATTTTTGTTTTGTTTTGTCTTTAGGTAGAAATGACCCCACCTGAGACATAGCTAGACAGAGACATTATTACGTTAGTCAAACTCTCAAATAAAAATAGTATTCGTCTATTGAACTAATAATATGGATCTATGATAACCAATATATGAGGTCAACTTATAATTTGTTCAAATTCTTGTGGAAAAACACTTCTCAAATTCAAGATTGTTGAACTTGGAATTGGAAGTTTCATATTTCCTGACCTATTATCTTCAAACCGAACATGACTATCTCCTTCAAAAATGAGGAAGGATGATGGAAATATTATGGGCGCCTGTCTGTTTAAGCACATTTGTCTTGCCCTCGGCGTCACCGTTATTATTTTTTTTTTCTAAGTGGAAATAAGAATCTTTACGTCTAGGCCAGTTAAAAACATGATTTTTATCAGCAAGATTAATAATTCATTACTTAATAGTATTCTGTATAAATGATTTTCAATTAGTTAAAAGATAATTTGCAAGTTTGCTCTCATATGTCGCAAATATAATTGTTTTGAATAGGAACTAGCAATTGCTTCCACTAGTGTGAGTCATAATATGTGGGGAACATTTTATAGACAGACTTCTACACGGAAGTCCTACTTATATAGTATGTCATTGTTTATCCATCTAGTGCGTGTCTAGTTTTGGGAAAGTAATTTGATTGTCGATCTCAAATTCATTAGATTTGATTTTAATCAAAAGTGATTTGAAGTAAGTGATTTTTGTCTAGTACTTTTTTTTAATCTTTAAAGTGATTTTAACAATATTGTTTTCGGAATAGTGTCAAGCATAAAAACGAGACATTCTTACTTTTTATAAAATCATAATTTTGTAGCAGAATAATTTTGAGTGGAGAATGTAATACAAAATCAAACATAACAAAAAATAAATAAAAGAAAAAGAGTAGAAAATCATGTTTGAACTGGCAAAATTTCTGTTTGAGCCATCGCAACACCCGTCCAAACATGCCACTAAATCTTTCACAATTCCTTCTTTCTATTGTTGACAACTAGAGAGCTACATGCATCACACAATAAGAAGATCCACGCATAAAGAATTCACGTTGTTATTTCCAAAGCGCACTTGAATGTGCGGTAGCACTTATTGTTTCATTTTGGTGCTTTTCTAGTATGCCCTTCTAGATTAGTAGAAGGCACACGGCTTAAAGTGTGCATACGTAAATTAAGCACATTACGAGAACAAGCCATAAGATGCATCACATTTGTCCCAATCCTTCAACGTGCATTCGTAAATTAATGCACATAATGGGGACGAGCCATTCGATACATCACATATGTCCCCGTCCTTAATTCAATGCCGACAAACACTCAAAAAAGAGCAGAGCTAGGGCCATCAATAAATCTATAAATAAACAAAGGAAGCGATTTTCGTCACTTCTATGTATCTATTATTACTCTCACCCATTTAATTTTTGTTTAGTTTGCCTATAATACTCTTTTATTCTCTTATGTAATTAAGATATTTTTTATTATTACTTTAAATTTTAATAAACCTCAATAGTATCAACTTTTAAAATTTTTTTAATATACCGTTACATTTGTTTTTGTGCTTTTTTTACTTTGTAAAAAATTTCAATTTTTTATCATTCTATTATTATATATATTAAATTTAATTTCTAACATTAAAATAAAAAAATATAATTATGTCCTAAGATGATAACCCCAGATGACTTCTTTTTAGTATAACAATATTTTTCTATTTCATACAACATATAATATTTTGTTCTTTTTTATTCTGATATTGTACATAAATACCATGAGAAATGAAAATAAATTGTACATGTTGGATGTAAAACTGTATATACATACTCAATATTCAACCACTACCAAAAACATATATTATCACTACCAAATAAAATACTATCACTACCAAAAAAGACTCAACATTCAACCATATAGTATGTTTACATAATTTAATCTAATATTAACTCAACATATTATACAAATATTTGTGGTATTAATCTCTTAATTTAAATTTATTTCTTAGAAATATATGGTAACAAAATACATATTAGGTATATATTAAAAATTAATACATGTCATTTATACATTTAATCTCTTCTTAAAATACATATACGATCAATGACATTTAATCTAAACATCATTAGCTATATATTAATTTATATATCTCTTCATTATTTATATGTTTTTTCAATGTAAATAGATATGTGATCGATGGTTTACTTTTTTTTCTTCTCAGCATATATACTTAGTCAAGTTATATATTTATTTTTAATATGGGGTTATCATTTTAAGACATAATTATATTTTTTTTAATGTGAAAAATTAAATTTGATATGTAATATGAAAGAATGAGCAAAAGTTAAATTTTTTTACAAAGTAAAAAAAATTACAAAAACAAATGTAACAACATATTGAACAAAAGAATAAAAGGACAAATTAAACAAAAGTTGAATGAGTGAGAGCAACGATAGATGAAAGGAAGTGTCAATAGCCGTCCCATAAACAAATCAACATGTGTCACCCTCAACTTGTCTAAATGCAATTGTAACCATCATATGACTATTGTTCTTCTCTGCAATTTGTTAGGTATTGAAAACTATAGCAATCCAAATTCCCACTCAACCAATTAATAGACACACATGAAAGAATCAGCAACTGTCACGATCCAAGTATAAAAAACATATATTATCAAATCAATTTGTCATCACATTGGTAAGTAAAATGTTGAAAGAAAATCATCGTCTATATGCCGAGCATGGATTATTTATCTATTCTTAAGGTGCTGTAACGACTACCATATTGAGACGTACTATACTTACTGCATGACACTTGAAATTGTATCAAATGAGATGAGATGACTCTACGAATACAATATCAAAGAATTACAGCAACAAATGGAACTTTTTCCAATGACTAATTAATTTCTACATTAGTGCACATGCATTTGGGTTCTCATCACTAAACATCATTAAGGCTTCAGTACCAATGCAACAATCATTTTCAAGCATAAACGGGTGCAACACAAGAATGCCATCAGATTCATTGGATCCATCATTCGACTCCTCGTCCTTGTTAGCCACAATCTCCACTTTCTTCCCAGTCTTCTTCTTTATTTTCTTCAGAACTTTTTGTGGATCAATCCGACCAGTCACCACCACCCGGTGTTTGTTCATGTCTGTCACGAACTTTTCCACTCCTAGCAAAAGCAGTGTTGCGTAATTAATTACTATATAATAATTACAGGAAAAACAAGAAAAAAGTGAGAGAGAAGATGAAGTGCCTTTACAATTGGAGATGGCTTTGGCAACGGTTCTCTCACAAGCGTTGCAGTGCATTGAAACCTTGAATTCAACAACTATTACTTTCTTTTGCTCAACCTTTTTGTCCTTTCCCATTGAACTGAGAATGCAAAGAGAATGAAATGATAGGATTTGAGAAATTATTAGGACGAAGGGTTATTTTGTAGACTGGTTAAAATTGCGTGGGAATAGTTAGTTATGGCAGTTAATAATACGGGATAGTCAAATTTTGGATTTAGTTTGACATGCATTTAATTTTTTCTTCTTTTTAATCATTTATTTATCTATTTATTAATTTGATTCTAAATGATTAATCTTTTCTCAATCGGATAACATTGGGCCTGTGGAACATTTGATTTGGAATTGAATGCAGAAGTAAAATTTCATTGTTTTGTCAAAACAAGGATTACTTCTGATTGAGAATGTGAGCGAAGGGTGACATCCGTCTGACAAAGTGAAACTTCTTGCGCTCAACCGTATGTATGTATTGTCTGTCTGCGTTCTGTTAGGTGACACTGCTTTGACGGTTATTTGTCGGTTTGACAGTTATTTCATTGCATGGGATATTTTTACCTTCCTTTGTTATCTTTCAACTTGTGCTATCTTTTAAAGAAGAATAGTGTTATTTGTCCTTCGTATTGTGGGCGCGTGTTGACGCACTTATTTATTATTGGATGAGATATGGCGAAACAAAGTGAAGTCACACATCAATGATAATTAAGAGTATGGCGGCGTGTCTCAATAATGAACACAAATAACATTTGATTGTCCGAAAAATAATGTACATATATTCTATGATATCGGTAAGAGATAGTTCGAACTCCAAATCTTATCAACAAAGTTTCACTATTTGGGTTTTATTATTGAAGAAATTCACCATTTGACATCATTGAAATCTTTTATTTGGTTGTCGATAAAATGCTTTCCATTTTTGGGTGTAAGATATAAGGATTAGTGCAACACAAATGTATTAGCAAATTAATTTCGAAGGTGTAACGATGTAGTATATGCAAGTCAACTATTTTCCCATAACTAACTACCTCCGAAAATTCCACTTCCGGGCACAAAAGCTTTACTTGAGCCATAGTCCCCTCAAAAGATTAGAGTTGAACAAAAGGATTTGTATTATTTTCCTCCTCCTTTCATTATTGCTTACCTATTCTTAAAAATAAATATACAAAACAATGATAGTTAATTTAAATTTTATAAAAAAAAGAAAAAAACTTTATTTTATAAGTTTTTTATCGGCAACACTTTCACTGTATGGAAAAATATAAAATCAGAAGCTCTAAAGAAAAAATCAGAAACTATAAGGTGTTTATTTTCCCCCTTTAACTTTGTTTTCTTGGCCCCGTTTATGCCCGTATTGATATTTGGTCATAATACATTAACTGCTTTAATGTGCAGCCAATAGGCAAGACCATGACTGGCTGTTCTTTATCATTTAAATGAACTTCTAAAAAAATGTGCAAGGCATCCAGGCACCAAAGTAGACAAAAAGTTTGCAGAAAAGTTTGCTCATGTAGTTATTTCCCACATGGTTCACTGTTCTATAAAGATCCATCAGTATCAAAATTAATAGGCCATGTGTGTCTCATTTCCAATTCAAGGAAGTATAGAATCTTAGATATGTCAGCCATGTAGGGATATGAATTGTTTCCGGATACAAAAGCTGTCACCTTGTTTCTTATCTCAATCCAACTACTACCGGGCACTTTCTTCACCCCTTGATCCAACATTGCCTTCCTTACTACCTCTGCTTCCTTCCACTGCCCGCTTGCACAATACAAGTTTGACAACAATACATAACCAACCTCTTTTTGAGGCTTTAAGTGCTTCAGATATTCTCCCACAGAGCTCCCAGTTCTTAAATCCCCATGTGTATAACTTGCTCCAAGCAGAACCTCGTAGGAATTGGTCCTACATCTACTTGTCTTTGAGTATTTCTGAGCCAAACTTCTTGCTTCTGCCACATACCCTCCTCGACCAAGCATATCCACCATGCATGCCACATGATCCATTCCATGGCCAAGTCCATGTTCCAAACTCATTGATTTAAAGAATGCAAAGCCCTCGTCTATAAGCCCCAAGTGACTGCAAGTCATTAGCAGCCCTGTGAATGTCACTTCATCAGGTTTTACACCAGATGCCACCATTTCTCTATAAAGGCAGAGAGCTTCATCAGCCCGCCCGTGCAGTCCAAATGCAAACAACATTGAATTCCAAGAAATCAGGTCCTTCTCAAGAATTCCATGAAATGCAAACCTTGAACCTTCTATATCCCCACATTTAGCGTACATATTAACCAAGCTATTGCCAACGTACAAAAATTTGTCTAGACCGTGACGAATTATGCAACTATGCATCATTTTTCCATGAACTAGTATTGCTAAGCTAGCACAAGCATGAAGGACTGCTCCAGACACTAAATCATCAAGCTGGACAGAGTTTCTTGTCATGTCTATAAACATACTTAGAGCTAGCTCTCCATTCCCATTTCTTGTGTACCCTGCAATCATAGAAGTCCAAGAAACGATGTTTTTCTCAGGGGCTTGCTGGAAAGCAAGAAGAGCCTTCTGGGTATTCCCCAATTTCATATGTGCATCAATGATGGCATTCCAAGACACTTGATTAAAAGCCCCAAAGGAGTCAAATACCTTCATAGCATCAGTGTGACATTCTAATTTGGCATAAAAGCTTAAAATCGAGTTCTTTACCTCCATGGCAGAGGTCCAACCAGACTTAATAACAAAGCCATGCACCATGCATCCATATAATAATTCCATTGACTCAGCACAGGCACTCATGAGAGCACTCAAAGTCCACAGGTCCGGCAGATACAAACTCTCACACATCTCTTTAAACAAATGCAGGCATGCTTCAACTTCTCCGCAACGAGCATGACATGCAATCATTATATTCCAAGCAATCTCAACCCTTCTAGGCATACTGCGAAACAATTCAAGAGCCATCCCAAACCGACAAGAGTTAGCATAAGCAGAGAGGAGTGAACACCATGTGACTTCATTACTATCCATCGTCTCATCAAACATTTTTCTTGCATCATCAGGGCTCAAACACTTGCCATACATATCAATGAGCGAGTTAGTGACAGGAAGAGATTGCTGGTACCCAGAAACAACCACCAAAGCATGAATTCTTGTTCCGAAACGAAGATGGGATGCGCCTGCGCATGCACTTAATGCTGCAGAGTAAGAGAAGTCATCAGGTTTTGAATGGGAGATTCTCATGCCGCCAAAGAGAGTGAGGCTTTCCTGGTAAAGTCCTAAGTGGGAATAAGCAGATAGCATGGCGTTCCAAGCAACAGAGTCTCTATGAGGCATTTCATCAAACAATTTGCGAGCATTGGAAATCCTACCTGAACGTGCCAAGGCTACGATCTTAGAGGTGATGCGGAACAAATCAGAACGCGCGTGATTCATTCAGGTTGAACTTGGAGTCCAAGACCAAGAGTGAGTCCATCAAGGAAACAAAGATACCGCTGTGGAAGGTGCTTCAAGTTTCAACATACACACCGAAAACAAAAAGAATAGGAGCATACTAGTCTAGACTAGACAGTGGTCTGGTCAATAAAACGACCAACTGTGGTGTGTGCTTGAGAATTGAGAAGACCATCCTAATTCCTACGTAGTACCAACGTTCGTTGTTTTATAACTAGCAGACGTGTGAGAAGTATATGACTAATGTATTCATGCATGTACGAATAATACATAGATAGATATCCATTACAGTGTCTATGGTACTAAAGTTGATAAGGTTGATAACAATAATTTACCCAAAATATATATATATATATATATATCATGTTCCTTCCCTTTCAAACCAATAATCATACTTACAGTAATTAATAAAACTAATCATTTTATATTAATTTTTACCTTATTTATAGTTATTGTAGAAATGTGATGAACTCAAGAGTAAAGAGGTTGAAACCTCTGAAATATGAGGAACTTCTCTAAGAACTTGAGAGAGAAAGTGAATGAATCTGAATGATGTAAAGCTGTATCAACAAAGTGAAAATTGAGTTGTGAATACAGAAGTTAATCTGTGAGCTACTTATATGTCTTCCTAATACAATGAATACTAACAACTTGCAGAGTAAGCTAAAGCTGGTAAAGTAACTAACAGTAACAAACTAAACTTCCTAACTAATCATGAGGCTGAGCTGTACAATTCAGTTGTGTAGTTCATGCACGTGGGAGAATAAGGAAAATAAGCACGGGGGGAAGTGAGCTCGGGTAACCGTTATTTCTTACATTCTATCATGCATTTTTTATTTTTTGATTTCAATAGGTGATATAAGTTCAAGATTTTAAGATAGAGAGGAAAAAATAACAATGAACAAAACACAAGTAAACATGATTGTTCTATCATACGACATCATGAAACTAGCTGTGACAGGGACGTATTAACCCCTTTAATAAGTCGTCATTCCAACACTTATTGAAAAGGTATATATAGACTATTAAATTATTGATCTAACACCACTAAGCTCCCTAATCTCATCAAAACGGTTATATTTTGATTTTTTTTCCTTCACTAATCACGTTTATATATTCTCAAATCCTACCGTATCTCATTTTCCTTAGGCAAGTTAATAAAAAGAGGAATATGCCTTTGTAAAAGTAAGAGACCATTAAAAGATTTTTTGTTTTAAGATGAACCTCAAGTAAGTATTACTGTTGAAACTGTAACTAATCTCCTCAAAACATAAAGTTCACAAACATAGACTATGCAACTAGATATTTAAGGAGCGCTAATTACCAACTATGTTAAGTCTCATAATTCCATTAAAGGAATTTTAAATCATGAGGAGCTTCTTTATTCCACATTACTCAACGATGAATTTGAGATTTTGATCATAAAAATAAATGGTATTCTTCTTTCTTATCATAAATCGAGGCGGATGGTGTAATATAACTGGGTAAATATCATCCGATTAATATTTCACAATTAATTTCACCCAATTGTTTCTTCGCCTAGTTCAATCATATTATACATTTTGGATGAATTAGCCCAAGAAACACGAAACCAAGTAACATGTCTGTTCACTATGATTCGTACGACGTCCATTAATCTTTAAAAATCCTGTTCAAATATGTGTCGTGAAATGTGATACCGTCTCAATTAATATAGGTCGAGAGCAATAATAACTATGATAATTAGGCATATGTTGGACCATTCAATACTCCAACATCAAGCAATAGGAGAGTCAGTAGGGTTCAAAAGGAAAATCACAAGTCACAACATATATGTACCAAAAAAAACAAAACCTACATATGCTATATATATTCAGGAACAGATTTCATTCCTTGGTTTTAGAATCTTGGGCATCTTCTACCTCTGAATTCTCAACCGACTTGTTTTCAGGTGCCTGTTCATTTACAGAGTCTTGAACAAGATCTTTTGCATCCTCAATTTCAGTGTCTTTGGATTCCTGCTGTTGTATTTCTGAGCAGGCAGTTGAACTCTTCTCAGAGGAGTGCTCTGCAATCCTACCCTCATTTGCTGAAGGAGGGGATTTTCCATCTCTTTCAATGCATTTTCTTGCATGCCTTGATTTTCCTGGTTAGTAACACCAGCTTCAGATTCTCTAGTGTCAAGTTTCACTAGAGAGTGGCCAACTAAATCCTCAGACAACCTCTCCACATGTTCACCCTCCGTTGCTGAAGGGAATAAAGACAAAACCCCCTGAATTGATGCTGCTTCCGGCACATCTGACAAACCGCAAGTAGCATCCACCTTTTCGACTGATGCTGTTTCTGGCACAGCTGAGGAACCAGGAGTGACATCCACCTTTTCAACTGATGCTGTTTCTGGCACTGCCGAGGAACCGGGAGTAACATCCACCTTTTCAACCGACACTGTTTCTGGCACTGCCGAGGAACCGGATAATATCTCAGTAGCACAGGTCTGGATAATATCTTCCGCATCCTCAGTATCAGTCAATCCTCTTGTTACATCCTGTGCATCAAAGACTCTTTCTTGACTGTCATCGAGCAAGGCCTCCACCTCATTTTTTCCCTCTGCTGCTGTGACAGACACAGCTAAACATTTGGATTCATCTTCTACAGATAACCCATCAACCTGAGATCCCCAGATGGAATCACAAACCAGAAGTAATGGAAACAATAGATCAGATTTTTATATTTTTACATAGATTAAACCATAAATGCTAGATGTGCGTATGTAAACCGAGCCAACTTAAATATTAGTTTGCTTTGCTTTCAACTATGAGACATGCTCTTAACTAGTGCAGTATGATTCTGAATAGAAGAATATTCATCTAATTGATTACATTAAAATCAAGACAAAAAGCTGAGTCTCAAGGGGGAACCAACCTGTGACCCACTTTGATTACCCATCTCAGCTTAGAATTATCAGATTCCTGCAGCATTACTGGATTCGTGGACGGACCCTGCAGAATTTAATTCATTAAGTTTAAGAAGAGAATGACTGTAATAGATACAACCATAGGTGCAAAATGGCTTACGTCAGTGGCATCACTACAGACCCCCTCCCCAGTCAAACAATCTTCCGGTTCCCCCAGAGCTGGCAGACTGCAGAGTGGACCCTCATCAGATGAAACCTCAGTCCTAGTTTCCTCAATTGTCAGGGAAGATGAAAGAATATTGATGTTTCTTAATGGAAGCCTTTCTGCATTATTCCCAGCAACATCATCAGATGCCTCCATTTGATTACCAATCTGAGCTTCAGAAGAATTTGATGCCTGCAATGTAAATGCAGAAGAATTTGGTCCCAGCAGAAATGAATATATGAGTGGCATTGAGGAGGTAATATGCCAGTATGCTAGTAGGTGCCAAATGCCATACCTCATTTGCATCACTACAATTTGCTCGAGTCAAACAATCCTTTGGTTCTGCAGTAACACCCCATCATATGATACATCAACTTTACCTTGGTCCATTGCTAAGGAAGAAGGCAATTCCATCATTTTGGATGTCAGTCCTGGATCAACCCCATCAACATCAATTGACTTAATTTGATCACCAATCTCAACTTCAGAATATTCTGGTTCCTGTTGAGTTGATGGATTTGCAACGGAACCCTGCATAAATGAAGTCAATACATAATAGGCAGAGAATCATTGGGCCAGATCTGCTAATAGCCAAATGTGTGCAAAACGACATACCTTGGTGCCATATGCACAACTCTCCTCTAGAATCAAAGTATCTCTTGGTTCACCCTTGTCAGATAACACAGCAACATCATCTTCCTCCATCAGTGAGCAAGATGAAGGTACATCCATGTTTTCTGAAGTATGTTTTTCTGAATCATCCTCAGAAATGTGAGGAGCATCAATTTGGTCACAAATTTCTACTTCTGAATTTTTTCCTTTTACTAACAGCAGTTCACCCTCCACAGAGTGACCAACAGTGATTGGGGAATCTGAAGACAACTCATTGATTTGCAACTGTGTATTTTCTGACAAGATAACCAAACTCAAATAAAAATTTGCTGTGGTGCAGAACTTGAAACTAATTTAATGTTAGATGACAAACCTATTTTTTCTTCTTCTTTTGCTTGGGATGATGAAGGCTGGACAATATCTGGGGCAATAATCCCTTGGTCAACTTGAGGAACATTCAACTTACTAGATGAATCATCAGAACACGCTGGTACCCTTGGAGAAACTGAATGGTCTTGTGAACCAACATCATCAGATGTACAACCAATCATGTCCTCTTTACTCACCAAAGGAGTAGAAAGTAAAGCCAAGCTCTTCGACGTATTATCTGCAGACCCAGTAAGAGATTCACCATCCTGAGGGACACGTTTGTCACCCAGGTCAATTTTTGAGTCATTCAATTCACCCAATGATGATGATCTGACAGATAGACCCCTTGCGGATGAGCCTCCTATTTTTTCTTCCTTTGGCATCAAGCGGGAAGGCAAATCTACACTTTCGTGCAAAACCTCACAATTTACATCTAAAACCTGGCTAATGGATGAATCCATTTGAACATCACTTTCCACTTTATTAACTTCTGCTTCCTCCTGGGTACGAGAGCTACTGGCCACTCCCTTCTCCATTGACTCCTCTGAAGGTTCCAAACTCCTGACTAGACATGTTATAAATGAGCCCCCATTTTGCTCTTTCACGAAGGTTGATGGGGGCAGAACTGCAGTTTCAGATATAGTTTCCTCTACAAAACTACCAACCCCAGAAACACCCACTAAATCATTCACTACAGCTTCCAAACCAGAAGGTTGTTGCCACACTAACTGATCAGCAGGATCCTTACAGGAGTGACTGTCAGCTTTTTCTTCCTCATTTACTGCAGGAGGTATATTTATGCTTGACGATGTATTCATGGTCAGAGTCTCACCGACCAGTGGAATCTTACTTTTGTTGTTGTCAGATGTGTCAATTCCCATATGGTGAGCCTCAGAAAAATCATCCTTTGAACTGCCAACATGAGTGGGTGAAACTATACTTTCTTGGGGAACAGGGTCAATATTGACAGGCTGATCACATATGGAATTCCGGTCATCCCTTCTTTCCTCACAGTGCGATTCTAATGCATCTGGATGCTTCTGAGTTTGAACATCTTTGCGGCTACCAGAGCCTGCCATTTCAGAAACAGAAGCAGAAGTTGGAGGCTCTGCAATATTATCTCTATCATGGTCAGCTGATGCAGAAACTTTACACCCATCAATCCCCTCATCAAGAGAGTGTTCAACAGAAGCTGGTAAAGATGACTCAGTTTCATTTCCAGTATTTTTAGCATGGTCAGAAATGCCAGAAACTACTGTTGTCCTAGAATGAGGAATGGTTGCACAACATGGGGTCACTTGTGGTTGATCACCCAAATTTTCAGCCTGAACCAGTAACTCAGATCCGTTCCCACAAGCAAGAGGGGAAGACTTTGGAGATAATTCTGAAGGATTCAATTTTTCATTGGAAGTGTGTTCTGTAATACCAGGAGGTTCTTTTGTGGATGAATCACTCTGACCGAGTGCATTAGCCTGGCTAGATTCAGGACTATTGCTAAAATGTTCTGGTTTCAGTGGGGTTGCTGGACATCCTGTGCCACCAATATCAAGGGAGGAAGATGTTGGAGACTTCTCTAAAGAAGACTCATTTCGGTCTCTAAGATTATGATCAATTACCACATGAGGTTCAGCACCAGAAGAAACTCCAGATGAACCTATCTGATGGTTGGAAGTCTCTCTGTTAAAATCACTAAGGCCACAACCTGTATGAAGCTTCTCAGAAGAACCCTCAGTCTTTTGGGCAGCATCAAGTGGAGTTGCATCAAGAACCTCCATTTCACTCTGATTACCTAAGTTTTCAATACAATGTTGCATCCGTTCTTCCTTTCTTTAATATCACCACAGCCACTGGTTTCAGGCTCACTGACATTAGGTAGGGTTTCATCCAGAGGGCTTATTTTTTCATCAGATGTACTACCAGATTGTTGTTCATCCCCATTTGCTGGAATGCCTTTTGTCAAGCTCATTACTCCGGTAGTTGGCATATCCAAACTTGCTTTACACTCCAGATTTTGCATATTGGATACCTCTTCTGATTGTTTTTCATGACCATCCACTGCAACATCTGAAGCAGGGCATGCAGCTCCAGTAGTTGGTATTTCAGAACATGCTTTATCCTCTAAACTCTGGTTATTTGAGGCATTTACTGCAGCTTTCATCATTACAGGTACAGAAACTGTATTCCTATCCTCACTCCCGACAGAATCATGTGCCTTGGGCCTTGGTAAACAAGTTCCCGAGAAAACTTCCTTCATCACCCGAGCAACGTCATTAACATTTTGAATTCGGCCAAAAGCAGCAGATACAGGTGCACTATCAGTCCTTGTTGATGCAACTTTCTGCTGCTTACTTGGGGTAGAATTGGTGGCCCTCTCTTTTCTTTTTGAATCATGACCAGCTACTCCACTGGGCAAAAGGATCTCAAATGCTTGAGCCTGAGTAACATTTGTAGTGGCTTTACCCACCAATGAATCCCCTGATGAATTCTCGGCATGATGAATCAATTCCTGACCAGTAAAACCTTCAGGAACAACAGGTAATGCTGAAGCTGATCTTCTCCCCTACGCCTTGGTGCTTCAGGCCTATTTTGAGGTTTACGACCTTGCCTTTTGGCTGGCATGGATTCAAACGAGGAAGATTGAGTAGATTCTAAGCCCGGTGCAGAAGGATAATAAGCAGTGCTTGATGGAGCAGTGGGAACAACCTTTGGAGTCACAAGATCTGAAGACTCGCTAATGTTTTCTGTAGTTGCATTAGCAGCAAAGGAATTAGTTGGAGTACCAACAACTGAAGCGACACTTTTTGAAGTTTCAAAAGCTTGATGTGTTTTGCCACCTGAGTGTTGGTCCTCTGTCACCTCAGTAACAGGCAGTGTTGTGACTAGTAAATTTGCATTCCCTGAATTCTCGCAACCTTCAATCTTGGATGAGCTCATTTCAGAAGATTCAACCTTCTCCACAGAAGAATCACGAACATCAGGATTCTTTACCTTCTGCAAGTCTGACCCTGCTAAAGAAATCCTTAGTCTAAAATAAATTTCAAGATGTTAGAATTCTAATACTGCAATTCACAATAAATTCACCTGGGGATTTCATTGTATTATATTGACTTGAAGACAAGATCACCGTCTGCTTAGCTAAATCATCTGATTTTTCCATTGGTTTTAAATCCTGATCACCTAGGCTCTGCAACGATTGATCCTGGATAATAATACACTTTGATTCTTGAACATTGTTCTCTTGCAAGCTCTTTAGTTCAGTGGTTTTGCCACCTGAACTGCTTGATGAAATCTGTAGACCAGAAGTTTGATGCAAATCTTGGTGACCTGGAACATGAGAAACTGGAGGTGATATTGTGGCTTGTTTCCTTCCCCTGCGCCTGGGAGCTCCTGATCCAGCTTGTGACTTCCGATTTTGCCCCTTAGTTTGCTCAATCTGTACAGAGGGATAAGTGGGGCCAGTTTCAACCAAGGGGGTAACAGAGGGCGGATGAGGGGTTAACTGAGAATTCAAAGCAATTTCAGCACCCAGATGATCCTTTCCACTGTTTAAAGAAGCAGAACCTGAAATAGTAGTTGGTTGGTGTACTGCACCAACGCTGGCAGTAGTTCCACCCTGGGAGATAGCTTGACCAGAAGATGGACTCACTTGATTTTGAAATTGCTCACTCACCTTCAAATCAGGACCAACACAACCACCAGGGATGGGCAGTGAAATCACGGCTTGCCTCTTCCCTCTACGTCTAGTCCCTTCACCACCAGGAGTTTTCCGCCCTTGACCTCTTGCTTGTAAAGGTACAGAAACAGAAGCAGCAGCAACTGACTGAGAAGTAGGTGGAATAGTAGGTATAGGAATGGCAGGCGGTGCATTAGGACCAACTACTGTACCGGACTGCTGTATAGGTCCACTAATACCTATAACTTCAGCTGAATGAGCAATAGAACCAGGAGTTGAAGATGTTGAATGTCCAGGCTCAATTCCTTTCTGTAACTGCTTGTCTACTTCAACAGATGCAGAAGTCACTGAAGGGACCACTGCAGAAGGCAGCTTATCCGAAGTTATTCTTTTTGGCCTTCCACGGCCACGTTTGGCTGGTGGAGTTATCTCTTTTACTTGCTGCACTGGCAAACTCTCCACAGATGGCAATATTGGGGCCATTGGAGGCACAGCTGTAGGTTCTGTGTTAGAAGTAGAAACAACAGAACTGAAGGCATTTGTTGGGTAACTCATCCCTGCCATTTCTTTTACTTTTGACAAATTTGGAGATTCAACCTGACACATCTTCTCAAACTCCTCCTCTGTCCATTGCTCTTCATACGAACGCACCTATCAAAAGTGTGTACATGGACACAAGCAATTACAAAGGATACTTAACATACAAGATACAAATATGAGTACATTTCAATATGATTTTCCTTTTCTTTTGCTTTTTTAACACCACTTGCAGCAAGTTGCCGTGGGGTGATATGTATGTCATTATTACACAAGAAGATTAACATTAGGTAAACTCGGATATAATATGTAGGTACGATGATGTAGGGTATACTCATACAAAGCAAGAAAGAAATACAACTGTCCACACAATCCAAAAGAATAAAATATATAAACAAACCTCTCTTGCACGTTTTCCCCTGCCATATTGTTGAGTATCAAGGCCCCCAAGATATCCACTCTTTCGCTTTACTTCGTTAGATTCTACCCCACCCTTGGGCACATCTGATAGCTTCATCACTTCATAGAACCGTTTCAGGTCTTCATCAGTAACAAGACGAGAAGGAAGGGGGGGAGTAAGATCAGAACCATCAGGTGCTTGCCCAACCACCAATTTTTTCCATGTAGCCTGCAATATTTATTTTTTGAGCTCCATTATGATTCTCCATCACAGAAACAGCAAGTTAAAAAGTGATATTTTGGCCAAATTAAAAGCCCAAGCAATTACCCCAAAAATAAAAAAGCCCAACCAAATATTCAGTAGCATACCAGCTCATCTTCCTTTCTTTTTTTGTCGACAGCTTCAAAGACATCTAACTCTGTCTCACTGCCAACAAAGACAACATTTCTGTCATATATCTTTTTCACTCTCCTCTTCTTTGACACAGAATTCGGGTGGAAGGAGGAGGAACCAAGGGTTAAAAACTGAATTATAAAGTAATTCTAAAGAATAAAAATATCTTTATGTCAATATTGATTTGATGTAACAATGAAGCTGTAAATGCAATCATAGAATTGACATCCCAACAAATGTAGAGTTAAAAAAGCCTCTCAACAATCAAAGCCAGCACAACAGTACCATGCAGTAAAAGGACTACCATACTTGCACAGAAAGTAGCATGACAATCTGTGACTAAAAACAGCAATTAAATAAAGGATACAGTGCTGAAATGACCATAATAATGATTAATACATCGGAAATCCTGTCCTATAACCAACTAAAACTGAGATAGTGAAGAGTCACATAGAAATCTACCCAGGATTTTGATTACTTCCTACTACACCAGTCACATACAGAACAGTAAGCATAGGTAGAAATAGCATCCATCAAGACCAGAACTCAATTATTCATCAGAAAATAAGACTACATATCAAGCCACAATGGATGCACTAATGGTGAGGGAACCAAAAAATATGTACCTGCGGGCTAAAAGATCATTTAGAGCATCATCATCCAAAACAGGTGCAGCTTCCTCTTTCTTGCACTCACGGAGGAGAGATTCCAAGTATTCTCTTCGATCTTCAGCGCTACAATAAACATAGGCAACGGAAAATTCAGAGCTGAATCAAATTCTTCTAATGAACTATCTGCTTACAAAGTGTATCATGGCATCACCTACCTTGTATTATTGTCAAAAAAACCCGCAGTAATACTCTGATTAGCAACGCCAAGTTTGTGCTCAGCTGAAGCTCTAACTTGTTCTTCAACAGTTTGAACCTAGTCACATAAGAAGACAAAAAGAAGCTTTAGCAAACATGATAATATAACACTTGCTAAAGCATTAACACCATCAAATCTACTATCAATATTTACCAAGCAATTAAGCAGACAAAGGAATGGGCAAAGCCAAACACATTTGTCAAGGTGAACAACTCCTCATGCCCCTTACCCCTGCCCCCAGCCCACAGCAGACAGGAATAGGATACCAATATGATAACCACAAAATGTAAAAATTTTATGGTTCCAAAGAGCATAATAACAATTAAATTTTCTAAATAACGTAATTCGACAGCACAGAAGCAGGTATGTACGATGAAAACTAGTTCACCTTCGGTACTCACTACAACCTCTCACTATTTAATGATAAAAACACCACGAGGTCCACAATGGGATTAAAAAGTAAAAAGCAATCATATCAACAATTGTCCAGTGAATGCCAAATAGTAAGTCAAAGGGGGACGGTGCTAACTGTTTCAAACCGAAGAACTAGAACATCCCTCTTCTGACCAAGTCTATGAGCCCTTGCCTGGGCTTGCAGATCAACCTGAAACATTCAGAGAAACAAAGATCATAAATAATTAGCACAAAAAAGAAACAATTTCACACAATAAATCATATAAAAGAATTTTCATTGCCTGTGGATTCCAGTCAGTGTCAAATAAGATCACCGTGTCAGCAGCTTGAAGATTCACTCCAACACCACCAGCTCGAATACTTGCAACAATAGATGAAAGTCAGAAATACTACTGATAACATTAACTTGAAAATAACCAAAAACCCAACAGTAGTCAGTCCTGGTTTGTTATGGAACAAAATGTGTATGCGGGAAGGGAGAGGGGGATATCACCCAACACGCTTCAAAAACCAACACCCTAAAAAAATTACAATACGCAAAATATTTCCATGCTGAATACAATTATAAGCATAAGTTATCAACCACAGGAAGATGCTTGATGACTTAAATCCACTTATATCCAACTTACAGCAGTGAAAAGTAATCCATCAATAAATTCTTAAAAGAAACACGAAATAGGCATACAGCAATCATGGAAGCAGTCCATTGGCGAGTAGGAGCAGACTTGCAATCATAATAAATTATACTAGCTACTACTTGTACTCATCAACACTGAGAAACTGTAAACTTAAAACCTCTAACTTTACAATTTTGGCTTCACGTGCAACTCAATAATTTCCAGATTCAGATTTAAATGCACACTTAGTTCTTGAAGTTTTCTCATAATCATGAACTCTGATTGTTTGAAAGGATCTTCAGATAGTCAACTTTATTTATGTTAAGCTTAAAAGTCCTTCAGTCAAGAGATAAGCCATCTAAATTTGAGGTTTCAGTTTGGTTAGAGTCCTCATATCTCTCTTCTTAGGTTTATCACTATAAAATCTTGTGTTCAGCAATATTCACTTGATCTAAATATTAGTAAAGCAAAAGTTAGTCTGCATGTTCATGTGTAAAAAACAAGATGAAGATCTCCTAAATTCTAGAGAGTTGTTGCACGAAGCAAGAAAGTGAAAGGATCTAAAGTTCCATTCTGTAATTACAATTATATAGATTAACTGATTAAGAATTGAACCAGGCTCTCCTGGTTTGCCAAATAAAGATTTAAGCAGATGTCGGGGAGTCCAGCAAAATTTCTAGGAAAGCATACTAAAGTCAATTCTCCTTACCCTCAAAACAAACATAAAACACAATCCATAGTTTTAATTGACTGCTTCACAGGCATATCCAGTACTCCAATTTACCTGAGTAAGAAAATAAAATATGGAGAATCAGGTTGGTTAAAGAGATCAATTAGGGCACCACGATCACTTCCTGCTGTATGCCCATCCAACCGGAGGTACCGATACTGTTTTGAGGTTAGGTAATCCTCCATAACATCCAGAAGCCTAGTCATTGTTGAAAAGAAAAGGACCTGTAAAGCATTGACAGTACGATTAAAAAAAAAAAAAAACATTCAGCATCTAATGGAGCAAATTCTTCTTTATCCAAAAAAAAAAAAGCATCAAATGGAGCAAAAATAGACAACTAAAACTCTAAAAGAATCTTGAATATACAGAAGCACTGTAAATAAGTTATTATATATCTGTCTTTACAGTTTATAACAACACATAACAATACATACAAGGAAAAAAAAACACAAATGCAGTGATCCAGCAACAATTATATATGAAATATGATATCTCATACCCGATGATCTGTTGCTTTCAATTTAGGCAGCAATCTGTCCAACATCTCAAGCTTCCCACAGAGTCTAATAATCGGCGGCAAATAATGCTTCGGTATAAAGCTATCCACCTAGAAAAGAGAGATGTCCATTGCAGCAACAACCAGCTTTAAATAAATTAATAAATCAGAAAACAGATAGAGAATCATACAAAGCTTGTTAGTCAAATAAATGAAGTTTATTAATTCAAACAGTTAAAAGAAACCCATTTTAGAATATATATATATTAGGGATAATTATATTTACCTCCCCTGAGATTTATTGATATTACATTTGACCCCTTCTAATTTTCAAATTGACACTTACCTCCCTTAATTTACCAAAAGACAATACATTTATATCCCCTAGCACTAACATCCGTTAACTCCATTAGTTGTGAAGTGGTTTTTTGTGTTTTAAAAATTTTAAAAAGTTCAAAAGATCATATTAAATGTCAGTTATACCCTTTAATCTTCATACAATTTTCATTTGTTTGCCATGACACTCCAATCTCCTTTTTTTTTACCATTTTAGAAACTAAGTCATCAAAATTCAGAGACATCCATAGCAAAGTATCACAATCAACTCAGCCATCACACAAGAATGATTCATTGCAGAAACCCAAATTTTTCCAACTCAGCCCCTTCCAATCCTATCCCAGAATCTAAAGGCCCTAAATCAATTTCAGAATCTGAGAACCCTAGCCCAACCCAGATTGACCCTCAACCCCAACCTCATCAATCACCATCCAATACCATCACCAGGCCAACCACCGAGACCACCACGGTTGCCACCGCAATCATTGCTAATATCTCGCCCACAGAATCCGAACTAAGCAATGCAACATGGGTGGTGGTGAGCTAAAATAGTGGAGCTTCACACCCTGCATTGGTGTGCTGATTAAGGAGCTCTTCACAGTTCACAGTTTGTGAGTGGAGCATTTCTTGAACTATCAAAACCCACAAAAAAAAAAAAAGGAAAGGTCTACTGGGGATTGTTGTTTTGTTTGGGAACATCTTTTTTTTTTTTGTCTTTTGGGTCTGCATTCAGATGATTTTTACGCTGTTGTTTCTTTTTGGTTTGGCTGGGATGCAGTTGGAATGTCACAGGATGCAATATTTGGTTCTGGCTTGTGCTAAAATTTCTGATGGGGAAAGAGAGAGTTGATTGGAGAAGGGAATGGGTATATTTGTCATTTCAGCTACTCTGTTAACAGATGTTGACTCTGTTAAGAACCAGGGGAGTTGAGTGTAAATTTGAAAACCAGAGGGGGTCAAGTGTAATAGTAATGAACCTCAAGGGAGGTGAATGTAATTAACCCTATATGTTATGGCTTATGCAAAGACTTTTATTACTTTCCGGCTTCACCATTGAAGTTTGAAAGTGAAAAAGTAAAAACAAACCTTACAGAGTAGCCAGATGCACAGACACAACTTAGTAAGAGGAGAAATAAACACAGAATTTAGTATAGGATTTTGTCCATTATAAAAATCTCCATATCCCCCACCTAGTGCAACAAATCTGGGTTGTTGCTTTTGTTGTACAAACTTTCATTTCATACATTCAAACCCTCAGCTTCTGCAACAGATTTCCTTGAAAATTCCACATCAGGTCACTGGCTTTTCATGTTGGGTCGTGTGTCAGGGAAAGCCCATAATAAAATACAAGCCAACTCATAGTTTATGCAACCTTGTTTGAGGAATATGTCTAACAACAATCATTAGGACATATCTTTTTGTTGGTTTTGCCAATTTAGAAAATGATCTTGAAGACGATGCTTCATATAATAGAACAAGAGCATTCTTCAACCTTTTGTTTCAAAATGAAAATAAAGGTATCATATTGTTAAAATTTAAATCACATTAGATGCATTTTCTAATTCTAAGTGGGTGGACAGACAGTAACAGTTAAAATCATAATTCAAATATCACAAAATGAATTGATGTCAATCAATAAGAGCCATGTATAAATAAGAATATACCTCTTCCACATGCAGCTGGCTGAGATAAGGATGATTGCAAATATTACGAAGCTCCATGACAGAGTTGTGCACCAACAAGCCTAACAATTGAGTATTTCAATTAGACCACCTAAGTAACTGTGTATATCTATGACATGCAGAGAAGCTCCTTCGTTTAAGAGGAAAAGAAGACAGAAATCTAAGTTCACTATCAAAAGGTGTAAAATCAAATCTTTCAATGCAGACAAATCAGTCAACACAGAAGAGTAAGTACTAGAAATAATACCTTTGAAGTGCCAATAGAACCTAGATTCTCCTCCACCCTCTTCATCAGTAGTTTTTGATATGCAGAAGCCTCACATCTTATAAGCCTCTCAATCTTTTCAGGCAGCTCATTCTCAACCTACAATAATTTGAAAATGCAAGAAAATTAACACATGAAGGTGATTTCCTATGCTAATACTAGTAAGGTGTACAAATTAAATGGCACTTTTCAAAAATCATATTTTGAAGTCATCATAGTGATTAAGAGCATAGGTCAGAGAACAGATTAAGAAAATGAATGCAGCATACAGCTGGAATAACAGATAACAGATTTTTCACACATATTGAACCACCTAATCTTACTAATGCTGAACATCAATTCTATATTACATTATAAATTCATTATAACTCTAATACCTCACAAAAAACTCATTTTATATTCTGCTTTTATGGTGCCTAACTCCACATTCCACAATATAAGAAAAGCAGAGACTGTTAATTGGTAAACATGTCTTTGACTAGTAAAAAGCTGTAATCCACATACTGCTAAGCTTTTTGGGAGTGTTTACGGATCAAATGACAGCACACAAAGAAATTAAGACCTAAAACTAACCCAAAAGAACATAAGAATTATGAATATATGCATGAAGAGGAATATATTGACATAAATATAATAACATAAAAAAAGGGGTCACGATCAAATAACCTCAGTGTGTACACTGATCACTGGCTTTTTATAAAATATAATATTTATCCATTCAACTATTGAATTATAATTATTTATCAATTCTCATGTAAATCATTTATGCCAACTTAAAAAAAAGGGCATCAATAAGAATATGATCAAATAAATCTTATTTTTATACATTTTAAACATATGTATTACATACAATTTTGATGCACATAAAAAATATATCACACGTTTAAAGTTATTTAATGGTACCCAGGAGGACATTGCTACCATGAAAGTTTACTACACTCCATCTTTTTCAAGATATTTGACCCGGAGGAAGTCTTTGTTTTCCAAACCTTCACCTTGAGGACAAGGTGATTGTTCAAGGGGAGGGTATTGATAGAGACCAAGTACTCAAGGGAATTAGAGTGTATAGAAGAAAAAGAATACAAGGGTATTATGTTAATACAGGTCAAGGTCTAGGGGTGAATCATGTGGAGCCCCTTGATCTTAACTAACTTGCATATTGGCACCTGTTGGGCATGTGTGCTGGCAAGGAACGTGCAGTGTGTGCTTGTGAGGAATTCTGTTAGAGGGAAGGGTATAATTGTTGGGTAGGAGTAGAATGAGGAAGGAAGGATTAGGACCTAGGCTTGGAGAGACTCAGCTGCTTAGTGCTGAGAACTCCCTCTGCTGCTGCATATTCTATCAATCTTTCTTCCCATTAATACATCAATATATTCCATTTCCATATCTCTCTTTCTTGTGTTTATCATGTAAGAATTGTTTAAACTTTAAAGTTACACAAGTGTAAATATTCATAATTTTATTTCACAGATTACTATTAAGAATCAAAACAAGACTCACCATGCATGGAAGTTTATTCATAAGAATAAAATATGGTCATGGTATACAGAAAACTCAAGGAGGAGGTAGAAACTAAATTATGTTTAATAAGCTAGAGTTCAGCATTAAAAACCTTGTGTTTCAGCCTCCGAAGTACAAATGGCCTCAAAACTTGGTGCAGACGATTTATGATCAAAAGATTCTCCTCTTCAGACAGCAAAGCCTATTTACATATTGGAAACAGCACAATAAGTATACAAATTCGATGAGAAGTTGAACATCAAGACGGTAAAGTTAATAGATCAAAAGTCAACAAAAATGATCCAAAGCTTACTTCATCAGGTGAGTTATCTCCATTACTCTCAAATGGCTTGTTAAACCATTGAGAAAAGTCCTCTGATGAATTGAAAATGTTGGGTAACAAGAAGTTAAGTAATGCCCATAGTTCTTCAAGATTGTTCTGCATACAAAATAAAGAAACCAGTAGTCATATAACAACAATGTTGAAAAAAAAAGCTCAAAAATAAAACAATGGACATAGCATGAGCCTGCTATTTGGGTCAACCAAACCCTCTCTATGACATTCCCAGAAAAAGTTCATCTTCCAAACCAATTCAAAGAGTACAAGCCAAAAAATGAAGTAAACTGCAATGAAAGCTGTAGACATAAAAATTAAAGGAGGGTGGGGGGATTGGGGGAACCTGCAATGGTGTTCCGGTTAACAGCAGTCTGTGAGAGCTCTGATAGTGTTTCAAGTCTGCATTCAACTTGCAAGAAGCATTCTTTATGCGGTGGCCTTCATCAATTATTATATAGTGCCAATGTACTTTGCTCAGCTTGGGTCTATCATGCTTGTTCATCAGATACTCATACGTAGTCAACAGAACATTGAATTTCTGATGAACAATCCTTCCCTAAAATATAGAATAACTGATAAGAAACATACACCAAGACATAAGAATCAAATAAATGGAGGGGAATTGATATCCTCAGTTCTTTACTTGAATAACCGACGCCTCTCCTCTGGTGGTCCAGCATAGACAATCTTATGAATACCAGGAGCCCAGAAGTTGATCTCTGACTCCCAACCAGGAAGAACTGAAGAAGGCACAACCACAAGAAATGGTCCTCTATCATTTTTTGTTTCCATCAGGTAGCACATTAGAGAAATGACCTGTAAAATAGAAGGGCGTTAGGAGTTTATAGATACAAAAGTTCTTAAGGTACTTTAGTGCATGCTCCATGATCTTAGCAGTAACAAAATCTGAAACCCTATAAAACACAAATTATTCAGAACGGGTAAAACTTGTAAATGCCACACTACTGTAAAAACCAAAAGACAAAAAGGAACAAAATAGGAACCTAGCTAAGTTTATGAAGTTTCTTAGTTAAGAAAAGGGAAAAAAAAAAGAACCTTGCTAACTGATTACCTGGACCGTTTTACCCAGCCCCATTTCATCAGCAAGGATTCCATTTAAATGATTGTTATATAGCGAAACCAGCCACCTCAGGCCATTCATTTGATACCTAAGGACAAAATTTCAATCGCAGAGAATGTCAAAAACACTGCTTGTCACACAATATTAATCAAGAAAACTGGCAAAAAAATGTAAGGTGAGAAAAATAACATCTATCAAGAAGCCAAAGTTAAAACAAAATTATACAAGTAACCCTACCACTAAACCAAATGCAATCAAGATTGGATCTCAATAGCAACAAAAACATATATGACAACTAATTTACATGCAGTATATAAATGCCATAAATTTAACTTACTCCCTCAATTTTCCTCCCTGCAAACAAGATGGCTGCTCTGCAATGCTCTCCTTTATACTGCAGAAAAAGAAATCGCTTAGAAAGGAGCAGGAGGAATACTCAACAAAGTATAAGCTTCACAAACATATTTACAGCTTAATAAAATGAATAGTATCCACAAACGCTTCTATAATTTCAAAAGTATAATAAACCACTAAAACTCCCAACACTGGGACAATATTCATCCTTCATAAATAGCAAAGCTATAAGATAAGCAACTTCCAGCAGAAAGAAACCTCTTTTGAAGAGTACACAAGAACAGAACTAATACCTGTGGGCCATCATATAATACTTCTCATTACTTTCCATATAATGCTGTAAAACAGAATTGGAAATAAATGAGTAAAATATTTGAGATTTAAGATGGAGAAAGACATTATATTTTGGAGTTGACAGTGGGAACACTTGCCTTTGCCTGGTCACTCTCATCCTCATTTTCAAAAGTAGTTTCACTATTCTCAAGAAAACTACCACTTCCTGGCTCATCAACATCTTGCTCAAAACGTCCTGCCGCAGCCTTTGCTTCCTGTAGCTTGGATCCAAGCTTTGAAGATACTTCTCAGTCTCTTTAAGAAGTTGCTTCACACGATCTGATTTTGCATCCTAATGAAACCATCAAATAGAATTAAGTATGAATTAATCAACCAAACTTCAACATAAGCAAAGTATCTATATATTTATTAAGAAAATAGAACTACCTGCACCATTCGCAGATAACCCTCCACGTCATTTATTTTCAGCAAATTAATCTTTTCCCTCTGGATTCTATCGATCTTCTCACGATGTATGCGTTCTTTTCTTTTATGGAACTCTTTCACATATCTATTGAAAACCTTCCACCGTTCCCTCTTGATTTTGAATACATCATCAAGTTTTTCCCTAAATTCCAAGTAATAAAGAAAGTGTTTTGAGGCAAGGAGTAGGGGGAACACTAATTAATAGCTATCTACTACAATGGAACATAATTCATAAAACTTGAAGTGATAGAGAAAGCACAGAGAGGACACATACTTGTGAACTTCTATCTCACCGAAAAACTCCTTCTGCCTCTCCCGAATTCGTTTCTGACGCTCTTCCCTCATTTTCTGCTCAAACTTTTCAAGCTGTTTGACCCTCCTACCATGCCTATGCTTCTTAAGTGATTTCAAATGTTCCATCTCAGTTGTGATTGGTTTGAAAAAATCATTGAGAAAATCACTGCCCGCAAAAGATATAAATACACATCGTCAAGCTGGGAGTTGAAGAAGATAACAGAAATATCCATATCAGAATACCAATTACCTACGGAGACGACGTTGGATATCTAAGAGTTGAAGTTTTTTCAACTCTATGACAGTTTTTGTTTTGGCAGAAATATCTTCAGATGAGTTCACATTTTCCTACATCCCAGGGAATGAAGCAACCATGAGGTTTATTCAAAATTAAACCATTACCAACCACATACCATTTACATGCAGAGTGTAAAATAAATCAAATGTGCATGAAGAACATATTAAGCACAAAACTAGAAAAGCTGGTAGTTGAGAGTAAGGCAAACCTTTAACTTGAGAAAACAAGTAGCCATCCTTTGCCTTGTTTTCTGCTGTTTCTGAACCCAATTTTGCTCAACTAGAAGCCTTTTCTTCTGCTGATCCATAATCCATCTCTCTGACATTGTATATTTTGGAGAACATGGCAAATCAGCTGATGCAAATCTCGCATTCCCTTCTTGTTCTGTCGCAGAACAGACGCCATGTTTAGATGCATCATCAACCGGAACTGTTTTGAACCCATCTAAAAGTGATTGGAGAAAGCCATTGATTATTCACACTTGAACTAACCCAGACAAGTATCAAAGAAACTGATTTTAATAACATTGTTTTATTGAGCATGGATTTTACCTAGAGAAATGTGTTTTGTGATCACATTTCCATCCTTCATCATGGAAATGTTAACATTTTGAAACTGACTGGGAATGTTGTCTCTTCTTTCTATAGTCAATTCATGCTGAATAGCAGAGATCTGTGGAGTCCCCTTTGAAGCCTCGTTATGACCAGCAAATCCAGTCCAGCTATTTGGGCCTATGACACAAGGTTGGTTAGACCTTCCAACTTGAACATTACCATTGTCAACATCATCCAAATGATTCTTAACAACTCCAGCAACCCTAGTACTTGAAGAATCTTGCTGCTGAGATGAAGTAGCTGAAGAAGCTTGTGCAGCCACCCTTTCTTGAATTCGTCTTTCAACCTCTCCTCTTTTCAAGGCTAGATGTTTCCTTTCTTCTGCTAGTATCTGGGTGTCAGAATGTGAGTTACCTTTGTCCTCCATCATTCTTGGGCTCTCAGTTCCCTTCAACAAAGAGTCAGGCTCCAGAACTTTTCCAGCAGAAGAGGACCCTGAAGGGGTTTTATCAGTTTGTCTCACATTGCTCAGACCACCAAATTGTGCCATAACCCCAGACGTGTTACCTGGTTCATCAAAATATTGTAATTTTCCTTTGTGATCAACCAGATCTATTTGAAAACCATTTTGTATTACTGACACATTACTCACCAATTAGACAATGAAAATCTTGAAAACATAAATTTATTTGAAAAAAAAAAAAAACCTCACCTTCTCTAGAAAAGGTAGTTCCAAGAGCAATTTCAAGATGTAGTTTCTTTGGCGGCAAACCATTTCTGCAAATTCGACAATGTTTGACAGCATGTATAATTGAAGTCCATTTTTTCAAATCCAAAAGGTGATAGCAGAGATACGCCTACCTAAATGCCAGAAAAACAAGGCACTGAGCTCGAAGCTGTTTTAACTGTTGTTCTTTGAAAGGCATGGCAGATGATGAAGGCACAGAAGGAACAGTAGATTTCCCAGTATCCCAGGAAGGAACACCTTGTCTAAGCATTGTCATTTCTGAGCCACTACTTTGCCTGCCCATCTGTCAAAAATATTATCTAGTCAAGCAATCAAGTTGGCTCATATACAAGCCACATAGTCAAAAGAGAATAACAGGATATAATTAAGTTTAACCAACATCAACTGAGATGAGTATAGCAAGAGGACAGAAAATAGAGCTTAGAGAAGATTGCATGTACCTGAGCTATTTTATGTCCATCGGCCAAAGTAGACAAGTTTCCCCCTCACGATCAAGTGCACCACCATATTGCATTGAACTTGAGCAAAATGGTTTGGCCATTGGAGATGCACTAGTAGGAACCATCATCCCTCCGTGAACCTTAGCATAAGCACCTGAAATTCAGCACAATTTGTTTATCAATAACTCGTGACCAGGAACCTCAAACTATAGTTTTTTTCTGATAACATCTAATTCCAAGTAAAACTGATATTTCCCAAGTTATTCTTCAGACTTTCCAAGAGCATAGAACACTCGGAAATAGTTTATCAGCACCCATGACCGAATTAAGAGCCAGTGTTACAAAAAATCCCACTAAAATAAATTCTTTCTTCAGATGGTTATATTTACACAAACTCTCCTAGAAAGTCTTCTCTCAAACTTCACTTCAATATTTGGCATTTACATTTAAGTACAAATATTCCAAATTATTTGCAGATCCCATATCCAGCAGCATAGTTTGATCTATTTATATCATGAGTAAAGCTTGCAAAATTTCTGAACCCCTTACTTAAGCCAAGGGATGGAGGTATTAACTGCTGCATTAGAATTTCTGCCATATATTACCAGGAACAGTGTTACCTTCTTGGTTTGGCCTAAGCATTGTTCTCATGCTACCAGATAAAGCTGGAAAATTCTCCATTTGACTGCTGCTTGGAACCATGTTAAAGTTGGTCAATTCACCAGCTTTAACTGGAAGACCATCTGATGGTTCAGCCTTGGTCAGTTTCGCCTTCCTTGCATTACCAACAGTACTGCAAGGATCCAGCTGACAAGGACTGTCAACATGCAGTTCCACGGGTGATGACGTATCTCCCCTCTTTCTCTTTGTGGCAGTTTTCTTACCCTCCTTTTGATTCGCCTGTTTGTCCCAATTGGCAGTATCACGTCTGTCTTGTGACTGCGAGTTGGCAGACCTAGAGTCCAAACTAGATGGACTTCCTTGATCAAAAGACTGACTACTCCTCTGAGCCACAGATCCTTGATAATAATCAGGAGTTCCACCAGTTGGGGCAACTGGTGGCCGGCCAGAAGCTAAAGTGTCCAATTTAGACATCTCATTTTCAGCCAAGCCCAATCTGGAATCCTTTGTAAAACCCACTGCCTGTGAAGAAGAGCCTGCATAAAATACCAGTAAATAGCATCAAAAGCACCAAAAAACTATCACAAGCATTCTTTCTACGATACGTAAACATGCATACTTACCTATTTGAGCACCCCCAGTCAAAGGAAGGCGTGATGACTTCAATGCTTCAATATCAAGACCATGTTGGTTGATGACAGTCTCCATCGCCCTATAACAGACATGATTTGGTCAGAAGAAAGAGTAGTCAATCCCACATAGCAGTGCGGAGCGGCTGACCTCAAAAATGCTATAGAAGGGATGGCCGCTATTTTAAAAAATATATAAACAATTATTTGCAATTTATATGACAAATATATAAATGTTCAGCAATAAGAAAATATCCATTACTAAAATCATATTCATCATTAATATTTAATAATAAAATGTAATAACTCATACTTTAAATATGTAACCTCCATCAAGAAATAACATAAAAGAAAAAATGGAGAAAGAGGAAACAGAGGCGCAGGGATAAAAACAGAGAGGGGAGGATGCTGAGGGAAGGCAAATGATAAAAAGGAAAAAACAAAAAATAACAAATAGAAACAGGATAAAAACAGAGAGTGGAGGGAGGGGACAAAAGAAAAAATAAAGAACGAGAAGGGAAGAGCATTGGAAAAAGGAAGTGACACCTGCTGGGTCAGGGCCACTGGAGGTTGAGTCACAGCCAGATGCTGGTTGCCAGAAAAGAAGCAGCAAAAAAGAGCAAGCAACAGGAAGAGAGAAAAGCAATGGAAGACGGAAGTGGGTGAGTTTGATTGAGATAAAACCCTAGGGTCACTCTTCAGATTATAAAGGAAGGGGAAAATACCCTTAAGTCCCCATAATACACTCAGAACAGTATCTAGAATGGGTTTTTTCTCCAATAGCATAAATGGTGCCGCGACACGCTATTTTAGCCGCATTTGTGGCCGCGATTGCTGCTATTGACTAAAACATGATATGCATGAAACGAAAGATAAAGGAAGATTGAGTCAGATTACCAACAGCGACACGCTAGTTTAGCCGCGATTTTTGCCACAATTGCTGCTGTTGACTAAAACATGATATGCATGAAACGAAAGATAACGGAAGATTGAGTCAGATTACCAAAAGTAGCAAACTTAGTTCCAGTGCTAAGAATGATAGCTTATAAGCTTCAGTGCTTAGACTACAACTACTACGGCACCACAAAAGGTGGATAAGTCAATAAGATTGGTCTTATCAATGCCTCGAGAATTATGTTTATCATCAATTTGCAAAGTCAATCAAATCAAAGGAGAATATGTGGGAAGTAGCCTGAAGCTTCATGCGGGTAATTCAAGCCTAATAACTCAAAGCAACTAATAACATAAGCCTAATAACTCAAGAAGCATAGAGTGGGTTGTGCAGTTTTCCCACACCTATAGAGAGGGAACAGGTATGCCGACTGGTTAACTAGAGAAAGTCATAAGCAGGATCATGGCATTATTGAGTGGGAGGGCCCTCCTGTGGGCCTTTGTGCTCTTCTTCGTGATGATGATAGTGGGGTTGCTTTGCCGCACACTGTTCGATTGTAGTTCTTTTTCCTTTCCTGTTGGGCATTAGCCCTGTTTTCTTACCCAAAAAGAGAAGGGAAAAATAAAAACTCAAAGCAACTAAACAAGTCAAGCCTTTTTTTATCAGTTTGGAAAGAGGCTTCCAAAGCCCAACACATTATTGTTAATCCAACCCTACGTGCAACTAAAACCATTCCCAGCATTATTTTGTATTCCATCACAAAAAATGCCACTGGCAATGCTAGTTAAAATCTTAACTACCATCGAAGGGCGGGTTCAAAGTAACGGCAGGCACTTATCAAGATAACCAGTATCATGTTTGTAGTTTTATCATCTTAGCTCACTGCAATGACTGTAAAGAAACAAAACCAGGGCTCTCAATAATTGAATAACTATTCACCTTGATATCACTTGATATGGCATTGAATGTTCCTTCCCACTTGATTTCATATGTTGCAGTATCTGAAACACTCATCAAATTAATTGTAAGATCACCTAGTGTTATATAAAGACTAAAAGAACAATTAATGCATTTCATTTCAGAAAAAAAAAAAAAGATTTAACAAAAATAACTACAATACACATACCACATAGAGTTTAGTAGCCAACTTGGCTGGCTCATCTGTAGAATCCTGAATAAGTTTATGCAGAAACTTGGCTGCCTCCAACTCAACATTCTGTGAAGATGCCATCACATTTGAACTGCACAAAGCAGAAGCAGACACTGACATCAAGATAAATTCAGACAGCTTGAAATTTCCGAATAATCAGCGTGCAATTTCAAGCTAATTATCTAAACCAATTTAAAAATGACAGTATGACCAAACTCAACACAAGGACAACATAATACTGATGTTCCAACAGTGCCCATGCAAGCTTTTATCGATTGTCAACCTCCATAAAAAAAGAAAGGAAAGCATTAATTAAGCGAATACATAAGACAATAGGGCGAACGTTTTAGTACCTGAGGCCGCAATCAGAAGACGCATAACCATATCAAGGAATATAATTAAAAAAAACAAGACAGGTCACAGCTTTCTACTTTGTCCCTTGTACCCCACCTTAAACTTTTCAAAGCTAAATATTAGGCACAATGAACATGCAGATTAAACCCCGGAAAAGAAAAACCCCGCGTTTTGCATAATTATGTGGAGAAGAGATGAAATGCAAGCTGGGGCAGCCGCAGTTCTTCCACACGGCGACGTTTTGCAGTTAGCGAATCAAAAGGCAGAGGCAGGAGACAAACTTGCAAAAATCAAAAAGTGGGTGGAACTTGAGAAGGTGAAATTGGGTTCTTGGAGTGAGAGATTGAATTGGGAAAAAACACAGACAAGAAAAGAAAAAAAGGAGGGGGGGGGGTTTGAGAATGAATGAGGAGGGAAGGAGAGAATTACCTGATCGGATGGATACTCCGAACCAAGCAGAGAATGAAGAGGCGAGGTTAAGTTTTCAGGTCAAGTCAATAAACATAGTGAGAAATAAGTTGTTCTGTTCTGAAAATCGAAACGAAACTCATGCGACTAAGATGAAACCGACTTTGTGCAGCAACAGTGACAAACACGACATTCGTCCCCAAAACGCTGCCTTTGCACTCGCACGTACGCGAGGCCTTATTCGTGTCAATTCTTTATGTTCTCTTCCGAACGAAGTCGCCGATGAATAAAAAAAACACTTTAATATGTGTTTCATTCTTTAAAATACAATTTCTTTTTGGTGGTTTTGTTTCATAAAAATATATGAATTCCTGATTTTTTTTTAATAAGTAAGTGTGAATTATGGTGTGTTTGTTTTACATTTTAAAAAAGTAATTATAAAACTTAAATTTGTGATGCTTCATATTTACGTGTCTAGATAAATCTAATACCTTAGAGTTACCCCATCTATATCGCCAGGAAAACCTCACACACCAAATGCAAAATCAGCAACCCTTTATGCAAATACTCTCGCCACGGCAAGCCTCCCTCGTCGTAGTGAGGGACTCGCCATAGTGAGGTACCCCTTGTCATGGCAAGCTCATTGGCCACCCTTAGTATAGGATGTTCAGGGAAACTCGCCATGACAACGTGCTGATAATTCCTCAAGTTAGTGGTGATACATCTCACCTGGTCCTTCAAAGTAAGTGAATTTGAATTCATGACCATATTTTCAGTCATTATGATTATGGTTTTAGTCTTATGATTGATAAATATAAATATACAAGTAAAACTATGTCATGAATATGATTTTACAAAATATACCAAGTTTGGAAGTATTATGAACCTTTGAGTGAATTATGAAAAATATATGATTTAACAAGTTATCAAAATTGTTAGACGCAAAATATAGATTGATGAAATTACTTTGTTTTCAAGATTTTGTAATCTCTTATTATAGTTATGGAAACTCAAGTTTTATTAAACTGAGTTGAGTGTGTTTTATCTCCATGAAAGACGTGATATTATGATTTATGACTTTCCATGTTTATGAAATTATGTTAGCTTGAAATATGATTTTTAGAATTTCAGTTATGCGATAGTGAAAGCATTGAACTCAGTATGATTCAGAATATATTGACCAAACACATACTCTTTGGGTTTCTGAAATCACATGTCTCTAATCTGTAATCCTTGGGCATGATTTCAAAACCCTAGTTATGTTGACAGCCAAATTGTTAGAATCCTGTTATGTATTATTGAAAGAATTGAACCAAGTATGATTCATAACAATTGTCAGGTACATACTCTGGCTTCTGAAATCACTATGTCTACAAGCTAGTGATCCTTTGACATGATTTCATAACCACAGTTATGCTATAGTCAAATTGTTAGAATTATATAAATTAAAGCTTTAGATATTTAGATTTATTCAATTTATTAGCAAATTAGTTTTAGATCGTAACTATAGAGACATAAACAGTGAGTTAATGGTTAAGATCGTTAGTCTTAGTAACAAGTTATTGACAAGGTACAATCCCACCCCCTTCAAAGTATTCAAAGAATATAACTTAGTTAGGTGTTTCCCTTATGAGAACTTCTTAAGTGTCCTTTCAGAGTTAGAGATCTAAGTAATTATTATTATTATTATTATCTGATATTCTTATTTCTCTAATAATTACTGCACCATGAATTTAGAAAGGTTTTCCTATATAATTATACATGTAGATATTAAAATAATTTTTGCTTAATGCATGTATATGATGTATATCCTGTTGATTGTCTCATGTAACGGGTGGGCAAAAATACACTCATTGAGTCTGATAACTCACATTTCTCCCTTCCTCCTTACAGTTCCTGATCCATTTATTGCTTGGTCACCGATTCGGAGTTCGCAATTGTTCTAGTGGAGAGTTTTACTTTCAGTGAGGTTTAGTCTAAGATTATGTTAAATTAGAGTGCTCCAGGAATATAGGTAAAATCGAACAATGTATTTATTTTCAAAGTTATGAACACCACTATATGTTTTCAAATTTCAAGTATTAATTGAAATGTAGACTGTGATTAAATTCATGTAACAAGCTAGTTATGTACTCACGATTCAGTTTCGGCATTGAACCAATTTATATTTCACGAGTATGTTTATGTGACAAACCAGTTTATGTTAATATGTTTTTGCCGACATAAGTTAAGTTGACAAAATTGACTCAATGATTTTGAGCGTTGATGTATTTCAATTTTACAAATTTAATTATTCTAACTTCATAGAAAATTTATGATGATTTAAATTAAATTATATTTTAAGAGTGAAAATTACATTAAACTATACATTCAGGAAGTCACGTTAACAGAAGGCTTAATAGGAACCTAGTCCCCTATGTAGATCATGTTTTCAAGTCGAGTCTTGACAAAATTTTATTCATTACTGTAAAACTTGAAAACTATTTTCTTTTTTTGGTAGATCTTGAAATTTTTTTAAGAATTATCCAAATATATAAAAATAATGATTTTTTTAGTGAAAAAAGTGATTTTCAAGATAAAAGATCTCATCCAAACAAGGCTTTATTCTTATTATGATAATAAAAAATATAATTTTTAAAATTCTTTAAGAGTCATTTACAACGATTTTAAAAAATAAGGGCCTTATTAATACTCCATCTTTTTCATTCCATCAATCAAGTTTTTTAGGTTTTTATATTTCAAACATCTATCAATTTGCCATATCAATAAAATATTATTTTTTTAATACTATCCTTTATGTAATTAATTGTGTCGTTGCTTTTTTCTGTTTGTTTTTCAATAGCATTATAATCATACTTTAATGGGAACAATCTACTCTGCTTATATAACTTTTTACCATTGTCAGAATTAATTTATCATTTTCTTAATATGTGTTTTTTTCTTCTTCAAATTTTGGATAGATAGAGTGAAAGAAAATGAGTAACATCCAAACACAATGTTAAAAGGTATGTACTGACAAATTTGAAAATCCATATATAATGTAAGAATAAAAAGCTCATGCATGTTTCATATAAGATGTGCAAATAATTTTGATTAAATTAGGCTTTGGGTTACAACTGTGCATTTAAAAAAAAAAAAGAAATATTGAATTCCTACAACTGATGTAAATATTTTTTTAAAAAAATTCTTCCTCATTGCCTTCAATCATAACATTGTTATTGAAATATTGTGTAATAGATCATAACATTGTCGTTGAAATATGATGTAATAAACGGTCAGCTAAGTTGATATGTTACTATTTAATAAGCTTTATATGATAATTTTCTATGTGATCACACGATAGGCTTAACAAAATTTGTACTTGATATTTGAATGTTTACTCTTGATATACTATTTTCGATAAAAATAAAATTACATTAACCTCCCCTAAAATTTGAAGAAATCCATCCAAACTTCTCTTTATTTATAAAATTTACTAAACAAGTTCTTGGGTTCATAAAATTATTATGCAGATCTCTTTTAAATTAGTAAAATTAGTACACTTACCCCAATCTATTATATATTGCACAAAAATGATCAAGAGAGACTAATAACACGTGGATAAATAGATGAATGTCGGGTTAATTTCACCAAATTTCAAGAGAATTCAATGTAAGTTGCCAAATCAACAAAGCAACATCATTATCCCAACAAGATGAGAAGTTCTTAACTGCTCATAATTTTTTTTTTGAAAAAATGTGCACTAGTTCATTCACAGTTCAATTTATTTCCTAAGTTTCAATTGTAATAAAAATGAGAAACAATAATAGGAGCAATAGTTGAAGTATTGAACTGGATCAAACACATTTTTTCCGTTACTAGAATACTTGAAAATTTCTAGCAAGTTATTGCCCCATATTATTTGCAAGGCAAACCCTTCTTATTGCAATGCACAACATAACTAGTAGGGAAAAATACACTTACCTCCCTTGAGGTATTAAGAAATAAGACTCCACCCCATTTATTTGAAAACTCTACACTTCAACCATTTTACTAAGGGTATACTTGGTGTTTTCTCTTTTATAATTTATTTTTTATAAATTATATACTAAAAAATAAAAATAATTATAAAATAAATAATAAATTTAATTTATATACATTGATAATATAAAATAAAATATTAGCAGATAAATTTTTATCAAATTTGACATTTTTTTAATTTTTATCAATTTAAGGTTAAAATTATTTTATACTATCAGTTTATAGAAACTAAATTCATAAATAAAATTAAGAATTATATCAAAAGTTAATAATAATTATTTTTATTACAAAATTAATAATAAAAATTTTAAATAAATAAAATAGAAAAATTAAATAAAAATTTATTGTAATATTAAAATATATAAATAAATGTTAATTATTTTTAAAAAATAAATATACATGGTAAATAATATTAGTAATAAATAATATTAATATAAAATATAATTATAAGAATGAGATTCAAAATATTAAAAAATAATTTTTATAAATGAATAGTTTAATTATCACAGTTAATAGTTAGTTATGTAGCATGATTTAACATTATTTTAAATTTTTATTAGTTTGAAGTGTAAAATCTAATTTTACATTACACTAATAAAAGTTCAATAATTTGTCAAATCATAGTTGGTAGTTACCATAATAGATGGATACCTAGTATGATTTAACACTTTTTAAAATTACTACTGCTTGATTTATTTTACAATTATTATTTTTATAAATTTAATTTTGATGCATTGATAGTGTAAATTTTTTTTACATTATTATCTAATTAATCGTTTAATTAAATAGCTTTTCAAGTAGTGGATATAGAAGTAAACCACTTTAGCTATGAGACAATATCTGTTTGAATACATTATAGAATTCATTTATACTATTAGTACATCAAAATTAAACTTATGAAAATAATAATTATAAAATGAATCAATCAAATGTAAATAAAAAAAAAATCTATCAACAGAATGCTTATTATTAATTTTTTAATTAAAATAATTAATATGGTATAATTCTTAATATTAGTTATGAATTTAATTTCTATAACTGATAATATAAAATAATTTTAACCGTGAACCAATAAAAATTCAAAAAAGTGTCAAATTTAATAAAAAATTATCTGAAAATATCAAAAAAGTGTCAAATTCGATGAATAGTTATCTGACAATATTTTATTTTATGCTATCCGTGTATAAAAATTAAATTTATTACTTATTTTATAATTAATTTTATTATTTAGTATATAATTTATAAAAAATAAATCATAAAATAGAATGCACCAAACATACCTTTATTGTGTGTTTGGATGTAGTAATTATAGAGAGGAATGTAATTTTTTGAAGCATTTAAAATTTATCATGATAAAATATCTAGTTTGGATATTAACTTAAAAAAACTACAGAATTTAAGGGATTTTAAAGATGGATTTTATCTACCTAAAATAGAGGATTTTAATTTCCACCTATAGAGAGGAAATTTTGAAAATCCTAGCAGGCACAAATAGAAGTTTTTCTCCTTTTGGTAAGTCTCACTTTTATTATATTTCATTACAGCTTTTTTATATTTATGAGATTTTCATTTAATGTTATTTTGAATTTATTTTGTTACATTTTAAATTTTTTAATATTCAGTTTATATTACATGATGTTATATTTGCGTATTATTTCATTTTATTCATATAACAATTAAATTTTATAATTTAAATTTAAAATATTTTGTAAATGAAATTTAAGATAATTTATGAAATATGAACTTATTATAATTGATTTTAGATTGGTTGAATTTTGATTATTAATAAAAAATCTCATTTTTAAAAAAATTACCTTATGTTTTCAAATAAAATATGTTAAAATCAATATAATGTAATTATCTCACCCAAAAAACAAAGTATTTTACAAATAAAAGAAATGTAATTATCTATTCAAATAAAAATAAATTAAAAATTACATGAAATTTAATTGAAGCATTTTAATTTCCTAACATTTTAAATTCCTGTATATATACTCAATCCAAACGCACAGTTAGTGAAATGAGGTGGAATGTTATTTTATGATATCTCAAGGAAAATAAATGTATTTTACCCTAACTAGTATTACAATACAGCTCAAGGAGGTTAGAAAGATCTAGGTGTTACATCAAGAGTGATCAAACTGAAATATAAAAAATAACTATTAAATTCCCTCAAGACCAAAATAAAAAAACAATTTTACTATTTTAACATCTAACTTTCTCAAACATATAAATACTGTGCTCACAAAATATGCATCTCATCACTTTCTTTTTTTCTCAACTATTATTTCTTCATCACTCCACTCACATCCACATAGGTGTCTACAAAACAGAATTTTCCAACAGAAAAAGCTCCAAAGTGCAAATTTATGTTCTCTCCTTCCTGGTTTAAGCACTCTTGTTCTCGAGAAGCTTATCAATCATATCTGCTGCTTCTTGAACGGTGGTAATGCTCTGTGCGCTTTCTTCTTCCACACTAATGCCAAATTCCTCCTCAAGTCCCATCACAATCTCAACCTGCTCAAAATTTTATCTAAATCCTTGAGCAAGATGTCGCCAAAGAAAAATGACATACATGGAATAAAAAATATTTATAGAAATAACTGGAAAAACTCTTTCTAACAAAACAAATCAAAAAGAAAGCATAGATCTGTATGTTTTCAAAATAAAAAATTGGCAATAAATATGTAATGAATATTTTTGTAACATTTGTATGCCAAAACAATAGTTCATACGTAATTATTCTGAGAAAAAAATATGGCAATACCGTATCAAGAGAATCAGCTCCAAGTGCAGCAAATTTGGACTCTCCAGTGACATTGGACTCCTCTGATAGTGCCAACTGTTTCTTTACAATGTCACACACCTTGTTCACTGTTTCTGGTTTGGCCTACTCACAATATTAAAGTCCAAATTAGTTATTATATCCTTATCACCATAAATATTACAAAAAGTTCAAGCCATAGTCTATAGAGGATCAAGATTTATAAATACAAGAAACAACTGATATTTTTAAGCAAAAATTATATTTTTCAATAAATAATAATAATAATAAAAACTAGCAGCTATTTATTTTCATGGAGATTGTTAATTCAACTTTTATTAGCAGAAATTCTATGTGAGAGATTAACTATGTGATGAGCACATATAAATAAATGTATGTTAGTTTATGGCCAAAAACTTACAGCACATGTAACTTGAAACCAGGTACTTGGGCTGCAATGCAATGGATGGAAAAGTTTTGCCCTTAATTGAAAGGGAAACAGGATTTGGGTTAAAGATCCTTGAAGGTACCTTATTCATCCAATAAAAAGAGCTAAATGAGTCTGGGAAGTTAATATATATAATTATATGTAACCATGAAATATCATAGGGCCAGTTAGTTTTATTTCTTTAACCAATAAAGCACAAAGTTAATCATGAAATTATATTGATGTGTAAGTAAAACTCAAAAGTAATAAACCAGATTATTTCTAATGGCACGTTATGACACTGCAATGGTCTAATTAGAAATAACTTGAGATAGTCTATCAAAACCACGAGAATCTTTCATAGCTAGCTTCACAACAATATAATAGTCTAGGTTTTAGACTTTTAGTAACAGAAACCTCACATGCATGCTATCTGTTCTGGGAGGAAAAACCAAAAATTCACAAAACATCAGAATCAAACTTCCAAGCCAATTCCGCAAAGGCAGCATAAAAACTGATATAATAACAATCCTTTCATTGATTGATTCATTCATTTGAATCGAAGCTTCATACCAAAAAAGCAGAGACACCTAAGTGGAATTAATAAATATCATGCATGCAAGTTTTCCTTATGCACAGATAAAGAAAAACGATACAAGAAAGCTTCATGCAGGGAAAAAAAAACAAAAAAGGGGATCAAACACAACATACACGACACGACAAGAGATGAGGAAAATCATTCAGTTAAGCACAAAACATGAAGAAAGAGCATATAGATTAGAAATTTAGAATACCAGTAGTGCACGGTTGAAGGAGGTCAAGGAAGACGAGGTTGCGGCGATGGAGGCCATTTGAGAGAGAGAGAGAGAGAGAGAGAGAGAGGGCAAAACAGATCAAAGGACGAAAAACACGAAGTGCGTGTCGTGTGTGTGTGTGTGTGTGTGTGTGTTGGGAATGAGTGACAAGTGCGGTCTTTATAATAAAGGCAAAGCCATGTTTGTTTCGTTGATGATCGTTGGTATTCGTTACTTCCGAAGTTTGTTTGGTCTCTCTCCTCTGTTCTACATGCCCTTTTGTGTTGACCTGCTTTGGTTTATAATTTGGTTTTTTCTAGGGTAGTTTAGTTTCTTTTGATCTGAGTACTTGCTTGGTTAATCAAAATAATAGAAAAAGTGAAAAACAAAAACAAAATGAATTTTCAACATAAACAAGTATTAAGCCTGATTTCTAAGGCCCAATTGTAATTCTGCCTCTTTAGGTAATTTGACTCTATTTGTGAATTGAGATCACGTCATCGTTTAAGATTAATTTGTTTGAATGACTAAATGTCTGTTGCAAACATCGTAATGTCAGCTGAGACTAAGATGACTTTTCTAGAACTCATATTACTCGGAAAATAGTACTTGTTTAATAGTCGGTAACCCAATTCAATTTGATTTCAGCCACCCTGGGCCATCTGTTCTATCATACTAAGTAGTATATTATAATTTATTTATAATCATATATCATATCATACACCTAATGTTAAAAACTGGCCATTCATCAATGCTTGATAGTGCCAAATTCTTAGATGTCATGCCATTGTGTCTCATCTAGCCTCCAAAATGGAGAAATTGACTATATGGTCGGATTGTAATTTTGCTTCAATTTCTTATCTAATTGTTTTGATAAGTTTGGTGCATTTAATAAAGGATCAAGCACCTACCATTTTGAACAATTTCACGTTGGTTGTAAACGCTTTCTATTTTTGTCTGAAATGGTTTTTCTTTTATGTGAACTTTAACAGGCTTTGGGCCATCACTCTTGAGCAGACTAAGTAATGGGTCCTCTTTTTGGTGAATCGTTTTTTGGAGTTGGTAAGAGAACACGATTGTCTTTTACTGTTAGGCCCAGTTTAGCATGCCAAGAAAAACCACCCATAACTTTAAAAGTGCCACAAATAGAACCATATGATTTGATGATAGTAAAAAAAAAATTTACACGCTAAGACCATGGTAGGGATAAAAATGAGATATAGATTTTCATGAATGGTTTCATGTGTAATTTTATATTTACGGTGTATTTGTTTATACATGGAATTCTTCTTGGGGAGTTGGAGGAAGGAGATGGTGAGATTTAACATTAGACTTCACTCAAAGGGTATAGGAACAAATCATTATATTGTAGGCTCAACCACATTAAATTTAAGCTATATGTTTTTAAAACAATGTTAAATAAATGTACAAGAACAATGCCTTGAGTGCTGCCAAACCAAATAGCCTCGCCACCATCCATCCGCCACCACCAAATTTCGAATTATAAAAATTTCTTTCGTGTCGTGTTGTTATCAATTCCTTCCTTTTCTCGGCCTCAAACTAATACTATAGTTTTGACAAAAGCAACAACTCTTGCCACACAATCTCAGAAGTTCGGGGGAGGCAAAGGGAATCGAAATTGAGGTTTTGTGGAAGAGTAATTAAGGAATGTTTGGTTTAAGTTTTTAGTTTTTTAAATTTTATAAAGAAAATATTGAAAATTTTAAAAATTATTATTTTCAATTTAATTTCAGATTTCAGTATTTTCTTTATAAAATATTGAAACTGAAAATTGAAAATAAAAATTGAAAATTGAAAATTGAAACCAAAAGCTCCTAAAAGCTATTTAGTTTAATTTTTCAGTTTTTCAATTTTTCAGAATTTATGAAGAAAAACTGAAAATTTTAAAGTAAAACTTAAATCAAAAAGACCTAAAGATTTCTAGAGAAGGTTCTTCATGATGCAACGTTTAATTCTCTAATAACATTGACAACACTTCACGTAGTTGGGCTCACTATAACGTATCATGCGCTAGTAGAAATTAAAGGGAAAGAGAAAGCTGCTTCCCATCCATAACCATAGGTCACTCCTATACCTCTTTCTTAAAAATTATGATATTTCTATATTTTCTTTCCTTCGCCTACAAGTTATTACACTAGTCTGTTTAACTATATAATACTATTGCGTCAATGAAGGAGCCAAATAGTATATAGAAAGCTTTAGATTTAAATATTTTGTCGTTATTATAAAAAGAAAAATATCTCTGAAAAAAAAGTAAACCTTCACCGATACAAGAGAAAGAACCAAAATCTGCAAAAGAAGATTTATATTCTAGCACCAAAATTTTCAAACAGCATAGATTAGAGACTAAAATTAGCTTACGTAGAACTAGAAGGATGGTTGGCAAGTAGGTACTATCTGGTGTACCAATTTAATTACTATGCAACTACTCCACCAGTTCCATCCCCAATATAACCTTAAGATAATTAACACTGGTATTTTACATAAAAGTTTACAAATTTTTACATGTATATGAATGTTATATTAATATTATTCATATTCATTAGTAAAGTGATATTTCGTTATAATTCATCTTTAATTTTTATTTTTAAGAAAGTGTCATTTTTTTTATTAAATATGGAGCATTATCAGTACATAGCGCTCCCAATACATCCAAGAAGTTATCGCATAAACAATAATTGCTTACTTAGCTTCATTGATATTCTTGTTAGGTCGGTTCCCTACATCAACTTACAAACCCTCTCTCTTAACTTCTTATAAACCATGAGATGATATGATAAGAACCTTTTGCTTGTTCATAAAACTACTATTGCTGCCGCAATTATGATTTTGTTACAAGTTTTTTAACCATTTGCTAAATATTCTTGTTTTTTGGATTAAAAAATAATAAATGTACCAAAAAACTTCATTAGGACAAAATTGAGTTTATATACATATATAAAATAACAATCTTTAATTTAGTAGTTTATAAACGTTGAACGTGCTTGTGTTTGTTCTTTTTCTTCATTTGAGAAATTCTTAAATATACTTAGAGCAAGATAAAACATTTGCATTGCTCTATTTATTAATTGATAGATCAACTATTACATTAAAAATGTAGGGAGAATGAGAGATAATAATAATCCATAAAATTTATATGTCAATTAATAAATGGATCAGAACATATTTTTCTTGCTTGGTAAACCTAAATATTTCTCATTTATTTTCATTCAATTAATTAGCCATCGTATATGTTGATATGTGCAAATCGAATTAACAAAAAGCAACGAGATTGTCCCTCATAACAAGGTTTGAAGTATTTATCTAGTGTTCACAGTTCAACTGCTCATGAATCAAGGCGATAATTAACCCCCTTTTCTCCCTTTCTTCTCTGTTTTTTTTTTTCGCCATGATCATTTCAGTCCCCACCATTTTTCAATCACTGAAAGAAAAAGAGATAAAAAAGTTGCTACTTTTAAAACGCTAAGCTTTTTTTTGCTTCTTTTATTTTGTTCTTACTTAATTTTCAACGAAAGCAAAAGGAAGAGAAAAACACAGAACAAAATGCTTTTAAGTTTCTTTCCATTCTGGCTCCCACTTTTTTTCTTCCATCAAATTCTGGTTGTTCGGATTCCTTTGACGAGGAAAAGAAGTGAGTAGAATTTTTTTATTTGATTTTTAAGGTAGGCAGGTAGATATATTGATCAATTTGAAAACACCTATGCCCTTATATCGTATCACCTTTTTTCCCTTTCAGAATGTTGGACAAAATACACGTCATTAAAAAGAAAGCACACATAGCACCAAAAAAATAAAGCACACGCGTTTAGTGTTAAACTTCTAAAAGTAAATGAAAGGTGTTAAAGTAATTAGCATGAATTGTAATTGTAAAGTATTCATGTGATTAATGTTCCGTCCTGAGATTTTATATTGAAAGAAAAAAAACCTAATCAATAAATGTTTCATATTAACAGCATAAAAGAATCAATCAGCAACAAACGTGGTTCGGGCATGCTTGGCTTGTGGCTTGTCGAACTATGTGATACCTATCAATAGATCAACCCCTTCACCATGTCACTTTATCGGAGAATTCTACAATACTCCTCGCAACTAAGTGTGTACCATACTCCTTAAATCTTAATTATTCATTCTAAAATTAGAGGCTTAAATTGTAAATACAACATCTATACACTCTTTAATGATAATGCATACTAAAATCCACACCCTTCTCTCTCTTTCATCCACTATTTCTGTTCGACACTTGCTTCTATGGTTCCACCGCCAATGGTGAAAAATGGTCCACTGCCATCGCACAACGTCGGGAGTTCATGTCCTCCTCCTCCAATCTCACATTGACCACCATCACACACACCAAAATCAATATCATCACCACCCCAACTTCCCCAGTTTTTACCTCCCACCACCACCTACTTCTTTTGTGGCACAAACCCCATTAATTTCAAGCTTCTCACCTTCACCACTCACACCATTTCCCACCTTATTCCTATCATCATCATCATAAAACAATTAACGATGTCTTCCCATATTCTTGTGGCCAGCATTCCGCCCTCATCGCGCATCCATCGTCGGAGCACACGTCAGCATCAGTTATGGAGGAGAGCTTGGTAGCAAGGGCGGCGATGATCTGATGTCTGACACGGTGGTCAAAGAGGTGGTCGGGTTAGTAGTCGAAATTTTCACTGGCACTGCAGAGGGGGAGAGGGTGGTGGCTGCAGTGTGGTGGTGGGGGCGGAAAAAATAATTTAGAATTGATGGTGCATATGTGGTCTTGAAAAAATAAATTATATAGTGTTATGAGTGTGTGATGTTCCCTACTTTGCAAGGAGCATGACAGCCTTCACCCACTTTATCTGAAAATTGAAGGAAATTGTTAGTAAAGCTTTTTATGTGTCAAGATGATATATAATGGAGTGAATGAAAAAAAATGAAATATTTTTTTATCTTATTTGTTGTTTTAATAATTATGAGAAAAATAATTATAAAAAAATCCCCTTCAAGTAACACATTTTTATTCCCTGCAAAATTATGGTGAAATAAAAAAAACATAAATATTTTTATGAGTTCTGAGTTATTTTGTATTTTATTTATAAATTAGGTTTTGAACAAAATATAAAATTTTGTTCGATTCCCCCATTCATCTTTGAAATAAATGGACAAAAATAGTTTTGTTTTATTTATTTCCTTTTTAGTCCACTTCTATTTATTTTGACTTATTCAATTTTGATATATTAATTTGTTGATACATCAGAAAAGATAATATAATGAGATTTGAATTTATAATTGAATGATAAATTATCCGAAGTCCTCATTACTGCTCACTAGTCCAATGGCTTAATTTTGTTATATTAATTGAAAAAAAAATCCAAACATAGTGAACATAAAATAATTTTCCCCATTTTTTTATGAGATTGATATGTTATTTTATGACAAAATTGGTAGGTAATAATTGTTTGATTTAACTTGTAATAAATAATCACATGCCAAGATAATGTGGTAAGGATTATCTCTTTCCTTACTTAATGTATCTTGGATTTGATTATCACCTTGAGAATGGAGTAACATTAACATATGTGGTTGCGTCTATTTCTTAAATGAGTAAGGTATTAGTCACTACAAAAAAAAGACTTATAATTTTTAACTTTAAAAAAAAAAACTTGTAATAAGTCAGATGAAATGACATTAACAAAAAGTACTAAATTTGAATTTAGAAATGAATAGCTTTTAAAGTTTTTAACATATATATTGATTTTGAATGAGAAATTTTTTCTTTTATTAACCTTATTTATATCAAAAGATAACAAGGTGAATAGATTTTTTGGTAAGGAGACCAAAGACCACCGGCCTAAACCACTAGCTCACGCAGAAGCAGCTCAGCCAAAACACTTGTTGGATTGCTCCAGCGAGAAAACTCTTCAGGGCTCTGGTGTGCCCTTTTGAACCCTAATGCTAATACCCTTGATTCCCATGATCTCTACCCTGGATATTCTATTTGTTTTCTATCACATTTTTCTTAATAGGGTATATTGCATAAATTTGATCCTTTTGTTCGTCGCCTTTACTCATAAATTAGGTACTTGCATCAGTCACCTTTTGAAGAAAAGCAGAGACATTATGTTGACTTCCATCGCCGATCTAGTCAATTGCTAGTGCAAAAAGAGGTTTAAAATTATAAACTTGTGTAACATACTTAGTCAAATGTATGTGGCACTTTTATAACCGACCTCTCCATCTTAATTCTTAATACATTACAGGGTGAGGAAGTGGATTACAAAGGTGTATATTTAAGTGAAGCTTATTGTTTTCGATAATTGTGTTCTCAGATCCAGGCCTCGGTGTTGTTTAAGCACACAATGCTTACAAATTATAGACGCATATTTTTATATTTCTAATTAAATGGGGGTGACTATCGTTAGTCACCAAGCCGCAGACGTAAGGACAAGTCTAAACTGGACATACCAAGCACGCAAAGTACAAGGTGAATGGATTAAACATCAATGAGAAATTCCCATTTTAAATATGATTTTTTTTAAATGAAATTAGTGATATGATTCCAGCATCTGAACAATGCGGTTAAAAGTTAACATGCTTTGATTGAAAGAAGATTCGATTTTATAGTTAATAATATTTAAGGAAAATTTAATGTGAGATTATTGGACAAAATCTTTCTTCAGTTCATATAACATTTATTTTTAAGTGAGCTGCTATAATATTCACCTTTTTTTTTAGGATGTTGGTAACATTGATAATGAAAATTCTCAGCTTAAAAAAAATACATTGGTGATGAAAATTCGAAGAACCAAAATTATTATTTGAATGTATTTTGTTTTTTTCAGAACAGTGTTATATGTGAATGTTAACCATTAAACAGTATGGATGAATTAAAATATTCTATTTCACTTAACAATTACTTTTTTTTTGTAGCATTACTCATTTAGTAACTTCTTAAATATTTATTATTGATTACATTTCTTGCAAATGTTTTTCTTTATAGATGAAAGATAATTTCATATATAATTAAGAAAAATGATTTCATATATACTTAAGAACATCAACATCCAATCTTGATCGAAGTAAGGCAAGGTCAAACTCTAGACTATTCTATTATTAAAATAAAATGAATACTAATGTGGATACTGAATATTTTGAAACCTCATTACCCAAAATTATTTTAAAACATTAATCTTGTAAGTATAAAACATTTGCATATTAATGAGCTGGTTTAAATGCAAGGGATTCAAATCTATATTACACACGTGGTATTAAGTTCGGTTATAAAATTTATATGCGCGGAAAAATATAGTAACGTATAAGAAAAGATCCCAACATAAATGTCTGAATCGACTGAAGAATTGTTATGACATAATTAGTTACTGGATTTGTTAGAAAATTACAGCAATTAGGAGTAGAATCTCAATCAAACTCAACAATTTAAAGAAAAATGTAATGAACACGTGTTTTAAGATTAGTTACTATGGAGAATCAACAAATATTTTTTCAGTAAAAAATGAATAAATAATTTTAATTGTTTTATTAACTAAAATTCTCTAAAGAGTAGACGAAATGATTTGTCATCACGTGCAAAAGAGTTGAAGCTGGGAGTCTAGGACGAAGCCGAGACCGAGTTGAAAGGAGGAAAAAAAAATAAAATAAAAGACACTCGATAAAAATGTCCATTGGATTGTTTTCTTTTTATTTTACATAAATACAATGAGATTTAAATATACCATGTCATACGAAATTACTCAAATCCTTTATGACTAAGCCAATGCTAATCAGTAATCACCTGATAAAAATGGATTTAAAAATAAATAATTAAAGAGAAAAGTGAAAGGGACATGAGACGAGAGAGGAAAAGAAAATGGAGCAGGTTGTGGTAGTAATGGGAATGGAAGCATGAAGGAAGGTACAAGTACAACCGAACCGCTTCCTAAGTCTGAGTCCCCACCCAGTCACTGAGCCACCCACCCGCGTAAGCATAACCGACGACGCTCACCGCCCCATTTCCTTCCCGATTCAACCAACTCCTTACTTCTTACCTTACCTCATATAAATCCAATATAATAATACTAATAATAATAATAATCATCCCTTTCTTTCTTTTGTATTCCATTTCACAATTCAGTCATTCAGTCACATTCCCCGTTCTTAAACTCATTACACTTCACAGATCATACCATCATCTTCGATCTCTCTCTCTCTCCACTCAGGGTTCCACGTAAGTACCCTTCTTCTTCTTCTTCTTCTTTGTTCTTGCTGTTCTTTGTATCTCCACTCTGCCTCCCTCACTCCCAATGCCATGGAATGGAATGGATTCTGACCACGCTCTTTTTTTTTTTTTCTCATTATTTATTCTCTTATTATTATTGACTATTGTAGGACACGAGAGTCATGACTACGGAGCTTCTTGACATTGAACCTGCTGAACTCAGATTTGTCTGTAAGTAGTACTACTCTTCACAATAACTAACTACCCACTCATTCATTCATTCCCAGACAACTTTTAATATATATTAATTTGCATGACAATCTTTATTATTATTATCTTCATCATCATCATCATCATTTTTTTTTTCTCTCTGTAGTTGAAGTGAGGAAACAAAGTTCTTGCTCGGTTCAACTTGCAAACAAGTCTGATCAGTATGTTGCTTTTAAGGTTGCTTCTTCCTTTCACTCTTTTTTCGCCTCTTTTCCCTTTCTCCTAATTCCTAAACGATCGATCTTGAATGCCTGAATATATTATATGCAATCTTTAATCATCTTTTCCATGCGTCTCTCTCTCTTGGTATAATATTGAATATGCAAAAACCAAATGAATCTAATGTCAAGGTCACAAGGCAACAGAAACTGAGAAATACACACACACATTTATAAAATTTACTGTTTTACTGGCAGGTAAAAACAACTTCGCCAAAGAAATACTGTGTGAGACCCAACTTAGGCATCATCAAGCCAAAGGGAACATGTGACTTTACTGGTATTTTCCTGTTACTTCCTTCTTCTAGGCTAAATTCAATTTTCATTTACTCTGTATTTATTCTTTTGGTCTGATACTACTGACACATATTATTGGCCTGTTGTTTCGTTGTTGGATGCAGTTACTATGCAAGCTCAGCGCATAGAACCACCTGATATGCAGTGTAAGGACAAATTTATGATTCAAAGCACAGTTGTCCCCTTTGGAACTACTGAAGATGACATCACATCTGATATGGTGAGCTTGTATTATTTATACTCTGCTTTGTGGTGCCTGGGAAGGATTAAGATTTGAGGCTTTGTTCAATAGCCCAACAACTTTTTTCTTCCTGTTTTCTTGAATGGTTTCAAACGCCTTTGTCTTCCTGACAGTTTGCAAAAGATAGTGGAAAGTATGTTGAGGAGAAGAAACTAAGGGTAGTCCTCATCAGCCCACCATCTTCTCCAGTTTTGCTTCCGGTAAATGGAGACACGAAGCAGGACTCCAACGAAATTCATATGCAAAAAGATAGGGCGCCCAGTGGAGTTGAAAACATACCTCCCCCTCTTAGAGTGAGCTCCTCCCCTTTCAAGCCACAATCTCTCTCTTTATCTCAAGTTGATTTGATTAGGAAGACACAGTAGCTAGTTTCTGTGGAATTATATTGCAGTATTCTCCGAATAACAGTGTTAAACATTCTTTTTGTGTGTGTCGACTATCTGATAGGCACCCATATGTATATCAGAAACATTTTTGGTTCAACATGGTTTTAGCGTAGGATGCTGTGGGCTTTGCTTTAATAGATAATAACTTTCTCTTGGCCATTATTTATTTCCTTGTGCCAGGTTTCTGAGGAATTCAAAGGTTTGGAAACAGCCATGGATATGAAGGAAGATAGGACAGATGAGGGTATTGTTGCAAGACATGCTGGGAATGTGGGTGACGTGAAGCCAGAAATAGATGCCACACAGTTGGATTTAGTTAAGGATTATGATGAATTGAAGTCAAGGCTAAGTATAGTGGATTCAAAGCTGAGAGAGGTTGGACCTCTTGAATTTATATTAAACTTTATGTGGCAGTAATTTTAATTTAGAGTTTTCTAGTCCATATGCCAGTTATATATCAACATAATTCTCACAATGTCTGCTGCAATATATTTGAACTTGAATATACCATTCTTTTTGTTCTAATGTGATCCAAAGAAGACAAATGCTTGTCAATTCTATGTTTCTAACATCTACGGTATCATTGAAGTTAACATGTTTTTGTGTGCGCATGAATAATTTCCTGGTGCCATAAAAAGTTGTAATCTGTTAATGCCATGTCAGTGTCATTTACATGGATGTTACTTTGGTGTATGGTCCAATACCTTGTGTCAGTTCCACAGACTGCAGTTTTAACATTTTCTTTTCCTTTGTTCTTTTAATTTCAATGATGGAAGCAATCAATATTTAGTTATAATCTTTGCAGGCTGAGGTAACAATCACAAAGCTGAATGAGGAGAGGCACATGATCACTCAAGAAAAAGATTTGATTAAGAAAGAGTTGGTAGGTTTCATTTTGCTTGTCCATTGTCATAAATCTAAAAGCCACATGAATTATTTTTTCATATTCAGTAGTCCCTTCTGCAAGCTCCAAGCAGAATGGTGACACAGTTGATTTGATGCAATACAGATGCAAATAGTGGAAGGTTGGGGGAAAAGGGAAAAAAGTGGGGGGATCATTTCGCAGGGAAAGCCAGTATAGTGATAGTCAATATTGTGGTCATTGATTCACATCTTACCTCTGCTTACACCGTTCCACTTGCCCAAGTTAAAAGAAAAACAAGCTTGCTAGGTCAGTTGCTCTTGTTAAAACATGTATAAAAGATGCTTAACATATCAAGAGAAGAACATTTAGCATATGAAGTGTTATAAATCATCACTATAACTTCCTTTGGTTGCAACTGCTAAAGAACTTTCAGGGCAAGGCCATTAACTTGCCAGGTACTATTATATATTCCTCATATTAGCAAATTATTGATCCCTTATAAAGAGAAGCAGATTATTATTTTCCCATCGTTTACAATTTAATTGTTGGGTGCTCTTATTAAGATAGTCATAGAAGTTTTCCGATTTATGGTATTGTGGTGGTCTGATTGGCATTGCCACACCAAAAGGGGAAGGTTTATGTTGAAAGCAATGCAATTATGTTTTGAGCTGTTATACATTTTCCGTTGCTGATTGACCATTTTCAATATCTGATATCAGTTTTTTTTTCATGTTTTGTTAGGAGGTGCTGAAGAGGAAAATCGATACTAAAAGAGTTCATGCTGGTGGGTTTCCATTACTGTTTGTTTGCATGGTTGCCCTTATTAGTATATTAGTCGGATACTATATTCATCTATGAGGGAGAAAACTATGCGTGTAGGATAGCCCACGTTGTCAAAACGTGGATTTCTCAGTAATGATTATACAGAGGATGATTCATTGTTTATTGTGATGGTTTACTCGACAAATGTTGATATGTGCTACGCCTTTCTATAGAAGCATATAATAAGCAGCCTTATGATATTTTGAGCCAAAATTATGGGCCTGTTTATTGTCTTTTCTAGAATATCTTTCCATTAAAATCATTAAAAGAGAAAGATCCGTGGTGGGTGGATGATCCTCCAAATGCTGAATAGTTTCAGTCACGAGAAAAAGTGATGCTTTATTTAAATAGTTTAATTTTTATGTTTTACACTAAAAATTAAACTCTTATTTAAATCTTTGTTCAACATTTTAATTTTGAGTTATTATTGTTTAACTTCACTATATTTTGAATGCTCTAAGTAACTAAATTATAAATAAAACGTAGGGTTACTTTTTATTTGTAAAAGAAGCATCCAAGTACTTTTCATTCCAAAATCCAAATACACTTTGCAGAACTTATCTTGTCAATTAGACATCACACCTGGAGCAACAACTCTATGAGGCCTTGTAACAAATTTAATTAAAGCCTTTTCATTTAAAGGTCACAATTTATGCTATCCAATCGATGAAAGCAAACTTTGGGACATGCAACATCTTTCTCTGATAGAAAAGATTACTGCTTTCAACTGTATTTATTCTTAGGTATATATCTATGTGGTATGCGCACAGTTCACATATCTGTTGGAACTTGTGAGTTGTGACTATTGTAGAAGGCATTAACGCAAAACATCAGAAGTTTTACATCACATAGAAGTTATGCTTTAGAAGTAAGTAACTAAATGGTAACCATCATTCACACTATCGTAGAAAAACAAGTTTTACAAATTCAGGACTCACAAACTTCTTAAAAAAAACTGCAATACAATCAAGCTAGCAAAAACTATATTCACTGTGAGGACCTTTCCATGTATAATATTATACACACACTACACCCCAACAATTAGAATTACATGACCGAATCAAGTTACAAGTTATAAGCAATCAATCCCCCCTCTCTCTATGTCAGCAAAAACAGGGGGAAGAAACAAAACAAAAATCCCACGTAAGAAAACCGTGTTTACATTCCTCCTATAACTTGTTTTTCCTTTCCTCGTATCTTTTTCCTTTTCTTATATGTTTTTGTTGGTATCATCTAAAGTTGAAATCCTCTAACTATTGACTAGAGTGCACAACCAAAGCCGCTTTTATGCCATACATAGCCACACGATTCAGATATCACAAACACCAACACTTTAAGGCCACTGGGGAACACCTTGTTCAAGGGGTGAACCAGGAATGTAAGGTACAAAGCCTCGCCCACCAAAGACAGGACGCATGACCGAATCATCAAACTTGCGCCAATAGTGGTGCACACCACGGCGAGAAATGCTTAGCAGCATACGCCAGGTGCTTGGGCCAGGCTCACTTTGAGTGTCACCGTTGGGCCCTGAATCCTGTCCATTCCCAAGAAGTGGCACAGTGAATGACTTGGGGGTTGATGGTGGGGACGGTATGTTGATTATGTGCTTAGATGAAGGAAGCAGTAACCTCACAAGTGGCTTAGTCATCAACCCAAACACCTGCATATTTCAGAAGTTGCAAAGAATAATTGGTTGCTTTTCTTTACATTCCAAGGTATATGATGGGTATCACACGTATAAAACACTATTTCCTTTATAGAATTAGGAAATGGCACTCTTTCAAGTCCACCAAATACTCTACTTGCTTAGTGTGGACTTACGGTTCAAGAATCAAGACTAAAGGAACACTTTTTTGCAAGCAACTAATGATATGAAATTAACTATTGGCCATGATTTAATTGCATAATTACTACAAACCAGGTTGGTCACGAAAAGATTAGTGTCTAACCACTGTGCTGAAGAGTACAATAGAGATAGTACTAGTGATCATGATGGCATTCTCGCGCAATTTAGTGTGGCCTAGCCTGGTAAACTGCATGTTAGAAAGCCAATTTCTTACTAAGAGTCTAAGACAAAAATGCAACCATAGAGGAGTCGAATTGAAAGTGATGAAGTTTGATTCCTTCACCTGATTGTAAGCAAGTGCAATAGAAACGGCTCCACGCATGAGACCAGCCCACCAAATTGTTACCTGCAAAAACAAAATTATGGGAGGTATGTTATACATCAATTGACTCATCAAGACTATGACTGAAATGGAAACCAGAAAACACATACTTGTTGTTTTAGCTCAATTTGCTCAAATCGAGACTTCATCAAGTTGGATAAGAAGGACAGAGGGAAAACAAAGGCTGCTCTTCCCACTAGGATTAGTCCCAGCAGCAATGAACTGATCCCAATTGATTTTCTAGGACTAATGAAGAGAACAAAATGTTAATTTTAACATTTTACAATGTTATTTCAAGGCAACTTAATTAACTATATCTAGAAATCTTTTACCTTTGACTTACAAATCGCCACTTCTCCATATCTAATGCATCCATCCCAACATAAAGGAAGATAAAGATCTCAGCTATAAATGACAAAGTGGCAAAAGCATGTCTGCACTGGGTAATCAAAATCAGCAAGGTAATAGTACATGTATACAGAATGAACATTGGTTTTCTTCATCTATTAATACTATCAAACATGTTTGAAAATTTGACGTACTTGGTTGTCACTCTTGAACTTTCAGTCACGTTATGCCATGTGTAGTGAGACATAACTATGCCGCAGAAGAACATGGTCAGAATGGCACTTAAAGAAAATAGCTACGAAAAAATAAAATTATTAGTATTGGATTAGTTGCATTAAAGAAAAGGAAAGGGGGGGAGGAATTCATAAAAAAATAAAATAAAAGAATCTCACTTCAGATAGCATGTATGAAAGGTAAGCCATGAGTATCATGAGAGCAACCTCACGGTCGGTACAATGCCTGGCATTTGTGAGAAAACGAATTACAGAATCAATATCATCTGCATTGCATGTGATAACATAATTATGCTATTTCATTGTATTATTATTATTAGCATATTGCAAATCAGTGGTATTCTAATGAAGGAAAACAATAATCTGCCTAAATTCTTGATCATACTATAAATATATACCTTATCAACTTGCCAAAATAGAGCTTTTTAATAATGTATGCGCTAAGCAATCCAACCTGAAAAAAAAATGTTACTTTAGAAAAAGAATATATAATTTGTCTCAAGCTACCAGCGGCAGAGACAATGGAACAGAACTAGAAAATCAGATAGGAACTTACTAAAATTCCAAGCACAGTGCTTGCGATGAATAAATATAAAAAGTTTCCAATTAATTCTAAAGCAGTGGCAAAGTCGATGTGTGAGAGGTCAAAATTCTGAATTGCTTTCAAGAGCACCACAGAAGTAGCATCATTTACCACACCCTCCCCAAAGACTAGGCTGTATAGTAAAGGTGTCTCGTCCTGATTAAGCACCTGAAGTATAGGAGAAATTATGATCATTTAAATAATTGTTTAGTGAAAACTAGGGAAAAAATATATATATTACACAGAAGGTTCACAGTCTTTCTATTGAAATTTTCACCTGCAACGTGCAAACAGAATCTGTCGCTGAAAATATTGCTCCAATAGCTGCATTCAGCAGAATCAGGTGAGCAGAGATAGTTGACATACAAGATGGAAATGTTCCAAATTTGCAGATAAGTCCAACATTGAAGGAGGTAATTTTAGTCATACCTAGATAATCTCCAATCTTAAGTGAACCAATATCCAAATTCTGGAAAAAGTGTATAGCACCTAGTCAAAATAAATAAAGTTTATAAACAAATTGAGACAAGCTATAAAAATAAATATATAAAATCAAATGACATGATTTCTCAATCTTATGATTCAAAGAGAAATCACATTATTAAGTGCCAGGCAATGCATAACAATTTACTTCACGTAGATTTTCCGTAGAATTTGGAGGCTTGAGGTTATTCAAATTACCTAGTGATATGATGCAGAATGATATCAGAGTACCAACTGCACCAAAGAGCATTATAGTCATAAAATTGCGGAAAAATTGTTTCTTCTTGACCTGAAACCTGGAGCAGATGAAGCATAACAGAACAATTGAAGTCAGAAGCCTGAAATTGTTAAATCTATTCAGACTGAAATATCATAGATTCTTTCTTTTTTCAATTGATAACGGTTGAGATTCATAATTAGTTAATTACTTCCTAGGAGTTGGAGTTGGAAAGAATCTCCCATAAAAAAACCAACTTACACCCATTTTTCTGCTCAAACTTCTATAAGATAAGATTACAGCAGAAATTTTGATAGCCGGTAGTGTGTCAATTTTGAAAGAAAAGTGTTATTTATATCCATAAGGTGTGACATGCAACTAATATCCCATCTATCATTGGATAGACGTAAACCCATTCAATAGTAAATAGCATATGAGTTGATATGTGTACACTTCATAAGTACAATTATCCTTTCTCATTTTGAAATTAGCACTTTTTCTAAGTTTGTTGATTGACTATATATGAAATTACTTAACATATTATCCCAATGCAGTCAACAATTTTTTTTAATTACTTGGCGCACTATAATAATAATAATAATAATAATAATGCAGTCAACAACAAACATTTTCTTTCACAGATCGAGTAATTAATAATAAGAAATAAAGCTGAGAACTATAAAAAATGAAACAAAAAAGAGTAGTGAACTAACCCGGCATTGAAAATGATGGGTGGGAGAAGGTAAATAAAGAACAGATCTTCGCTGAAAACGAATATATGGGAGCTTTTTCCTCCAGTATTAAGCAGGATGAACACCCCAGTACACAGGCCCTGCCAATGCCATGCCATCATTCAATTCATCATATCCCACACAACAAATAAATAACAACATCCACTTCCTAATTAATTCATCTTCATATATCATGTAACGCATATATGTGTGATAATTTACAGAGCTAGCTATTATATATATAGCTCCTACATTGGGTTGGGTTGATGATGAAGTACAGTGACTCACAATAACAAGGGCAGTGATGGATTCATTAATCCATCGATTCTCCTCCAGCAAGTGACCAATTACGATGCAAGCGCAAAGAAGAGCCACAAACATGTTCATGGACACCACTGAAGCGTGATCAGAGCTCATCACTCCCATTAGCTTCTCGTAAAAAGCTCCCCCCACAGCCATCAAGATTTATATCACAACAAAAACTAATAACACAGACCAAAACCGTAGCAGTGAAACTCACTCAATTCCAACTACTACCACTACTTCAAACTCAAACCACTGCTATGCATGTTTGCCTCTCCACATTCATTCTTGATGCTTCTTCTTCTGCATTTCACATTAATTCATTCCACTTCAACTCAACTGAAAACAAATGGAAAGCAAGAAAGAAACAGAAAGAGAAGGTTAAAGAGTTAAGCTAGTAAGTACTTTATCTAATGAGCGTCCAAGTGTTATAAAAAACACGCTAGCTGAAATGGTTGCTTGGAATCGAGAAAGAGTTGTTTTTGTATTGTGTTGTGTGTGAGCTAGCACTAGCAGTTAGTAATATAATTAAGTAGCAGCAGAATATATACACATAATACATGGGGAGAGGGAGAAGAGCAATGCAACCAGTTATACAGGACCAGGTTTCTCAAATGATGAAATCGGTTGTGGCCGTTGATTTGATGCGGTGATGGAAGGATGAACGGTGAGATCAGAGGACACAGTTGATACCCTTTTGGCCGATCATGAGTCTGCACTCGAGGGTGCAATGCCCATTGCCCAGGTCCACTACCATCATTCTGCCGTTTACACCTTTTCTATTTTATTCTTCCTTTTTCATCTTTCTTAAGTCTCTTTTCTATTTATTATATTATACTATTATTATTGTCATCATGACCACATATCAAAAAGTGAGCATACTCAATAAAGAAAGAGGTTATATATATATATTGTATGAAAGTTTATTTTTTCATACTGGCATTCTATAAAATCAATCAATGTCATACATTGTGAGATGTCCTGCTGGCATAGTCAGCATTAATACCGCCCATGTCCTTTGAGCTATAACTTCTTCTTTGTGGGCTTAAAATTCTTGTTACATAACATTCACATACTCAGTACCTTTTACATGACCACGTGTGGCACGTCAGCAGTAAATTGAACGTAAAGGAAAAAAACTGTTGCTGGTATTCTGCAGCAGTGTCATTATTATTATAACTACTTATAGCTATTAAGGAAAAATGTAAAGCATTACATGAAAATAAAAATTATGGTATTATATTTGAACTCAAAAGTAATAATGTGTGTTATACTTTACTTTTGCAAGTTTTATTGCAAAGTGCAAGTACCCCAACCTCATGGAAGCAAAGCAAGCATTATACATCAGGGGTAGGTTCGGTTTCACCTCCAAATGGTATTTCCCAATCAATCTAGTGCAGTGGCAGTGGCAGTGGCAGTGCTGGGTATGTGTAAGACCGTACAATAGATTCTGCTCCCCGCATGGGTTATTAAATGAAATGAATCATACTAGGTAATGAGTGGGGTCGTGCTTTATTATCTGTTTGCCTGAATCTTATTACATTTGGTAGTCTAAAGAATAATCGATTCCTTTATTCCCCACATGTTCAGTGGTGGCATTGTATTGTACGTACTCCATCATAGTATCCACAGCCAAATTCAGAGGCGCAAATTCATCATGGGAACATTGCCATGATTGCTGTCCTGCTTAGAAACGACAATGCACCACTTCTAGTAGGGGAATCCTCCTCCACCACCACCGTCATACGTGCGGGGCTGCACAAATGTTTGGTTTAATTTTTAACACATAATAAATACTATAGTATTTAAAAATATCAAGTTAATATAGATTTGTTTGTTTTCGCTCTCCATACAGAAACCAAAAGGTCAAAAAACACATTACGATAGTTATTTAATATCAAAATTGTTCGATAGTCATAATTTTTATCAGAAATTAATTAAGTTTCAGAAATAGGAAAGATCATGAGTTTTAATTTACATCTCATTCTTTCAAAATTTTGATGTATTAAAAAAACAAAAAAAAAAGATGATTGACATGATGTTTCAAAGCACTTTTCTTAATTTTTCAAACACTCGAAATCATATTTTGACCTTTTGGAAAGCCTCAAACATGCACCACCTAAGTCAGGAGGATCCACCCACTCATTCGACAAAGCCAGGGACATGAGGACATGCTCATCCTTCCACCAGAATAACTAAGCTTTGTTGTTGTTAGTTGGTTCTGAAATCCTCCACGAAATGTTTTATTTTGTCATCAACGGAATTGAGCTAATCATGGTGTTTGGGCACCATGGTTTATGAAACAACGAATCTTCTTTGGCTTTGGTTAATGGTTAGCATGGATGGTGATGATATGGTCAAGATAATAACATGAAATGAAAGGCTTGGGTAGGCCTCATTTGTTGGTCAAGCCGTGACATCGACCTCTTTTAATCATGCTTAAAAATGTTAGGTCGTCTTATTATATCTCTCTACTCTGAATTTCAATATTATTAATCACACTTCAAAAGTTTTTAATAAAATATTTTCTGGGATGATTTTACACAAACCATCCGTTAAAACCTTATATATTATAGATTAGAATTTTCAACCTTTATGAGTAAGCTAAAATATACAATTTAAATTCAATAACCACTTTTAAATTATTGTAAGTTTGTAATGTCCGTTTCAATTTCCGAAAATAAATAAAAACGAAAAGTCTACAGTATGGTACAAAGTATTGGCGCAGAAAAATTAAGTAAACTAACTACATTGCGATTCATATATAAAAAAGGGAGGGGAGGGGGGGGAATGTAAATAGCAGTTTACTGGACGTACATAAGTCCAACAAAGTTTTCAAAAGTTATTATAAAAGAAAGATAAAGGAAGAACATACTTTGACTTTTATTCCTTGCTATATGCGTCTATAGCTAGCTGTGTAATTGCAATATTTGGATTGAGTAAATACATGTGGGGTAAAATTCTAATTCTAAAAAGCTATAGCTTTTTGACCATATACTATATTCCTGTTCAACGTTAATAAGTTGCCTTGTTGCTGAAGGAATTCAGCATATTGCTGCTTACTTTCGCTTTTAACACTGATGAGAAAAACATGGTGAATGGACTTTTCATGATCGTTAGTATGAAAAATTTGGGCAACTTTATTAAGTTTAAATCTGGTAGAAAATAATAATAATAATAATAATAATAATATAACATTTCAACAACGCAAAAGATTGCCCTTTAGGGTTGATGCCATTCCGAATTACTGTTTCTCTATAACTAAAATCTTCCTCAAATGTTTGTATGAATCAAAAGATTTCAGGGTTTCGTTGAAGAGAAATCCAGTCCAACTTGTTTCCTAGGATGATCCAAAGTCAGTTCAAGTTGTTGTCTTTTGTGGAGGGAAAAAAAACATAACGAGCACAAACAAATATATCTCTATGAAATATGGATAAAACAACTGTTGAGCGTTGACCAAATCCAAACTTAACTATTAAATTAAGTTATTGTTTGCTTTCAAAATAAATGAATAATAGATGTAATTAATGAATTAAATAGTGAGAAATATTGGTTTGTACCAAAAAAAAAAAAAATTAAAGAAAAACACCGAGTGACATGTATTCATTTATTTTTACCAAACACCCCACTATGATTTTCGTGAATTTCGGACTGCAAGCCAGCAATATCTAATACCCACCATTTCGTCTGCTATTCGCAGGAAGGATTTCGGGCTACATAATTCCATTGATGATGGGTTTACTACTTAACTAGTATAATGATGGGTCTAGGTCTGGGAAAATATTTTAGGCTGATCTCCTTTTTTTGGTCAGAGGCTGATCCTTTTTTGGGACAGCAAATTTAGGTTAATTGGTGGGTTAAGATTTCGTACAAGCATTGGGCGTAGTTTTGTTCTAGATCGTGGCCTGACACTAGAATGGCCCGAAAATCTAACTCATCCATCAGCACAACAAAAATTACATGAATGACTAAGCCAATTGAATTGACCTGGCGGGAGAGTTTAGATAGTAAGTATGGCGACTTCTGCGGTGAGAAAAACTAATTTTGGAGCCATATGGTCCTAAATAGATGATACTTGTGGGATAGAATTAAAAATATAAAACAATGTGCTAATCAGCTAGCGGGACCAAAATTAGAAACTTGAAAAAGTTAAGGAACTAAATGAAAATTTGTTATAACAAGTCGGTTAGAGTGTCCAAACATAATGCAAGCAGCTGCACAGCATTCAGTGCCCTTGAAGGAAGAAGATTATACCTTAAAAATGTTACTTGATGCACTGGTTGCTCACAATGGGATTTTTGTACTATGTTTTATTTCCATTAGGGGACCAACACTATTGGAAGAAGACCTGCCCTAGCTTCCTCTTCCCTCCACCATCCTCCACCAATAATAGCGAGGTGTGCCGCCACCGTGCCTGGAGATCCTGCCGCCACTTGCGTCATTGTCTTCCTTCTGCTATGCTTCGCGTTCCTTGCACAAAAGATCCTGCGCCGTATCTCTCTTCTGCGTCAGTGCTCACGTGGTAGTCGCGCCAAGACGGAGATTGCGTCTTCCTTTTGACCTCTTCACCAGTTGAATTATCCCGACTTCCATTTCAACAGCATCAAGGATTGTCGTGGCTTGTTGCTTCTCCACGTCAAGGATCGCCATTGTTCTCTCCTCCACGTAAGTGCTCCACATGGTAGTCGCTACCAAGATGGAGATTGCATCTTCCTTTTTGACCTCTTCGCCAGTTGAATTATTCTCGCTTCCATTTCAACAACATCAAGGATTGTCATTGTAATACCTGGTGTATACGTAGCAAATAAGTTCTGTGCGGCCTCAGGATCTCCCGAGACCCACCGTGGGTCTCACTTCACTAAGTCTGGATCCTACACCTCCTTGGAGGATTATATGTTAGAGTAACATTTTTGGGATCAAAAGTCCCGGTAATTGTTCCTAAAGGGAAATTGAGTTGAAGAGTGATTTTTAACGAATTTTATGAAACCTATAAATGTTTCGCTTTGAGCCCCCAAGTTTAGAAAATCTTGAAAACTTTCGGATTTGAACTAAAACCCAAAATTTGGATTTTGAATGGTTGGAGTTTTGATTTTTTTGATATTTTATTTGAATCCAAATGGGGGATATTTCCTTATTTACATTTATGTTTTAAAGTTAATGGGATTAACTTAAAAGTAAGAAATGTAAATAAGTGAGATGATATGGAAGCTGTGTAATTGGAGGCTGTGTGATAGAAATTATGCAACAAAGGAGTTTTGCTCACCGCTGAGTCCTCGACCGCTGTGACGGTCACCAAAGTGCTTTCACGGGGCAACGGTTGAGGACCACTATAGCGGTCATAAGTGTGCCAGGCCAGGGCGTTACGTGGCCTGAACCTATAGCGGTGTCAGTTTAGCTGATCAGTGTGAAACGGTAACTTTTCGCATAAGAGAGCCCCCACCCCTTTTTAAACACTTCATTTCGGGATTTCTCTCCCAAACAGAACCTAACTCTCTTCCACTCCCTTTCCCCTCTCTTCCTCAAATCCTTCCTCCTCCAAGAGATCAAAGGTAAGTTTTATAGGTTTTTCTTGTTCCTTTCTTTCCCATTTCATATCTTGATGAATGAGTTGTTGTTTTCTCTCATTGTTGTTAAGTGGGGGTGCTCCCCAATGTTATTAGAGTTGTGTTTGAGCAATTAGAGGTTGTTAGAGTGTAATCTTGAGTTTTGTGACTTAATGGCAGATATTGGTGTCATTTCCACTCCTGAAACGTCGTGGATGTTGACATCATTCCTTCCTTCCCTCCAGGCGAGTGGGTTCTTTACCTATGATCCTTATGTTGATCATTAGAGTTATTTTTCTTGATTGGGAACGTGTTTGCATGATTCTAGAATATTAGAGATTTTGAATGGTTTTACAAATTGTGAAAATAGTTATTATCAACAAGAGCATGAAATATTTGTTTTAATGCAAACTCATGGGTCCATTATTGCTAAATGATTTATTAAAGAACTAGAGTATGGTTTTGACTTGATTTAGAGATTTAGAAATTTCCATGATGATTTCAAGAGCATATTATTTATATATATTATAGAGATTTATCCCCAGAAGAGAGTTTTAGAGAAATGTTATGATTTTATGATTTAGAGATTTGACAATAGTCATAGAGAAACAGTTAGTGAGTTAACAACTTGGAATCGATCGTTAACCTTGGTACCAAGTTGTCCTGATAGGACAATCTCATAGAGCATAGAACGGAACCTTGTTAGGTGTCCAATTTAGATCCTAAAGGATCATAGAGTAGAGAACTCGTTATGTCATGGTTGACATGCATAATCAAAGAGATTATATTTTGTTATGCGAAGTATAACCGAGATCCATGTTTCTCTAGTAGAGTATTGTATTAATGTTTTCCATTGATTTAATAATTATTATGTACATGTAATGAAATGATTTAAAAGAAATTGCATTGACTGGTTTTGATGAACATATATATATATATATATATATATATTGTTCTCTTGGTTGTCCCATGAAAGGGTTATGGGTGAGGGCCTCATTGAGTTTTAGATGAAACTCACCCTTCTCCCTTTTCCATTACAATACGTCAACTGTTGCGGGTCCTTCTCATCCACCTCTCCCCAGGTAGAGAGTTCCAGGTTGGTGAGCTTCACCTTAGAGTGAAGTACTCCTTTTGCATTTTGGTTAGAGATAGAGTGCTAGTGTACATGAAGGGAGGTCCCAGACCATAGAGATAGAGTGCATTAATTTATCAATGATTATTTTGTATTTACATGATTCTAGTTTTCATGTATATCTTGTATAGAGAGCAACTCATATTTTGAGTAAGAGATATGATCAGAGATAAATGAATTGTTTTTTAACTTTAGATATTTGTGTTAGAATTGATTATGATATGTTTTACGATGATTATATTTTCAAAGAGCCAGAGGTTTTTTTTAGAGATGGAAATGATGTTTTATAAATAGATTTAATATTAAAATATGCATATAGAGAAACACAGAGGTCATGAGGCTTATGTGGGAATTAGGATTCCTCACGTGCCCACGTGCCCAAGTTCGGTCATGACAGCGTGGCTTGTTGCTTCGCTCCACGTCACCTATGTCGTGAGTCAACACCGAAGCTCTCGTTGATCAAAGACAGATGAAGGCATTGTTGCTGGAAAAGATGATGGAAAAACTACAGATCTCGCCGAAGAAAGATGAACTACACGAGCTAGATCTGAAACAAGAAACGACAAAACTAGAATTGAAGAACCATGGTGAAAAGGCTTTGACACAGGAATACAATCAGTGTATAAAATATTATTAGACATAAACTCAATTTTTAATCTAACTATTAGTGTATAAAATCAAATGTGGGTTAAAATATAATTAACAGTTTTAATTTTGACATTTTAATGGGTAACTTTTGTAATATTAAAAGAATCTAACCTACTAAAACTAATCATCAAATCTATTCTTTAACAGACCATATTTTTGGACCACTTGGACCCAAACTTAACTTTCTCCACCATAGAACTCACCAGTATGTATAGGATCTCAAACTCAAATCTTAATCAATATAATTTTAGAAGTACTGAAAAAATTACATGAATAAATACATGTAAAATTATCAGGTGTAAAATTACACTCATTCATTCATCAAAAATTCACTTTCATTTTTATTATAACCAAACCTTTAATATACCATTTTTTACCCACAGACTAAAAATCTACCCCTTTTTCTTTATAATTACTCTAACGCTTAGGTTTTTTTTCCCCTGTAAAATTAAATACACAAAGACGTGACTACTTACAAAAGCGCAAAAACAATTGCAGGCTAGTTTTTTTTTTCAAACACTGCAGACAAGTTTACAAACAGCTCAGGGAAATAATCATTGTGAATAGAACAAGTGCAAGCTTATGCACCAAAGAAAAAAAATAAAATGGAATTAAAAAATAACAGCAAGCTTGTGTTAGTGACAAATGAAGAACTAAATCTAACAAATTCTGCTGAGTAACATGATCCAATGAAGAGGTACATAGTCTGTGATGATCTGGCAGAGCCTGTCACTGTTGGTTATGAGTTATGACTCAACAAAATGGCTAGTCCAGTAATAACCAGAACAATTCATATGAACTTCCCAGTTGCCAAAATATGACATATAATTGACAATAAAAATAAAACTCGTTCATTTTCAAGGGATGCACTAAACCCTGACATAGAAATTGATAGGTGCTGTGTTTTTCCCTCAATTGTCATTCTCTAACTCAAAGAACACTGATTCTTTAAAGACGATATACCAACAAACTTCAAAGTCATGTCAGCCAGAAGAACCATCATCAATAAAACCTTCCTTGCGACCTTCAAAGCCCGGCCGCAAAAGCTTCTTTCTCTTGCAATTCTACGCATTTTCTTCTGATGAATCCTCTCCGCAATATTTTCGGATCTTCTTTGCTGCTTCTCTGCCTTCAATTGGTCCCGTGTTTGAATTCTCTCCTTCCATTTCTCTGCAATTTTCTGTTGCCTTTTCTTCTCTTTATGTATGCTTTTTGGCAAAAGTTTGGGATCATCATGGACCTTAATCCCTGACGCTCTATCCATTGCTGCTTTCCATGATTGCTTCTTAGCGAAAGCCTCACCCTTCTCAGGATCTTTCTTCCTCCAATTTCTTTGCCTTTTCAAGCTCCTTATACATCGAAACTTTTCTCTTCTTCTTACCTTGCACTTTATCATTCACAAGTTTGACATGACCAAACACGAGCTCTTTGGAAGCCTCAGCTGCATCCTTCTTCACTTTCTTTGCTGACTCAATGGGTGCAAGGTTTTTTTTTTTTTTTTCATTTTCACTATCCCTCTTACTTCTCTTGTCCTGAAACCCTCTCTTTATGTAACATCCTTTTAACTACTGTGCATTACTCGAATGTAAACATAGTAACTAGAAAAGTGTCACTTTTTTATCATATTTATATTAGTTGAGAGAATTGAAAAGAAAGTAAATTAAACTTATATATTGCAAGTTACGTCATTGAAACAGATCATATATAGTTTGCAAAAACTTATATATATATATATATATATATATATATATATATATATATATATCATGTACACGTCATCAACATATACATTATATTGGAAGATAAGTTAGTCCACTAGTAAGACTATTCAGGAACTAAGTTCAAAATCACATCAAGTGTCTAGCCTAACCCTCAATCCTAAGGCCCAATAAAATAACATATACACATAAACGGGTCTAAAAAACATCTAGCAAAATAGTCAGGCTCGCGAGGTCCTAAAACTAGGCTACAACTATGTACATGTAAAAGAGTTCTTGAATGTATCCTATTATCCTAATGAAAGCTGTTTGCCATCAGTATAATGGCACCATCCCCAACGAGGTATCAGAACTTGAGGATGGATCGAAACCTGAAGAGGAAGACGAGGATGGAGCATCTTCAGAGGTATTGGCGGTAAGCGGGTACAAAGACAAGGTGTGCTAGGTGGAGGGCACACCATCATATGGAAAAGCTGTGTCAAATGGACTTAAACAGGAGAACTAAACGAGCGACTAAAGAACACATAAGCACGAACGTGGGAGTGGCACTATGATCCTGTACTAGACTCTCTGTTTGTCGTAGGCTACCACCGAGCGGAGATCCCTCTCTTCTCCGAGCTTTACCTCCTATGGCTGAGCTTTATGGGGGGTTGGGGGTGAACTGGATTCACTAAGCGGGCTTTTTTTTTTTCTTTTTCTCCACGCTTCAGCTTACCATGTTCCTTTCATTATGTGTATGTACACTAGCCATCACCATTTTCGTACGTATGCATAGCATATATGCGTCGATTCCGTGCGTAGAAAAACATTTCTCATATTGGTTTGCAAGAAAAATAAAAAAGAGGACTTTGATTTCATTTTGCAATGATTTTGCCCAAAAATAACGCAAAATGGCTAAAAGGCTAAAGGGTGTCAACTTCGAACCTCGCCTCAAGACGATGCAAGCGCCTCAGAGGGTAAAAGTCCTGGCTTTGATTTTAAAGTTCAATGAAGAAACCCATCCATCAGCATGTTATATTTTTTATTTTTTGGGTTTTCTTAGAAGCTTCAAATAATTATTTTTAGCTTAAATATGTTTTTAGTTTGTCAAACTCAAAACATAGGTTATTTTAGCTTAAATTCTTTATAATTTTGTTATTTTAGTTCTTTTTTTCATTTTCTTTATTTTTAATTCCTATTGTTTCAAATTTTAGTCAAAATAAATATTTTTTAATGTATATTTAATAGTTAAAATATCAAAAATTTCATTTTTCCTCTTTAAATATTTCAAAAATATTCTTTTAATCCCTAGAAATATCATCATTTAACATCAAATTTATAGAAAAGGAACTAAAAACATGACAATTAAAAAACAAGGGACCAAAACCAAAACAACAATTTTAGAGGAACTAAAATCAAAATGATTAATATTTATAAGGACTAAAAATATATTTAAGCCATTATTTTTTTTATAAGATGAGCGTTTCTATCCATTCCAAATGTTGTATAGAAAAAAATATATATTTGATCTAAAATTATTAAAATTAAAATTAAATGATTTACTATTAAAAAAATTCAAGGATTAATGATTACAATATTTCGTATATATATTAAATATTAAATGTATCATGAAGATATCATATTATCACTATAGGATGAAAAATATTAAAATGTAAAATACATTTAATAAAAAATATAAATTTAAAGTAGAAATAGAAAATTTTTAATAAAAAATTAATAATTTTAATCAAATTAATATCACTTAAAATTTCATATATTAAGTAATTAAGTAATATTTATCAATAATTACATTAATTTTTTTGTATATTATAATTACATTAATTTTGAAATTTATTTGTTAACATAGCGAAGACTTTGAACTAGACTTGGTCGGGTGCACCAGGCCCGTACCGCAGTGCAAAGCACGGGCGATGCTCAAAAGCCCAACAACAAACTAGCGTTATGGACTTTTTCCCTTAAATTTAAGGTTTTCTTTTAGTATCCTAAGGGCATCGATGGTCTTTTAAATTTAAGAATTATAATTTAATTATAAATATTTAAAATAGATTTTTGTTATAATATTCTAAGGGTATCAGTACATTTACCTTTTTGAATTAAAGGGTTGTGATTTAATTATAAATATTTAAAATATTAATAAATTTAATTAATAGACGTGGAAAATTTTTAAGGAAATTATCTAAAAAGTATTGGTATCCATAAATTTTATAGAATGTCAAAAAAATCTCTTTTAAAATATTAATAAATTTAATTAATAAAATATATAATAAATTTTTAATCACAAATTATATAAAAGATATCTATACCTATAAATTTTATAATCTATAAGAGAAATCCCTTAATTTAATAGCCCATGAGTCACTGGCCCACCTATTAGATATTAAACTGGCAAGAAGAGGCACTACACTTGATCTTCGGAAAGGCCGAGAAAGGTATGAGTTGTCCTGAGCAGGGTACTCTTGCGTTTTATATCATGCTTTGCATTTGTTGCCTCTTTGCTAGATGTGCCGAAATGGATTGACCCATTTTGTTTGGACTCACTCCATCAAAAACTTATAAAAAATTAGACGGGATAGCTTGATCAAAATAAAATAGATTAAAATAATTAATTTAATCTATTTTAGGGCCCTATCAACCCCAAAAAAAATAAAAAAAAATTTAAAAATATATTTTGTAATGTTTAGATGAATTTTTCAAAAAAAAAAATTGTAAAAAATATATTTTATTTATATATATCTAATTTTTTAAGGTCCATAACAATTATATATCAACTTTAACTAAAAAATATTATTGTTAATAGTATTATCTATGAGTTATGACATTATTTTATTTTTAAATTTTAATTTTCAATGAATAGTATCAATTGTATAATGTTACTATATTAGTAAGTGTACACATTTCTTTTTTTTTTAAGTCACATTTTTATTTTGTTTACTAATAAATTGTGAATTTTTATTAAAAAAAGAAAAATTTGCCTGCGACCATGCTCATCCCAATTATCCTCGTTGATCCAGCTTAGTGAATGGGACTGAAACTTTTTGATGGCTAAAGCTTCACACAACCCATTAAAAATAACAGTTTGACGACGGCTAACAGGCCCCACCCATTTTAACATCTATACTCTTAGCTTCACCAACAAGGGACTTCAAGTATTGTTGATTCACATCCACTATGCCACTATTACACATTCTTCTTCTGGTTAATTACTCACTCTATATGCCTTCGACCTGTTACCTGTTTTATGGATATCCTCACATATTAATAATTTGTGTAGAACTAAGTTAAGTGCTGTGAAATTAATAGAAGAACAAAATCAAAACTACCACGAAAGAATGAAAGAATTCATTGTTAAGAGATAAGAATTAAAGACCAACACTCCACTTCAATCTCCATTAGATGAGATCGAGCAAAAGAAAAAGATGGAATAGAAGTTCCTTCACGCTTCTTACTTGACAGACCAAAAAACGTGGGAGTTATAACAGTTAAAACATCATTTGATTTAATGGTTAACATCGAGTAAAATTAACACCAAAATAGTTTATTTCAATAAAAAAAATATACATCCTAAACGAATTATACCTACAAGATTAGAACTATCGAATTTTGGAATTGTCTCAACATCAAATCAATAATCACAATTTATAAGCTAAGTTGTCAAATTCATATAATAGTTGGTTTAATTGGATAAGTGGTAATTTTAAAACTCGTGATCAAATGTCTATCTTGGAATAGACGATGAATTAGCCATTGCGTGCCCAAAAAAAACGCTTTATGTCATGAAAATCAAAACAATTTTTTTTTACCCTAAACTACACAATATTTCATCCCACAAAAGACTGAAAAAAAAAAAAAAAAGAAAGAAACTCTGTCAGCTGAATGATTCGGATGAGGTGGGTCCACTCTAGCCAGTTAGTTGAAATTGGGACTCACAAGGCCATTCCTTTTGTTGTGTGTGCCATTTTTCAATTACATTCACATTACTCTCTGCAATTGCATTATCGCCAGTTCCAACCGACAAGAGTTAAAACTTAGAAAGAGTGAAGAAAAACTGGATTCTATCATCAATTCCCTTCCTCATGATGTTGCCATCAAAATCGCTTCGTTGCTTCAGGTTGTTCGAAATTTCAATTTTTGATTATTTCTGGAATGGAAAGCTTCGATTTTGCTTCTCCCTTTGACTTGTTTTTCCGTTATTCATTTTGTGGGGTTGTTGCGAAAAGGTGCGGGATTTGTGTGCCTTGAGCTGTTGTTCCAGGTTCTGGAGGGAACTCTGCTTCTCAGATTGCATTTGGGAGTCTCTTGCCAGAAAGAGATGGCCTTTACTCACTTCCTTCGATTTCCCTGCCTCTTCTTCATCATCAGCTTCTTCTTCTTCCACTACCTCTAACTCTCCCACTTTCAAGGTATCCACGGATTTTCCTGTTTTAGAGTTTCGCCCACTTTGTTTCTTTCAATGCTATTTGAGCAAAGTTGGTTGCTTTTTTGGTTTATTGTTGTTTAATTATCCTAGGGATTCTTGAATTTTGGTGGCAGGAAGAAATGGATATGATTATTGTTATTGTTATTTACTTGGTATGTGTTAAGAGATATTGGGCAGATTTGAGTGGTGTTATGTTATACTACCTCTCACTTGTCTGATAAGTGTCCATTTTCAAGGAAATGATTGGACGAGCTTAGATGTTTGGAAATTTTAGGTGTATTTTACAAAGGAAAATGGTAGAAAACCAGAAATTTTTCTAAAATTTTATATCCAGAATGATGTGTCATGATTGTTAACCTTTAGATTAATTAATAGGTCAGATGACTTTATTTCATCCAGCATTACCATAATTTCTGTCAAAAATTCTGTATATATTTTTCTGGATGTGTAACAATACTCTCTACAAAACTATCCTTGACATTCTATATCATTCTTAATCTCTCCATTTACTCTCTCTCATATACATACTATTTAATAAGGGTATAAAAGGTAAAATGTAATTAATATCATCTAAATTTCTTAAAAGGACAGATAATTGTAGAAAAATAAAATTTTGAAAATGGGCACTTATTAGAGAACAGATAGTAATTGTTTGGCAATTGGGTTACAGAAGTGGAGGAAATTGTACTTGAAGAGGCACATGGAGTTGGGAATTAGAGCAAGGTCTGTTGAGAAGTTTGTGGAAGCTTGTTCACGCTCTGAATCACTTGAGGTTAGGGACTATCTTAATGCTGTTGAAACCTTGACCGCTTCAAGGTTTGGTTTTGAAGATGTCCAGAGGTTTCTCTTCAACCCTAAAGTGAATGTGCTGCTGAACTTGGTTGGTGTTCACTATTGCCTCACATGCCTTGGGATTCGGGTATTCCATCTTTTTCCACTCTCCTGTGATTTATTTTGATTGCAGTTTAACTAAAGGGAACTGCTGTGTTGAGATTGTCGGTTCCTTTCAAAAGTTAATTGCTTCGTCATAGTTCAATTTGGTGTTGTTTGATGACAATTGTTATAATCATGGTGCATAAGTTCTGTGAAACTGTATTTGGCATATTGTCAATATACAATCCTACATGCTACAATCAACTTAATTTTCGTTTGCTGTAGGGCTGTAGCTAGAAAACATGATTGCCATTAAAAATATTTGACACGTGCCAACTGTGGATCGAAACAGCTTTTTGGTTGCATATAACCGAGTTTATTCAAGTTTATCTCAACTGCCCACATGTGAAGAATTTCATATTTTTGTTGTTCGTTCGACTACATGTAATTAAGAAAGTCACTTGTTTCTTTCCATGCTTCAATTTTTTTAAGGAAAAAAATGACTTCTGGTCGGTCTTGAGTAAAGTAACATTATTGCTTTAAGCTTAATAACCATGATTAAAAAAATTTGCAAAAACATGTTCAAAATTACTTGTCATTGTTTTTGACTTGGAAATAAGATAACACGCCATCCAGAAGCACCTAGTCTTTCACTATTTTGTGATTCAATGCTTTGTTCCCAAGTTTGCATCTTTGGAAGCTTCTGAAATGTGTTATATCTTTAGTATCTTTACATCTTTTACCTGTTTTCGTTTCCTTTGAATATCACTCATGTCCTTTATTCATCGTTATTCCTTAGGGGGAAGCTAAGAAATTAAAGTTGAATCATGATCTGCAGTTGGAGTTTCCTTGCAGTTTCCCTTTATAGACTATGAAAGTGTCCCTTCATCTTGACCAGTCCTTCCTTGTTATTGCCATATCAGTCCCGCTCACGGTAGTCCCTGTCCCTAGAGAGTCAGTTTTAATTGTAGTTGCTTTTGCCCTTGCTTGAACTAGCTAACTTTATCCTCCAACGGAAAAAAAATCCCACTTTATAACAATACATATTTGCCTCTTATTTTTTACCCTTTCTTCAAGAAGGCCTTTCTATGGAAAATGGAACTTGATATATAGGATAGAGAAGTGCATCAGATGTTTAATTATTACTATCATTGGACATTGTTTTGGTAAGTAGAAAACCAAGTGAATCAGATTATGTAGATGGTTGTGAAACGTGGTTTATCTGAATTGGTTTTCCCATTCTCTGATACACATTTAACATTTAAAGCATACCTTCAGTGTTGGACTGAACTTTTGAAAGGCTAGACCTTAGTTCAAAATTACAAACTTCTCAAAAAATTATTCAGTCTTGGGAATTGATATGTAAGCGTGTTTATTGGCAGGGGGATAACCTCGTAGAAGCCCTTCGGGCTTGCGAGATATGATCGGCATGTATGTGTCAAGTGGTGGAAAGTTGGCAGATGGATCTATGGCTTCCGTAGGAGGGATGAGTCACACTCTCGCTGGGTTTCTTTGGCATATTTGGCAACAGAAGATGATGAACATGTTCTAGGGGTGCTTCGCCGAGGTACAATTCATGAGGTTTTACGTGTTCAGATATCTGCTGTTGGTCACACATCAACACCTTGGTCCTACAAGGCAGATCAACTATAAGTATATACCTGTCAGCAGTGATGGATCCAGAAAATTTAAGTGATGGGAGCAAAAATGATATATGTGTATATCAAGAAGCTTAATATAATTTTTATCTTAATATGGAGTCAAGGTTAATAGGATAATGGGAGCAAAATATATATATACACATACTACTAAAAAACTTCTAAAACCTCTGTGGGGGCACATGCCTCCAGTACCTCCTAAGTAAATCCGTCCCTGGCTATCAGTATTAGTGTGAGTATAATGTGGTAACATTACATATGTACTTTGTTATCAGAGACAATAAAAGTTTAAATACAATGATACAATCAGGTTTATAGTATGCTTAAATTGCATTCTTGCAAATGCAATAGATGAAAATGGAAATATTACCATGCATATTGTTTTTTTGTGTGCCACTCATTTTTCCTTTTTCATTTTTAAACAATTAGTGTTATCTACCCGTTCTTTACGTTACCAGTTCAATCAATGCTAATCAATCACATGCGATGCGTATTGTCTCAGCTATTTAGATATCCTGCTAAATTTTCCTCAATTGGCACATTTAGACTCCTTATTTCATTGTATATAACTGGGGGTTTATCAAATTCAGTTCTGGACTTCTGGTGGCACTGCAAAAAATGGAAAAGAATGCGGGAAGCTTTTTGTGATGTTAATTTTAGGCAGAATTCGTAGTTTTCTTGTTATATATGTACTCAATACCGCAATTGGACGTCTCATCTGAATGACTCTCAACCTCTCAGTTACCAGAAAACATGCGCCTCTAGGCCCTGCAGCATTGCCTACACCTATTGTTACTATTTTCAAACCAGTGTTTGCTATTCGCAGGTAGAAAGTATCCTTTTAAGTTGTTTCATTCGTTGTGACAAAGGCATTGCTTGTGTGGAGTAAATGCTCATTTTGTGATTAAGAAATATATTTGATCATCATGATTTGCAGCATTGGCTTCCTATTCTAAGTATATCAATAACATGACATTCCGGCTTCTATAAGATTTCAGAAGCTTTTAATCACTGTCTGTCATGCCGTGAAAGGCTGCTTCAACTTCTACAACACTTCATGTCTGAATGCTCTCACAAAATGGAATGCATGCACAATTACAGTACAAATCAAAATCATTAATTATACAAACTTTTTCAGGGTAGAAATAGAATATTAACTAGTTTCCAGTGGGAACAAAATAATTATAAATAATTTAACAGCACCAATAGAACGTAAAATACAACCGAGATAACTACCATTTACAAATAATTAATCAACACCACTGAAGCAACAACATTCACAAACACAAAAAGTCATTCATTCACACACTGTAATACATAATCACTCACTTGACACACTGACTGACTGACTGACTGACTCTGTTAACAATGAAACATTGAAGTTGAGTGCATGTCAAAGACATAATGCAGAATGATCCATTGTCCTCCCTTCCTCCCATCCATGGTCTACTGGGGAACTCGAGTGTGGAGGCTGTAAGCTGAAAGCCAAATGAGCAAAACAACCACAATGCTGCCAAACAAACCCACTGCAATGGAGCCAGCAACATGCCTACAGAACTTGTCATACACACTGCAAATTTTAAGCCAGCCCACGTGGCTGTTTCCCTTCAGACCAATGTATGCCACACCACCAGCTGTGCCAGTTGCTGATGCTATTATTCCCAATATCAGCTGCATATATACATACATAGAGGAGTCATGGTAAATTATTAATCAATTTGTTTTACTTTGATATAATAAGGCAATTAAGTGAGTTGAGGAGGGAAGATTTATAGATGAATTGCAAGGTTAAAAGAAAAAAGGTTAATTGATTGACTAATTACCGCATCCCAGAAGATAAAATGAAGGAGGAACTTCGTTTTGCGATTTGGATTTTGGATGACAGAGAGTGATGCCAGTGTGGTGATAATGCTGTAAAGGCCAGAAACGGAGAATGCTGCCAGGAAATATCTGCATGTATATATATAACATATATCAAGTTTCAAAGCCACAATAACAAGTAACATTGAGTAGACATTTTCTTTTTTTTAAAAAAAAGAAAGAAATATATCAGTCAGAACAAGGCATATGAAAATTAATTAATAAATGCACTTCAGTAGAAGACTATGGACCATTTATAAAGAATGAAATAAAAAAAAATGGAGGAGCATGATTTCAGGAAAACATAACAGAAAGAAGAAAAATTTATATATGCAAGAAAATGACTCGTCTTAACCTCAGCCAACAGACGGCTTTGCCTCCTTATGGCCTTCAAAATTTATTTATTTATTTTTATAGTTTTTAGTTTACAATAATATATCGAGTTTTATAAGCTAGAGTCCATGCAAATCCAAAAAGATTGGACAAAATAGATAGTTGAAGATTTGGAAGCACAAAGGCGGTTAGAAACCTTCATGCATGTTCATAATTAAAAGTCATCAATTTCTCCCCTATGAAGTTATATATATATATATATATAAAGCTATCACACAAATAGGAAACAATTCATACGTATTACATAGCGTTGGCTTCTTATGAAACCCCTTCTAAATTGCTGAAACATTAGAGTCTGTTTGCTGCTTACTAAATTTTAGTACCCTTTTTAATTTTTGGTACAATTAGCAACCTCTATTTGTCTAGCAATTTCACCTGTTGGAAGAATAAACAGAAACATTGATACTCCTACATCCCGAATCACACCTCAGAAATCAAGACAAGTTAAGGAAAAATACTCAAGTGTAAATACAAGGAAAGGTTGGCAATTCAAATCGAAATTTTACTATCACATATTCTTCGTGACAAAATATTGGACATCATATATTTCAAACAGCAACTATATATAGAAGTAGAACACTAGTTAAAAAGTTTTTTTTAATGAAAACAAAATTAAAACTGCTGTAATGAACCTAGTAAATTTGGTAAGAATTCAACTTACATAAAGGCTGGTGAGTATCTGAACTTGGCTGGCCGTGGAATAGGTCTACCTTGGAAAAGCACTAGTTCTGTTTGATTACCAGTGACAAGCACCACAACTGCTACCAGTGATGCTGCAAACAACAGAAACCTTAGGATCACATCGAAATTAGAGTAATCAACACCAGCCGGAGCTGGAGTTGAAGATGTTCTGTACTCAGGATCCACAGGCTTGTCTGTAGTAGAAGCCATGTATGTATGGTTTTTTGAAATGAAAGGTACTAGTAGAGTTGCAATTGGCTAAACAAAGTGGTGGAGGATAAGGATATATAGATGAACAATATGGTTTATGTGCAAATATATATAGAGAGATGGATAACCAGAAAGGTGTAAATTAAAAACAAATGGGGTTGGAGTTTCCTGCACGTTATGGTTGGTTTGAACAGTTTCTTGTTAGTTGGGATGTGTGTGTGAATATATATGATGATCCACACACAGCTAATAGTCAATAATGTTATAATATTTTTTATATGCTTAATCCTAATTAAGGTTCACACGAAATATATAAGAATATTTGATATGCTTGATTTCAAGATTCACATAACAGATATTTCGGGAAGCCAGGTAAGTAACTTAGCTGTTGTAATCTTGGATTATGACTAGACGTCTGTTTTAAGTGTTTGAGTGTTTACATCCATCGCTGTAGCCCTATTTGTGGTCCAGCCTCTTGTAATCTTTTCTTGTAGCGCTTTTCTAGCTCAGTTGTTAAGTTCTGGTAAGATTGATTTGTCCCATGTGGCATTGATGTCTAACACATCTAAAACAAATATCATTGATTGATTGATTTCCACCGTATCATTATTGAATGAATCGAGAGTCAAGGTTGTAGTTGGTAAAATAGATTATGATGGAAGAAATAGAGAAAAGGAGCAAAATATACATTAGTAATATATGCATCTACACACTATATTTCTTTCTGCATGCCCTATTTTAATACTCTACTGCACACTATATTTCTTTCTGCATGCCCTATTTTAATACTCTATCTCTTTTGTCTTTCATGTTCACTTATATTAATTGACTACCTCTTACAAGTATATGGAATTTGTAACTTATTTTTTTATTTTCTTTGTTTGGTTACTTTTTTACGTTTTTTGTGGGAGACCGTTTGATCAATTGAATTTGGCTAGTGTGAACAGGGTTTTGAGAAAAGTCTTTTTAGCTTTCTTTTGACACAAAAGAGAGAGGGAGGGAGAGATTTGAATGTTTTATTCCTTAGATTTTTCTGATCAGTACTCTAAAAGTAGTATTTAGGAATTAAAAAATTATATAAAAATGTGATTTTTTTTAGTTTTTAATGTATGACAACCCATGAAAAAGTTTATAAACTTGTTTTTTCTTTAATTCTTCAATTACTTTTGGATTTTGAAGGATACAAAGAGGAACCCAGATAATCAGTTTGATTTTTCCAAGGTTCAATCAAAATTTGAAAACTTTGCAGTTGAAAATCATCAAGATCGGGGAACAAAACAGTACAGAACTATCATGACTGCTTGTGAATGAACATGTGATCCGCACCTCCACATCAGCTTGAAGATATAGACTTAGTAAAGAGAAATTATTTTGGTAAATTGACTAAATGGGATAACAGTTTATTAACTTGTTTGCATTACATCATAGCGCTATATCGTGTCAAGCATTCCTAAATTCAAATTGTCTCTGATCAATTCCTAGATAGTAATTAATACTATTCATATGTATACAACAATAATTTGCGTACAGCTGCTCCACATTCTAGAATGTTTATCCGATCCTTTCTGGTGGGTCATGCATGCATGGAAGATAGAAGGGTTAGCTGATGAAGCAAATATGGGATCTTGTATTGCTTTGCATAATTAACTTCATAAGTATCTTTACTTGCTATTATATATTTCATCTTTAATGTAATCCCACTTATTTAAAATGATGTGACCCTCCCACTAGAAAGAATCCAATACTTGTTCAATCAATCACGCTTAACTTTCCAGGAAACATTGAAACCCAACTAAAGCTAATAAATCACGCTACTTATTCTGTGATTTACCACCCTATCTATCAACCCTTTTATGATTCTTTAAATATATATTATACAAAGAAAGAGAGGGGAAAAATGGGAAAACATATATAATTGGTCTACAGAAAGTGGAAAAGAATAAATGAATCTCCTTTTTCTTCTTTCAAATTTCTTCTCTTTTCTTTTCTTTTCATTATAAAATTAAATAAGAAAAGTTACTAATTATATTAAGAGTGGTTGACAAGGATTATTTAAAGAGAATGGTTAGTTATATTAAAACCATTAAAAAACCTAATAAAAATTATTTACGTAAAAGTATCAATTTCTTTTAATAAGTATATAATAGAATAGATAACCTTTTTGGTCTTAACATTATTTTCAATTTTATCTCAATTTATCAATTTGATCCTAATAAATTTTTTACATTAATTTAGTCCAAACATTTTTTACTTTGGCATCAATTTGACTCTAACAAAATTTTTGACATCAAGTTAGTCCTAACATTATTAATTTATATATCAATTTAGTCTCAATATTTTTTTCATTTAGATATTAATTTAGTCATTTTGATAAAATTGAGACCCATTTGAATGACTAAATTGATGTCAAAATTTAAAATATTAGAAACCAAAGATTATTTACTCAATATAACAATACCCTTAATAGATAGATAATTCATTTCATTTTTTTATATATTATAGACTTTATTTACATTATTAATAATTCAAGCGCCAACAAATAAGCTCTCGAAAAAATAATAATCAATCAAAATTCCTTGACCAATTTTTTATACATAAAATATGAATTTACTTACATTGTTAATCAACCACTTAGTTAACAAACAATTACTTAAAATAAAGTAGCTAATTATGGCAAGTTTAAGACAATCGCATCGAGTTGGCACCCTAACATTCTGAAAAAGTGAGGGCACGCACTAAGCAATACAGAAATATGGAAAATTTAGAAATTAAATATTCTTGAAACATTATTGTCGATTTATTAAAATTATTTAATTTTTATTCTTAAATAATTTTAAGTTTTATTTAGTTTTTTAAAAAATTAATGCGATTCTTTTTTCTTTAAATGATGTGTTAACTATACTTAAAATTAACCTTTTCAATTAAATAAGCATATAGGTCTAATTTTGCTAAGCTTTGAATTGGCCAACTTTTGGTTTATAATAAAACCTACAATTTTTTGGTGCCCCATTTAATTTGTAGACTTTGCAAATGAAATTCAACTATCAATAAGAAACCAGAAGGTGGTGGTATGACCATCAACTTCCCAAAATTTAAGAACCTTCTTGAATTCCAATTCTGGAAAGCACAAATCAAGAACGTTGATTAATGTCGTACGTACTAACGTCACAGTGAGATAAGTTCCGCCTTTTAAATGAAAAATATTATTGTAAATACGTTTTAAACATCTGTCGACTATTGCACCATGTGCATATGCATATTGGAAGGAGTATCCACTCTATTTGAATGAAAAATATTATTTATATTAATAATATTTATAAAATATTATGTGAATACACTTTTATTTATTATTTAGTTGGATTAGGACCCACTCTCAACTGTCATTTGATAGCCCATATAAATATGTCGGTAATATGCTCTATTTAAATGGGTTCTCCCCCATAGGGTGTGACTGCACATGTAGTTCTATATATGTCACAATCACAAACGTATACAAGTCCTCGTCAATTGAACGACGAAACAATTGATTTGAACAAGTTGTTAATGTTCACATTCAGCCACACGACCAAGTCTCGTGCCTATCTTAAATAATCACGCAATGGATCCGGATATATACAAATCTGTCAATTAATTTGCCCTTGTATGTACTTAGGCAAGGAAGTTGACCAGCAAGTACAAAATTATTAAAGAGTAAATCCTCAAATTGATCCTTGATAATTTTTTTGACGCAAATTAATCATTAATAATTATAAACATCAAAATTGATTCCCAAATTATAAAAATCAGATCCTACAGGTTAAGGTCTGCAAGGCTACAAGAGGCAGAGATGAAAAAAAAATTGATAGGTGGAGCTCGTCTTGAGGAATAAAGCTAGAGGATAGGAGACGAAGCTTGGTTGAGGATGATGAGCTCAATGACAGGTGGTTGAGCCCGGTTACATGCTCTCGTCTCACCAGGTTCAGGCTTTACCACCTAGCCTTCAGCCTTCATTAGAGCTATGTTTCCTCTGGGACAAACTTCACTTCTCTAAACAAATTCTTTGTCACCTCTGCCTTGACTGCATTGAAGGGTCAATAACCTATAATGTCATATTTTAACAATTGTGATGACCAATTTGGGTGTTTATAATTATTAGTGATCAATTTATTCATAAAAAAATTATCAGAAACTAATTTGGGTATTTACTTATTATTAAATATTAACATATCATCACTTGGTTGAAAATCGGGTTAAATAGCTCTGGAAGAAAAAGAAAATTGTTTATCTGATTTGCCTTGATGTATAAAGTCACAATCGCCTTCAGGGTCAAATATATTATCTTCTCAGTTGGGCTTCCATTTTGCAGGATTTCCAGTGTTTAATTTGGAGGCTTCTTAATTATTTCTTAAGATTTAATTTGGATTTGGTGGCTCGGTTTTTTTTTTTTCTTGGTCTGAGGTGGCTAAGTTCAAGTGCTCAAATGTGGATACTTCACCATAACAACATACATACCACCGTGTGGAAAGTGGGAACCTAATTTAACACCTGAGTCTTTGCCATGGTAATAACCGAAGTTTCGTGAAGATTTGAACTTCGACATATTTATCGAGACAACTTTTGGACTTAATAACAAAATTGTTTGTGCGGTTCCATTTGGTTCAATCTTGACGACAAAATCCAACAATCTATAAATAATAAATTTTATTTTGATTCGATTTGATTTTATATATTTGAAGAATTGAGCCAAACCAAACTCATTTAAATTGATTTGGATTGGTTGGATCTTCTGTTTTAACTAAAAATTTTATAAAATATACAAAATAACTTTTAACAACATTAAATTAGACTACTCATTATTATAAAACTATATAATTATAAAATCTAAATTAATTTTTGAAAGTCAATTATACTTATACGTTATACTACCTACTAATAAGTTAAATAAATAATAAAAGATTTAAACAAAGATCATAACAATTAAATTAAAAGAATTAATAGATAATTAAAAGTTTAAAATATTGAGTTAAAAAATGATACAAATATTTGAATAATTTTGTATTAAAATATTATATATATGGATAAATAACTTTAATAAATAATACATCTCATTAATATATATATATATATATATATTATTAATATATTTAATATTTATCTATTTGATTTGATTTGGTTCAATTTTGGAAATAGGACAAAAATCAAATTGAACAAATCGATTTTTACAAAATAAGAATCAATCCAAGCTGATTTATTTTTGGTTTTAGTTCAATTTGAATTGATTTTGAGCACTCTTATATGTGGGTAACTAGTTTATTGTCTGTGTGATACATGGGAGTGAGAAATTGATTGAGTGAAAATATATTAAAAATTGAATTGAATCATAATTTATTAAAACAAATGTATAGTGTAGTTACTTGTGTAATATATGTGAGGTATCTTGATATGTATTAAAAATGTATTAAATGACTAAAAAATAATTATGATAACATGGAGCGATCCATTATATATTCTGTTGCTTGATATGTACATTTAAAAACAATTATAATATGAATTTGTAGCATAAGTTATAAAAATTCTATTCTCTTATCTTGATGGGCCATTAATCTACAGTAACTTTATTAATTAAAGGATAAATAATATTCTTATTAGAATTTAAAATGGCTAATCAAATAAAGATAATTTTGAGCTATAGATATATAATTAGACGTTTTATATATAAATATATATATATATATATAGTGATTAAAATACTTATAAATATATAAATTATTATTTAAATTTGCTAATTAATTGACAATAATCATAAGGTAGATAAACTAGTACATTCTAATGTATAACTTTAGTATATAACTATTCATTGTTTGTATTTAGTAAACCCATTTGAGATATGAACATTAATAAGAAAATTCCTCTAATACTAATTTTATTTGTCATGTAAATATAAATGTGTTAAATAAGATTTTAATATAAACTTGTAGCATATAAAATTTGACCTCACCAAATTCTTCTAACTATTAAATGTAACATCCCCTTTTTCCATAAAATAATTGGTGTAATAGCAGTTTTGATTCATGTATCTAACATAAATATTTTATTTGTCTCACATGATAATTTTACATCAATATTTACATGGCATATTCTATCTATGATATGATAACTGATTATGTTATATAATGTTGTTGTAGCATTGTGTATTTTTCGTAACAAGGCTTAAACCAATAATAGTTCAAACATTTTAAAACCATTTATTGTCTACTGTGTTTTTTTTACAAATTCTCATTTTTCTCGTTTTTATTTCCTGTGTTTCAGATTAGCCAAATACTTCTGAATGGAAGGCAGCTAGTAGGAACTTATGGATTTATGTTTAATTAGTATGTGATTCTCTATTGTGAATTTTAGCAATATTCGATTTGTAATTAATAGCATTAAGTACTTATACCAGAATTTTATGCTTGTAATCTTTTCACTTAATGTTAGCCGTTATGCTTCATATGTAAATTCATATTATTAGGTTTTGTATAAACGGGTGTTACATTAAATCCATAGTATATTATTAATTATTGAAAAGTAAATAATATTTCCTATTAAAATTTAAAGTATTTAATCTAATGGGCATAACTATACAATAGAAATATTGTACGATTCAAAAAATAATTTATAAAAATATAAAACATTAATAAGTAATTGAAATCAAGGTTAAAAAAATACTTTTGATTGGGATATATTTACAATTTTTATGAATTTCAATTAGATATAAATTAGTAGTAATTATGTGGTAGATAAATATATATGTAATATTATGTACATATTAATTATATCATTCATGCAATGTATTGATATGGTATGTTACTTAATTGAGTTAATAATATTTGTAAGAAAGATCATATATTTGACATATGAGGAACTAATTAATTTATGACACAAAATCTTAGTTAAGTTGAATTTAATTTGAAAAAAAATTTGAAAATTTACATAATGATTGATGCATAAAAGGTAATTTTCTTGTTTAAAAGATTTTATTAATCAAAGGTAAGGAACTGATCAACAATAATGAGATATAATTTTTATTAAATTATATATTTAATTTTAGATTGACATTAAAATGAGATAAGTTGATCGATTAATGACAATTTTAGACACTAAAATATAAAGTCACTTTGATTGAGTTATAAAAGCATTATATATCATGTAGCTAGATTTAGTCTCAAAATGATTAATTTTAGTCTTACATCAAAATTTTTGAATATTACAAAACCATTTATTGATTTAATTTTATCAATCATATTGATAATTTCTTTGTAATTAATAAATTTTATATATATATATATATATATATATATATATAATTAATGGATAGTCCATTTAAATTTCCCATTTTGTTTTGCTTTCAGAAATTGTTGGGACATACAATTTGCTATATACTTTGGAGCTTTGAGTTTTATATTATTCAATTCTTTATGACAAAATTAATTGTATTTTTAATAAATAATTTAATAAATATTTTATTGAATTTGAGATTAATTTTATTGTTGATATAAATAAGTATTAATGATTTTATAATTTTTTCTTATCATAATTTGATGTCACAATTAAGCAAAGAAGATGTTATTTGACTATCTCAGCCTATCATTTACTAAACATAAGTTAGTAGAGATTAAGGATTAAGAATGATTGAAAATTGTGTTTAGATTTTACTTCTATTTTTATCTTTGATTTTATTTTGCTCATTTGTTTAACAGAATATTTGTATGAAAGCGGGACTATAGTTGTTGTGTTGAGAACAATACTTTTCTAGTTAGTTCACTAAACAACCAAGCTAGTTGATGATTTAGGAGCAATATTAGACAAAATGCACCAAATAAATTATATCAATATGTAAAAATATAATATAAAATATATTAACTAAACTCTATAAATATTATAATTGATCTTAATTTTTTAAATTAATATCTTAAAAAAATGTTTGATTTTAAGCCAACATAAAAGTATATGTCCAAGCCCAACTTAATTCTTTTATCTTCATTTTATTTTGAGAATATGAAATTGAAGAGATAATGAGTGAGGATGGGTTATGATAAGAAACAAAATATTTGATAAATAATTAAAATAAATATTTGTTGTTTACTTTTATTCTTTAGAAAATTAGAAGATTTATGAGATCAAATTATTATCTTAATTCATTTACGTAACTAAAAAATAATTCATATTTTAAAATGAACGAAGTAAGAATTTGTTTCTTCTCTTTATTTCATCTTTTTCTAAGAGAACTTTGACTTAAATTATTTGACTCCTCGATATTCAGTTTGATACCCATCAAGAAGCGAATTAAATGCATGAAACGGTAACTTGGTCAATGCCCCAATGCCATCGGCACCTAAGTTGGTCTTTAAAACTTAATAAATTTGTTGCCAGTGGTTACTCCCTTCGTTTAGTTATAATTGTCTTTTTAGAAAGGAAAAAAAATATATCCAATAATGTTTTTAATTTTAAAATTTTAAGGAAATATGAATTATCTTTTTCTATTTTAATTATATTACAAAATTTTGTAATGGGACAATTTTGTTAACATAAACTATTTTTGTTATATATTTGTGCATTTTTAAAAATTTTGTAATTTATGTGCTAAAACCTTAAAAGAAAGATATAAAAGAGTTTTATATAGTCATCCAATCAAATCTCTTAATTTAAATGACTTTTCAACTTGAGAAAGTAAAAATTAATCATATTTATTAATGTAATATTATATAATTACATGATTGTATAAAATATTTTATACTGTAAATGTATTAATATTAAATCAAACTAATATAATTAATTGTATAATATTGTGATATTAAATTATATATTTTGTATTTTGTATATTAATATATTGAAAAAGATTATTTTGAATTATATTTTGTAGGACACTATATTAACACACTCACATTTATTATTGAATAAAATATGAAACTAAAACTAAATAAAATTTATATTTAATTTAATAATAAATATAAATATATCGATATAATATCTGTTAAATTAATATTACTCTAACATTTTTGGGCGACCCATCTTGAAGATTTCAATCTTGCAGTACTTTGTGCTGGTTGGCTAGGAGTTGTTTCTCAAGCGTTCACATCAGTCATGCTTGGCTTGCAGACGGTCGTATGTAGCTATTCACTTCTCAACGGCACCTGTTTTTTGTCTTGAAGAATTAAATGCCCTTTCTAGTTTCCACTTATAGTTTTGATAGCAGAAGATAAAATATTTAATGAATGTAGTTAGACTCCAATTATGTTTGGGGTTCTTATTGGGAGTATTATTATCACTCTTATTTATCTATTGATATTTTTTATTTATTATTATTTTTTGTTATATTTCTAAAATATCCTTACTAGAAACATTATTTTATATTTAACTAATTTTTATTTTTGAACCTAAATTAAATATTGTTACATTCCTTTGATTTTTTTTCTTTTTCAAGGAAAAAAAAATCATAATCGAATCTGAGTCATCACTCTGCTTCTTGTACAACAAAACAAGTTGTTTAATTGCATGAAGCATGAAGATCCACTTTGACGCTCTCCTAATTCCTTAATATGCCATCAATGTTGCCAATTCATGATTCTTTTTTCTTTGCCGTAGTCAACCAACCCATACCTCCACATTTGATCATATTATTTTGAATTTAAAACTAGTTCGGATAAAAACTAATTTTAAAAGGTTACATAATTATAAAATACTGTTAGTTCAAAACACTACAACATAATTACAATTTAGTAATATTTGAAAAACATTGCTAAATTATATAAAGGCCTTAGTAGAATTCTTTAGTAACATAGCTTATATATACAAAAATGTTGCTAAAAGTTTTTAATAAGATTTTTTTTATATATTTTCAACAATATTTTTAAATATTACTAGACAATACTTGTTGTTAATAGATGTTGCTAAAAACTAAATATGATATAGTGATGAATCTTGTTTAGTCTAAATAACAAGTTTTAAAAACTTTTCAACTAATTACAAATTATGTTGAACTATCGTAACTAATACTATATCAGTATATGTTATCATATTTTTTAGTTTGAAAACTCACTGCAACGTGACGTTTAGTAACATTTGGAAAAATGTTATTGAGTCACATATAAGCATTAGTAAATTGTTAAATTTTTAATATTAATCATTACGTACAATTATTAAATATAAATTTCAAATATTAGAGTAATAATATATTATAAATATAAAACAAGTTAAAATTTTAATTTAGTTTGAAAATAAAATATAGCTAAATATAAAACAACTTTTCTATTAAGAATATTTTAGGAATGTTGCAAAAAAAGACAATAAATTAAGAGTGTCAATAGATAAATGAGAGTGACAATAACCACTTCCTTCTTATTGATGATGAAATCGAGTGGTTCATAACAGGAAATGGAATGAGTTGGAAAAGAAAGATAGAAATAAAATATGTCATTACTATATTTGATTGATAAATAAGTCTAACGAAGGAATACAAAGCAGCAAATAGATATCATTTTCTTTTTACCCTCAATTTAATTGGATGAAAAATAGAGATTTTAATTAATAAGAGAGGGGATAAAGTGTTCCTCAACTATCATTTTATTCCCTTCTTTTAAATCATTTTTAACACTAATAAAATTAGTCATTTCATACCTTGTTTTAAAGTTAACAATAGAACAATTAATAATAGCTGCAAATATTTAAGGAGGTTAATGGAAGACTAACTCTAACATTAAAGTTTCTTAATTATATTAGAAAATTGATTTATGAAATTTTTTCTCCCTCTCAACTAAATACACTCGTATATTAGCAATAGTTCTCTTTCTTATTGTCATTCTTAGATATAAAATCATTAATTTATCTTTACTTAACATCTTTATTTTTTTTTTAAAATAGTTCATAATATAATATTGTAACCTTTATAACCAAACAAGATTTAGGGCACTATATGGGAGGATACAGATACACACACATATATATATATATAGTTATATATATAAAATCATAACAATAAAATAATTTATATGATAAATATTAGTTGAATAATTTTCAAAATCAAATTTTCATTAAACTATATATGAAAATACAATAAGCAAGTAAAAATATATGACGAAACACAGAATTTAAAGGAATAAAATAATAGTTTGTTTTATTTAAAAGCAAATTCAATACTATATAATTATGAGGTGTCGCGGGAGAGCTCCCGTAGTGAAGGAATAGTCATTGCCCTGCTGGTAGTGGAGACGTTGATTTCGATCGAAAATTCAATACTATATAATTTGATTATAAAATTTGATTTGATATTTTTTGAGGACAGTAATATGTGCACTTATTGCAATATTTGACCAACAAAGTCTCCATAATAATTAGATCCATCTAAGACGGATGTGATAGGCAGCTAGATCGTACTCATTCCTATTTATGGGACATCTTCTGCTCCTTGAGACTGTGAACACCCCATTTTAGCATCAGAGAGACAGAGTGTACTTGTGATCTTATTAGTTACAATGGAAATGGAAGGAGGGAGTATTAATGGGATGGAAGGGGCCCAGAACAGACAAAGATCATTGGAGGTGGCAAATAAGCCTGGTTCAGTGGCTGCTTGTGAAACGATTCTGAGGGTATTGGCCTTGATCCTCACTCTTGCAGCTGCAATAGTTGTTGGCACCAATAAGCAGACCAAGGTTGTTCCATTCAAGATTGCGGATGCTTTACCACCTATTAATATTCCTGTTCCTGCTAAGTGGCATTACCTCTCTGCCTTTGTGTAAGATCTCTTCTTATATATAGCATGCTTTAATATATATATATATATATATATATATATATATGCTCTTATTAGAAACATGTACACTTATTTTTTCCTTGTTTATTTTCCTCCGATCTAAAATATGCGTCATTTTTTATTTTTTCTCTTATTCAAAATAAAAGTTATTTTCATATTTTAAGAAAATATTAATTATTTTTTATCTATTTTATTCTGATATTTATGATTAATAAGAATAAATAGATATGAGTATAATTATTTAATGAAGAGATAATTTATAATGAGTAAGAAAGAGTATTTTTAGCCACTACTTTTACTTTTTCAAAAGATTAATAAGATCCAATCATTACTTCAATTCCTGTGCATAATCTTAAAGAACTTATACTGTGGATGGAAGGGAGTAATTTGATCACTGATATACTGATGCAAACATGTTGGTACGCGAACATGACAATTTGCAGATTATATATCGTTAAGGCTAGCTGTACTTGTTTGATGGAGTGAAAAATATAGAATGAGTTTATGTTATTAATAATGGCATCTTTAGTTTAGCTTTTACAAAGTTAATTACAAAACTATGATATGAGCAAAGGCTGGTCTTCTACAAATTTACCTAAACCATAATTTTGAGTTCCAAAAGTTATTATGATTTTTACCCAAAATACACATGATATACATGTATGGATCCAAGTTATCATCATTTAAAAGTTTATTTCTCCAAAACTAAATAATTATCTGGTTATTCATTACACCAAAAAAACCCTGAATTTCGAGATAGAATTATGCATTCAAGTGGAAATCCAAGTTATTAATTTAATTATTTATGACAGTGACTAACTTGTATATATCTTCAACAAATTTGATGCAATATATAGGTTCTTTCTGGTGGCAAATGCAATAGCATGTGGATATGCAGCTGTGTCTCTACTCCTTGCCCTCGCAAACAAAGGTAAAAACAAATACTTGGGGATGCTGATCTTCGTCCTTGACACATTCATGGTGGCTCTGCTCTTTTCTGGCATCGGAGCCGGCTCCGCGGTCGGTGTCCTTGGCTATCATGGAAACTCTCATTTGCATTGGACCAAGGTCTGCAATGTCTTCGTGAGATTTTGTCACCAAATGCTCGCTTCCATTGGTCTGTCTCTGGCTGGATCGGTAGCATTCCTCTTCCTGCTGGTGCTTCCTTTGTTGAGGCTTCACTTAAGAACTTAGTTGATAAATTAGGTGAACGCTCTAGTGGCTTGCATATCTTGTAGTTAGTGTAGTTGATCTCGAAAACAATTAGTAAGGGCTGTTTGGTTTAGTTTTCAGTTTTATTTTTAATTTTTTAGTTGTTAGAATTTGTAAAGGAAAAGCTAAAATTCTAAAACTCCAAATTTAAAACTAGAAAGCTAAAAGTTGAAACTCAAATCAACGCTAAATAAACTCTTATCCTTTTTCTACTTCAAAAAGGTAGAATGTTCTTCTCCCATAGTAAGATGGACCAAAATAGGGATGATAGAAAAATCAATCAAGCGGGTACCCACAGGAATTACTTGTAATAGGGATCGGAATGGGGATAAGTTTAGTCGATGGGAAATGATTAAATATATATGAATCATTTAAATATTTATTTATAAAAAGCGTATCACATGAGAGAGATGGTTTATTATAAGAGTGATGAGAGTTAATCTAGACTATTGAATCCTATATAAATTATTAAAGTAAAACTTAAAGTTATGTGACTTTTTTAAATGAGAATGTTAACATTAATTAATATTAATTAACTTATTTTTTGATAAATTAATATTAATTAACTTTTAATTTGGCTATTCATATATAATTATACGGTAGATTTATTCATTTTATTATCCTAATAAACTATCGTTAAGTTTGGTATGCCTACATGTCATGTCCTACGTCCCTCTCCATATTACATAGCCTCCAACTAAACACATCCTCCCATAGAAAATGGTTAAGAGGGGAAAAAAACACAAAAGTTTAGCATTTGCAATTTAATTAATCATGATAGTGGTTTTGCAGACTTTCATCATAATAACGATAGAAATTTTGTACCAAAAAAGAAAAATTCATGATAAAAATGGGTTAAGAGGAAATACCAGATGACTATAAAATTATGACTGACTGTTGTCTTGTTGATTAGGCATTTATTTACCCATAAAAATGCCCCCAAACCATGCAAAATTTTCTAGCTGTCAATGCACTAGGAATTTCCAAGCATCGGCAAATCACGGCACTAGGAAGAAACCAACTAGCCTAATATATGTGTAACACTCCTATCATATATATGAGCGTGACAATCATCGCTAACATGTCCCTAACTTCGTTACATGATGTTGTGATCAAAAGAGCACCCGACACCGGCGATGGCCCTATGCTTTGCTTCCTTGACGCCAAAGTCCCAAACAAACATTTTCTTTTTCACTTTTTATTGTTCATGATTTTGTGGGGTCCAAGCACTGCTAGTCGGTTATTTCAGTCTCGTCTCTGCCCCTTTTCTCCCACACATACATAATACGGTTATTCTGCATAATTAATGTGTTACAACCACGTGACCATGGCCATGCGAATCTCTTCAATTACCCACAGCCAATTTTCATACAAAACTGTGCGACCATTTTGTTTTCGTTTCAATCGCTCATATCCAATGACTATGCACATTGACATTCGTTTATACTTTATACATTACGCTAGAGTTTCACCTTGGTATTAATATAATATATTTCGATGGTTCTACTTGAATTAAAAAACAAAATATCTTCAACAAGCAAGTTATAAACAATGATAGAAATCGGGAGAAATAGGAAAATGTGAATGATTTGAAGGGAAAAAAAAAAAGAAAAGAAAAGCACGATCCTATGCTATGCATAATGCCCCCAACTGTCAGCATATCTTTTTGCTGAGCACAATGTTATTCTTTCGCTAACAGTTTAGCCAACAACCCAATTCCAAACCCCGATTTTTATTTTTATTTTTTTCCTTTTTCCTCCTTTCTCTTACTTAACGAAATGCAAAACCGTTTGGTATATATACATAAATTAATTCACAACAACACATGGGTAGTTATGGTAATGCTAGTACTGGGTATTGAGCATGATGGAAGGTTGCAGTAGCGGCTCTGCTGCTATTCCATTTCCGCCACTCTCTCTAATCCCACATTCTTCTTCCGTTGACCCTTCACAACCCATTGCTCAATTTCGAATAATGGGTAACAGCACCAACACCAGAAAGCGTGCACGACAATTGGGTGCTGCTAGCACCAATAGTGATCAGACACTCAAGACGGAACGTGACAGAAGGTTGAAGATGTCTCACATGTTCTCTCAGCTTCAGGCCACTGTCCCCGGTCTCCTTCCCAAGGTCAAATCAAATCAAAATCAAAACCATTTTTTTGTTACTAATTTTCTATCGAATGTGTTAGTTAAATTTTGCCAATCACAAAATTAATTAATGCTACTATGGTTTCTATCTGAAATTAATGGCCCCATTTTTTTTATTTTTGTTTTGGTTTTTGTGACTTATTATCATTAGGCAACAAGGGAAGTGATTGTAAACGAAACAATTAAGTACATCAAGGAACTTGAGAAGAAGAAGCAAGAGTTGGAGGAGCTCAAGGAGGAGTCAATGAAACAAGCACAAGGGAAATCGATGGTTCCATGTTGTAGCAGTAACAGGAATTGCTCTGTCACTGTTACTACTACTGCCTCTAACAAGGTGGCCTTCTTTGGCATTCAATCGGAGGCTCGCCCTGGTTTCATCACAGTGATTTTCAAGGTGTTCAGCAAGCACCGAGCTGAAATTTTGGCTGCAAATGTCTCTGTTAATCAAGGGAATGTGGTATTAGCAATCACTGCGGTATTGCAAGATGGTGGTGATGGAAATGGAGCTGTTGAAATGATTAAGAGGGAGATTATGAGTTTGTAGAGTTGAGCTCGTTTTTTTAATTTTCCCGTAATAATGTGCATGGGAATTTATTTCTACAGAGAATGAACTAACAAAATGTTAGAGACTATAGAGATCACAGAGAAAAAAATTATAGCGAGTTGCATTCAACATCTTAGTAATGTGTGTGATATAGATGAATATTTTGTGCAAAATAATAATTAGGATTTATGTCTTGCTGTGTTCATGTGGTTTCTCTCTCTCTCTTTTTTTCTTGGTCAAGAAATTGTACACCCAGTGTTTTAATTTGGCAAGGGAGGAATGCATCGAAATTGGTTAGTTAAAGTAGAAAGGCCCTTCATTGTATAGGACCATCATTTTTTTTCCCTAATCATTTTTATTCACGGTATGGACCACATTGACATGATGTTCCGTTATATTTTCATTTTCGATATGCAATGCTGCTTATCCACTTTTCTTACTAATATATTGCAAATTTGTAGCTCAAAATGTTGCTATTAAGGTTGAAATTTTGCTCTGAAATGTGAAACAGAAGCACCGTAAAGAGAAAAGACAATTCCAGGACACTGAATTTGTTTCCGAGGATTTTAGGATAAAAATAGACACAACAAATTGATAAAATCAACTTCCATCCTATTTTTAGAGATTAATAAAAATAATTTTGATAGTACTGTATTAGTGTAAAAAAACTCATACCACATCTAATTATATGACTTTTGAGATAAAGATAATAAATTGAAATATTTTTATTAATACCAACTACTCGGAATAGTTTGCCATATCAAAAGACAAGTTAAACCATAATTTATCATATCAAAAGCTTGTTTCATGTGCCTTTGCCAAACCATGATTTTGAGGTTCCAAATTTAAATCAAACGTGCTACACCTGACCTTTGCCATACCAGTAGTGACAAATTTCAACTCTAATCAGTCCTTTGCAGCAGAGAAAAATTATAAGATTGTCTTTCACTTTTATGGTATTGGAAGAAAGCACTTGCTTGATCCTTATAGACAGGCCAGATTATTTTTTGTTCCAACATAATCTACTGACATCAAGATCTTGAAAAACAAAATGCCACCCCTTAAGCACTTCTGGGAAATTCAATAAGAAATTGTAAGAATGGAAAAAAAAAAATATTGATTTTCAAATTAGTAATCAACATTTCCTATGATGCACTCGGTATCTAACTAGGGCTAGGAAACATCCTGGAAAGGAGCTCTTCCTTGAACAAGCATTTTCTGAAACATGATATCAACAGTTCTGAACTCGTGCTATTGTGGAATACCTTCTTTTCCGCTTAGGCCTTCCAAATTTATACTTGCCTCCAGTCCCATGTTCAGTTCACTAATCATCGCAAGGATATCGGATTTCAAAGAGGTTGCTATTGCCTGTCAGTGAAGCAGAAAAAAAGAATGAAGCATGTTAGTGTCTTATAGTGCCGCAACTCAACAAAATGGTCAAAAGTAAATCTTCGCGATTGAGATCGTATACCTTTCGTTGCTCTTCTTTCTGGTGTTTGATAACTTCCAAAGGCCATTCAGATATAAGCTTCTGAAGTTCATCCACGATGCCTGACTTTTTTGCTTCAGGCAAAGTCTAGCAACAAAGGATTCAAAAGAAGGAATAGCTATATAAGACTATCCAAAGACTAATATGGCCTTCCACTCAGTTTGCTAACAAACATTCTAATCAATACAACCATCACCAAAGCAAGCACAACACTTGTGCAGGACCAAAACTACAGTGCACTATTAGATCATACCTAATCAAATCAATTAAATCATAAGCTTGCCTCCAATAATGATCATATCATGTTAAAAACAAAAAATGTTTTTCAAATATAATTCAGGATATATAATTTTGTCAGCAGCATGATAAAGGAATTAATTTAATTTTGAAGTTCCTTTTAAAAAATCTAATACTTTTTGCCACAATTTAACATTTGCCTTCATCTAAACTGATTTTTATTTTAATCATTACTTCCAGGCTGATAACCTTACAATTTCCTCTTCCACCTTCATTTCTTATTTCTGATGAATTTCAATGTTTCACTTTCTCTGGCGAAGAAATTCATAACAAAGGAATGCGTACAAAATGACACCTTTAATACCTGATTTAGAAGTTGAATGATGGCGGCGGCATCACTGGGTTTATGTTCCAACAAAAGACCCTGCAAAGACATAAACACAAGCTTAGCTTACTTTCTGAGCGCAACTCTGCTTTGGCCCAACCCAGCTACTGGAAACAAGCATCAGCATCGAACTGAAGTCAAAGGCAACTCATACGAGACAAATGTATGCCTAGAAAATGCTTGTTGAATTGGAAAGATAAAGAAGTGTTAGTTAACACCAGCAACTAGTCCTATTTTATAAACAACAGACTACATATGCCAAAAAGGGGAAAAAAAAAATTGCAATGACAAGAAAGGTAATCAGAAAGCATGATATCTACTAATCACAACTCCATCTCATGTGATAAACTAAATAGTACAATATAGCATAAAAACATGTTAACTGCACTGTAACAAAATTCATTTTCAAATCAGAGAATGGTGTAGATGGATTTGTCACCTTGGCGCATGAGAGCCCACTTGCCAGAGTATGGTGCTTCATTGACTTAGATCTCAACTTCTCAATTTTCCACAATGACTCGGTGTCTCCTGCAAATAAGAAAACAAATTACATAAATAACTGATTTGGCAAAGGCCGAAATGATTTAAGAAAGCTCGAACAAAATGTATAGCATGACTTTGAAATCATACAGTACATCTATAAGACACAAGCATATGAAAACAATCACCATTAGCAAAAGAGTATATCATGCAGGCCACATCTACCATTTGCTATCAGGTTTTTTTTAATATAGGCATAATTTATATTGGTTCCATGTATAAAACATAGTAACAGGCTAACAGCTAACATCCTTATATTGAAAAGCTTCATTGTATTGAAAGGTAAGAAAATTAGGCCCAAAAAGTAAAAAATATATGAACCTCTTTTGGCAGCGAACTTCATCCATGTGTCAAATGAGGTTTGTCGTAGTTTTACGCCGGCCTTGACAAACCTTTTTGCATACTTATTAATCAACTCCCAATCATCTGCATTGTAACAAATGCTGCAAGTGATCAACCCAGGTAACAGGTCAGAGGCATATATAGAAGAGCACGGAAGCAACATAAGAAGAAGCTGTAACCAAAGTGACAATAATATATTTTACTTATATTATTTAATGTTAGAAAATATAAAAAATCAACCTTTTCTCCTTTCCTTTTTTTTTAGTTTGCTACTTAAACAACATGAGAAATGTAGTATTAGACATGAAGAAAGCAAGATTCTCCATTTCCCCATGTGCATCACTTTCAGCTTCTTTTGTCTAACAAACAAATGTTACACTTCACCCAAGCGTTTGCAAGCTCAGAAAACTATGCAAACCAAGTAACCAACTACATTTGAGATTTACGGCCATTTGCAAAAACAGGCACCAAGTTGCTTTGATAGAGTCAGCAGCATATAGTTTTGGAGAACTAATAATACGATGGGATTCAAAACTTAGTGCATTGCAGGCAGCAACTACGAGAATAACTATATCTACTATATAGGTGAAATCCAAATTCAATTATTAATGACCTTTCTTTTGCATTGCAAAACAAAAGCACAAAAATTTCACAATTTCAATAATACCTGAAAACTATATCTGCTGTGCCTGGTTGCAGTGGTAAATCATTGCTCTTCAGAAGTTTCATTACTTCCATCAGCAGTTTAGTATCATTGTTATTCTTAGCATGCAACTGCAGTAAAATAACAGTAATTTACCAACTGGAAATTGGAGGCAGAACCAAAGAATTTAAACATCAATAGGTCGACATTACCAGCAAATGGTGAGCAGAAGCAACACTTGGGCTCAGTCCGTAGACATTATGCTTCCATAAAGCCCTCTTTCCTGCATATACATTTTACCCAAATAACCTCAATATTTCATGTCTTAAATTTCAATATAGAAACAACATGGATTATAAGAGACAAAATTGCAGGCACATATAAAGCATGCATACCAAAATCAAGAGCCCCTGCTTTAACACATGCTTTGGTAACTTCTCGACAGAGATTGCAATTAAAATTGTCATGAATTCGAAGATTTGATAACCTCTGCTCGCAAAATAGATTGAAAATCAACACGACAACAAAGCGAATAAATAAACAACTGAACTTGCAACAGAAAAGAGGTTGAAGTGTACAAGAGTAGAAACTAACAAATCTGCGGAGGTTCTGCAGAATGTCGAATAGGAGTCTAATATCGTGCTGGTGTTTACAATTTGCAATCATTGACCACAACCAAGCATTTGGGGGCATCGATCGCTTAACATTGACAGACTCAAGCATTTTATCATAGAGCTCCTTCACAGCCTCTGCACTCAAAAATACAAAAAACCAAAGGTCAAAAAATGCAACTTCAAAATTTTCAAATAGAATCCAAGAAGAAATCATGCGAAGACAGAAGTAAAAGAATGTAGAACCTGTGGGAGCCCCTTCAGCAGTATCCCCTCCAGAAGTATAAAAAGCCTTGGACATCATGAAATACATCGGTTCCATTGACACATGCCAGTAATAACGTTGTGTGATCCCTGTCTAATTCAACAGCTTCATATCATTAAACCATCCCATCAAATCATAGTCATACACTCTCTCACCTAAGAAAAATTCAATTTTTTTTTTCTCTCTGGCAAAAGCCCACAACTAGTAAACATCAAAGTTCTAAACTTTCTACCCTGGTACATAAGATTTCAACCTTTAAAGTTTCAAACACTTGGATTTCATTCGCCCCCTTATTTATGCAAATCAGGGGTTCGAATATTTGAATAACTAGTGTTTTCGAATGGAACGAGGAGGAACGAGGTGAGTGCACTTTACCTGAGAAAAAGGGTGTGTTTTGCGGGCAGAGGTTGGTGTAGTGATGAGATTCGGAGGAAGAGAGGAAATGGTAATGGCAATGGCGGGAGTTGAGGAAAATGGGAGATTGGCGCAAGAAGCGAGAGGCTCGGCGAGCATTGGAGGCGACTTGCATGGCTGAATCTGCTGAAACTGAGTCACCAACTGAGTTGTGTTCTGAGCCAACTCGGCGGGGTTGGGTGTAGGGAAGAAGCAAGCAAGCTCTGATTTGAGCTACAACACAACAGCCTTCAACTGAGTCTCTCAGGTTCAGGGTTTACGAGACACAAGACCCGGAGGATCACTATGGTGCAACAGGCTACAAGGTTGTTTGCCTGGACTTGCCTTTGTTACCGTTCGATATTTGTCACTTTCATTCATTTCACTTTTTTCTTATCTCAGTACTTACCTCATGTTAGTAAATTAATTATTAAATAAACATGTGATTTACCCTCAGAGGAAATTACGAATAATAATAATTTTATCTCAAATTTTGGCTCTTTATTCTCATCATAAATTTTTTTAATTTCTAAATTTTATAAAATTTTTATCAATATATAATCGGTTGAAGTGACAAATGTTCATTTCCCTTGACCAATAGTCCTGAAGAGCTATACTTTCAATAGTATCTTAAATGCTTGAACATAATTGACTTCAATACATGTGAAAAACCAAAACAATTTTTTTTTTTAGCAAAATCATTTTTGCAAATTTTTCATCCTCTTTATTTCGTGAAGGACTTGGGTTTGGACCTATAGTGAAGCATAATTGCTGAACTTGTAAGCAATGACTTTTTCTTTTTACTTAGCGGTGGATTGATATTTTGTTTGAAAAAGCTAATTATTAATTAAAAATTAATATAAATATATAAGTAATATATAAAAATAATGTTAATTGTTTTATATGCAGTGATGGAAGTTATGAATTTGACTATGGCATTTGGTATTATTCAAATATGTGCGTGGACTTAAAAAAAGATTCAATATAATTTAAAGACACCAAAAGAGGATTATTAACACAATTCTTTTTATAATAATAATAATAATTGTAGTGGTATACAGGAATTCTCTTGATATAATAGAATATAAGAATGAGAGTTAGAACAGGGTAAGAAAAATGGAGAAATGATAATAACAGATAAAAATTTATTGAAAAAGCAAAATCAGCAGCTTCAATGCAAATTTTTTCGTGAAATCGTGGCTTGGATTCATTCGAATGACCAGAATCAAACACTAAGTACCAGAGTTTATGCCGCTATGGGAATGGGATAGACTACATATGTGCATGGACCTAACAACGTCAACCTATTTATACTGATCATTAAAGCTAGCATGGCAACAAATCATCACAATGAACTGTTATTTAGAATTTTCTATTATACATGCAAGTGGCTGATTATGCAAGGAAGGAATCACTGAGTTGTGTTGATTAAATTCAATTCAGTGGCAATCATCCAATATCAATAATACATCACAATCACCAGCAGTTCTGGTTGGTTCATGATGGGAAAGCAGTTTTTCCCTATAGTATTACAGTATACAGATGTTTATATCTGCCTAAGCCCTAATGATGCAGACACCAACCCCACTCCAGATGGTGGAGCAAGAATTACCTAACAAAACTACCTAGAGACACAACAATACAACAACACTCTTGATCCTTAATTGATTCAATAACCCTCTACAATATCTGGGGTGCTAACTTTTAATTTCCTGCTTTCTTGAACCACAAGAATCTGGTCATTGAGGAAGAACTGGAGGAGCAATTGCGCGGGTGTTATACGATTGGCAGTGGCCGCATTTTTGTCCAAGAATGTGGAAGTAAACTTCGGTTGTGTCATTGCAGTCATTGCATAGTATCCAAACCTGCAATGGATGCTTCTTACTTAGTTATGTTAACACAAGTTCTGAAAGAACCGTAGTAAAGAAATGGAGATAGGGTGGTATTGTTATACAAGCATGTCAAACAATGGAACATTACCTTTCTGTATCGATAATCTTCCGGCATGAGAGTTGCTTCAATCTAATATAAGATGAAAATAAAAAGGTCAGCAAGGAATCATAATTGAAATAGATCATTTCTGTAAGCAAAATTCTTGAGCTGATAATTGCATGATAGAAAAACCTATAAACTGGCACCTATGTGCTTTAATTTAATCACCTACCTCTTCATCAATTCTCTTCCAGGTCCTGGACATGTCAATCACTGACTTGGAGCATATGGGACAACAGAACCTAGGGATATAACAAACCAAATTACCACTTGCTAGTGAAGCAAAGATCATCCTTATAGACTAAAGAATGAAAGCACTCTAAAATAGTTAACAAGCTCACTTGTCACGCTTTATCATCTCTCCGTAGCATTCAGAGTGCATAGTGTGACCACATTTCATAACAATGGTGTCTTTCAATGAGTCAAAAAGGTACTACACAAACATAACAAAGTCACATCAAATTATTCTCAAGTTTTCAATGAAATAAAATGAGATTCCATATTCGATTAGAAACACAAGCCAGGGAATAAACTATGCACCTCATAGCAAATGGGACAGTGATGCCTCATGGAGTTCTCCACACATAAATGATTGCCACGCAGTGCAACTGAATAGCAAGACCCTGCACATTACAAAATGTTTATCACTACAGAAATCCTTACAAAAAACTGTAGAGCAATTTACTTGCCAAAGAAAAACAAAATAGTTCCATTCAGTAACTAATGTAATATATTATTTAGACATGACTCCAGATTCCAAAGTTGACAAAATAATTCATCATACAAGAATGCAGGGCAAATTACTCATATAGAGACGGCATGCTCTGTTTATGCTCTGCTCACATAAACAAAAATCAAAATGCCATAGATCAAGGACCAATTTGGCGACATATTCTCTAATACTTTACTGACAAACCAAGGCCTGAATGTAGATTTTGCTTTTGAGAAGTAAAGCCTACTAATTATATACATATAAACTCTATTAATTATTATTGCTTAACTCTATTAAATATCATCAGTTTATGAACTGGATGATCTGAAATAGATGAGGTATTGACAAGCATAGGATTGAGGCAAAGCAAATAAAGGAATGAATAGAGTCTGCTACTAATATGTTGTTAGAGTTCATGTAAGGTTGTGAATCAGTGCTTTCAAGCTTTTCAAGCTCTGGATACCATGTTAGAGTTCATGTAAGCTCAAGGAAGATGAAAACAGAGAGAGAGAAAGAGAAGCATGAGCTTTAGGTGTGTAAGAACTGAATGAATTGTTATGTATTGAATACACAAGTACAGGTATTTATATTGGGTTTCTGATTCAACTAGCTTCTACAAGCCAATGAATTTGGCGGGAGAGTTAGTTAACCATCGCAACTGCCACTAACAACTAACTAATCATCTAACTACTTCACCATTGCAGTTATCATATGTGAACGAAAAATTGGAATCATTGCATAATTTGGGGAGAACAATAGTGGAAGCAACAATAAATCCACAATGGTGACTGGATGATGATTGCATACCGCACTTCTGGCAGTGGAAATAATTCTCTTGACCACCAACCCTGCTTCCAAATTATATCACCAAAATTAGTTAGCATGACATAAATTCAGGAGACTTAATTAATTGATGACATTAGAGAAGGATCAACTCAAACACAGCCACCGCACCTGCAGATCCCACAATCATCACAATGAAACTGTTGTTTCCCTATCTGCAAATTGATTAAACAACAATAAGCATCACTGAGGAATCATTAAGATAACAAATCCCAAGCTAGAATTATACATCAAATTCAGCCTAGTCCGTCTCCAAGAATTAAGGATCCAGGTAGATCAATCATATTTAACAAGTAAAAATTTAAATCAGATACTGTAGATTCATTTGGCGAATCATTACATCATCATCGAAGAATTTGCAGATGTCACAGAAGTACTCTCCCATTTTAACGCCACAGTTAGTGCAAACTTGAGCAACCTTATAAAACAAATTTTAGAAAGAAAGATAGTCAGTGAATGATAGGAATAGTATCAGAAGCTTTAAAGAAAAAAAAAAAATCCAAATTTTAAACCGATTTCAGATTAAATACATACTGGCTGCTCAGTGTCACAAACTGAACAAACAACCTGAAACGACCAAAAATGTAAAAGGGAACGTGAGTTTGGTCATCTCCAATCTTAACTTATCATCTCCTATTGAAAAATTACCTATACATATTACTAAAACATATTGAAAACCAGGGAAAGTGCAGAAAATGAAAAGCCAGGGTTGTTCATCTGTCATACTTGTTTAACATCTTGGCGAACGAGCTCGTGCCGATCAAAGGGGTTCCTCAATAAGCTCTAAAATAAATAAGGACATATAACAACACAAACCCAGATCAGCTAAAACCAAAAAGATAACATTTTCGAGCTGAGAACATAAGAAAATGAATGAAAAATACCGTTGCCTCGTTATGGCAGTGACGACAGGAGTAGATCTCATTGCAGCAAGGCGCACGAATCCTGCATCTCCTTCTGTAATGCTTGCACCTATCAATCACAAACACGTTAAAAAGCAACGAAATTGGAAGCAAGCCACTTTATCAAATAAAACATTAATAAAGGGGGGGGGGGTTAAAAAAACCATGTTTTGATTCGTACCCGTATCCCATCTTCCCAAAATCAAGGCGTTCATTAGCAGAGCCTTCCATGAATGAGGTTGTGTTGTTGCTGTTGGGTTTGGATTTTCAGTTCTGTGTTATTCTCTCTGAGAAGAGAAGAGAAGCCGAGGAAGGCAGTTTCCTGATTTGGGAAGATTTTGTTGGTGTTGGTTTGCCCCTCTGATCCTCAAAAGAGAAAGTAACCCACCAACCCATCACCATGTTTAAAGAACTGTTATTCACCTCACCCCCAATTATTCCCATTTTTTTATTTGAAAAATTGCAATGTACTATTATATGCTTGGTTCGATTGTAAAATTGTATTTTATGGTTAATATTAAAATATGATATAGTTTATAGTATAGTAGAGTATTAATATACAATGGCCCTTCGGATGAGAGAGAGGGAAAGGGGATAAGGTGGGAGAATGCCAATGGCAGCCGCAGATGTGACTTGAGCGTGAGAGAAAGGCATATCGCTCCATCATCTGCCAATGGATTTCAGACATTTGGAAAACAAAAACCGGCAAGCAAGCTAACCATCTCAGATCCACAAACAAACCCCCCCCCATGTGGTCCTCCAATCTGCCCATGCACTTGCAATGCATTATCACGAGTACCAAAACTAACCATATCGTTGGTGTTAAAAATTCAAGTGTTTATATCAATAATGAAGATTTTATGTGATATGTTAAAATGCTGAAAGATAGTTTAGTATAAATAAGTTTTTGTCATCATAAAAAACCAGCCAGTATTTTGTATATTGTATGGGGTTTTTTTTCGGTCAGTTGTATAAGTTTTGTGTAATTACCAAAGTGAGCCAGCTTGTTAAGGTGACAAGGCTTCCTTTAAAAGCCCATCCTATCACCATTTTGTTTTTTATGGCCTTATGATCAGCATATGTCACGTCCGAAAACACCCACTCTTAGGTAACCAAAAGCAAAAAAGAAAGACACAAGCAGGCCTGACCGCCTGAGTCTGTTTGTGTTCAATTAACTTTCATGTTTTGGTAAGCTCACCAAACTTTACTATTCTCTCAAGCTTTAGTGAATACATTTTGACAAACCAGTTTGCATGCATACATTTTCTCTATAAATTACATTGTGATATAAAGAAAGCTTGTACAAGAGAAAAGGGCCTCTAGATTTGTAGGAAATTAGTGCATTAGAAAGCTTAGTTGAATGTTTAGGTTTTGTTTTGCCTAGTCATCTTGTTGATGATATGTCCAACTTGGAAACTTTGTGTCTTAATTTTATTATCTCCTCTTTATAGTTAGTTGTGGATTTTTGCCCCTTTTCAATAAACATCTATTCCAACAAAAAATAAAACACTTTAGTAAAGTGTTTGACTTTCTATAATAATAATAATAATAATAAACGGTTTTCTGAAAATCCCTATTAAAAGGATAAGATTCTTGCCGAGCATATGGCTGCATGCAAGTTGTTACACAACGTATTGCACTGACAAAAGTTAGAAAACTGACTGACCAGTTCCTCTAGTTCCGAAGATCAATGCCAAGGGTCAATGATCTTGTAAACTGAAATGGACAAATTCTTAAAGGCATTTGATTTCTACAGCGGAGTTTCTAATCGAACCTTAGTCTTTCACAGGAATGGACAAATTCTTAGTTGTTTATAGAATAAGGGAGAATTTTGCTATTATGTATTTATTTTTTGATAGATAAGTAAATAGTGGTCACTATTATCTCCTAAATTATAAACATTCACTTCTATGTATCATATAGTAAATGTAGGAGAGCAATAACTTCTCTTACTTCAAGCATAACAAAGAATTTGTCCACATGAATGTTCAGATATTACCCTCTTGATGGGTCCAATGATGCAATGTGATATTTCTGCTTGCAATATCCTGTCACTGATATATTGTTAGATTAAAAAAATGTAAAGGGCTGTTTAAAAATATTTTGTAGAATAATTTTTAATTTTTAAAAATAAAAAATAAAAAAATTTATTTGGTTGGTTATTTTTTTTATTGATTTTAAAAATACAAAAACAAGTTTTGTGTTTTAAAAGTAAAAATTAGAAAACAACTTAAAGATATTTTTAGAATTTTATTTTTTAAAACAACAAGGAATGTGATGACACAATTGTAATTAGTTGATTTTATTAATTATTTTTTAAAACAGTTTTAAAAAACACAAAAACAAAAACAATTCTAAACAACCCTTAAGTTTTCACTTCATGAAACTAGCACTATAATGTATATGCATCCATAGCCTATAAAATCATCTTCCAAATATCCGGATTGAAGTTTTGATCTAATTAATTGCCCCTGGTATTAATCCAAAATTAATTCACATTGGAAGGCTCAGCACCAATTTAAAAGTGTTGCCAAAAATAGTTTTTTTTTGGAGGGGGTGGACAAATTTAATTATAAGCTGCTGGAACCATAACTCTAACGAACATGTAATAATGCTAGTTACCCACTTTATTTATTGATTTTAATGAACCAAGCATTCAAAATGCCAACATTGCCGACCTTAGCCTAAAAGAGTAGAGCAGGTGGGGTCCGAAATGCAGAAAACAGACAATGTTATAGCAGCCAAGGATGTTTGTTTTCTAGTTGTACTAAACAACATTCGTATTTGTCCAAAAACGGTTGTCCTTTTCCCTTTTCGATGATAACTATTTAGAGCACAGCACAGCGTAAAAGCCGGTTGGTTTCCTTGACACCAAATCATACCCCATGCAGGCCATAGCTCCATCGCTAAACCAAAACAACAAAAACCAATAAAACCATTCTTCTCCTCTTCATATATTCTCCATACCAAAGAGAGTGATTCCAACCTTCACATCAAGCTTTGATTCTCTTATTCCTCTCTCTCTCTCTCTCTCTCTCTCTCTCTCTCTTTGTTTCCCACAATCAATTCATCACACACACAAAAGAAAGGAAGAAAAAATATGGGTTGTGGGAAATCTAAACCAGCCGATGTTGCTGCTGGGAACCTCCAACGCAAGAAATCCAGCGTAGGGCAGGAAACTGGGGCAGAAACCAATGACAAAATCAACAACAACAACAACAATGTTGAAAATGTAGGTTCAGAGGTTGAGAAGAAGAGCAAAGAGAATGGTGTTGAAGGTAAGGCTGATGAGTCCTCCAATGAAGATAAAAACAATGTGCAAGAAGAGAAGGCATTGGAGAAGAAGAGCGAGGAAGCTGATGGTGCTGGAGGGGGAAATACAAAGGAAAATGTTGTTGAGGAGGGTGAGAAGAGGGATGATTCATTGAAAGAGAATGATCAGAAAGTGGATGATGCTCCTGCTCCTGCTGCTGCAGAAGAGAAACAACCAGCAGAAGAAAAAGAAGCAGAAAAAGTTGAACAAGGTGTGCAAAGGATATATGTCATGACCCTTTAGATATTTGTTGATGAAAGTTCTTATCCATTTAATTACTTCATCAATTTTTGCATAGCTTTTGAAGTTCAAATTAAATTAAGATGTTAAACACTAGGTGTTGGTTATGAAATTTAATTTGCTCTTGTATATATGTGTACAGAAAATAAGGAAGAGGCTTTGGTCAAGGAAGAAGAAACCAAAGACAAAAATCAAGAAGAGGATGTGGTCAAGGAAGAAGAAACCAAAGACACAAATCAGGGAGAGGCTGTGGCCAAGGAAGAAGAAACCAAAGACACAAGTGTTTCCACCTCTGATGGTGAAGAAAAAGAATCTAAAGCTGATGAGAAGGTAAGCGTGGCTAACAAGAGTTGACACATTGATTGCTCATGTCCTGATTGTGAGATAGAAATTTAATCAGAGCATGTTTGTGCTGCAGGAACAGTAGAGAATTGGAGTATCGGACAACCAGCAAACATTATTGTTTATTAGTGGCATAAGTTAATCAGGTTCCAAAGCTAAGTTGGAAATAGCTCATATTTAGTGTGCCATTTATGCCTATGGTGATAAGCTTTTGTTGATTCTGCATTGTATTTTTCTTTCCTAAGTTCGCTCACATTGTAACACATTACATATTCTGGAAGAGTTATAGGCTTATAGCCCTGCCTGTCTTCTTGATCATTCCTTCCTTTCTTTCTTTGTTTCGTTGGGGGGCTCTAAAATATCTTAATCTTCATTGCCATAGAAGGATAAGGTCGGTACAACCAACGAATCAATGACAGTGCCATTGTGTTACCTTCCGTCACTCCTTTGCTCAGCACTATGAATGAAGTGTCAATTTAAAATTCTTGAACGGAAAAAAAAAGGAGTAACTAACAATTTGACTCGTTACAAAAATTGGTTGAACAAATAACATGATACCCAAAACAAAATAGAGGTAAGCACCCCAGAAGCACCTACATTAAGCCGTCTAATTTATCAACCGATAATCATTATCTATTACTAACTCATTGACGTGATCACTTTTGAGTAGAAGAATTAGAGAGAAATAATAAGATTCAAGCAAAATAAATATGACTTAGTCATATTTAAGACTGGGTTCATCATATCGTCCACTTTGACTTAGTCATGTTTATTTTGAAATACACTGCAGCAGCAATAATTTTGAATGCTACTGTATTTTGGCAAAGGCATTATAAGTCCATATCAGGTGGCAAAAGCAGTAAGCAAATTTAATGTGGCCAACTATAATACATATATATAATATAATATTTTAATAAGTGAGAGGTGTATATTTCATATCAATGGACGATGACAATAATGAAAGACCTACCACATGGCTAGTACTTGAAATTTTCTTTGTTGGAAACAACATGGGAAACAAAAGCCCAGGAAGAAAGCCCATGGACAAATATAGGTGGGCCCAAATTTCGACCAATAGTGAACAAGATGCAGACCCAAATCCAAGTAAGCGGGAAAATCTAATTTCCACATAAATGGCGCGAAATATTCGGGTTCCCTTTCTTCGACGCCGTAACGCCCTTTGGATCGAACCGCACATCTTAACATTCTCCAATCACACGGCCATAAACACGTTATTAATGACTTTTTCAATTCGTTATAAATATATTCATCACAGTCGCGTTCTCTTCTTCCGAACGAAACCCTTCAGATCTGAGATTGTGAGAGAGAGAGAGAGAGAAAGGACCATGGGTAGGCCCTCCAAGTCTCAGCCTTCTTCCGACGAAGCTCCGTCGAACGCCTCCGATTCCGATTCGGATTCCGACGCGGAGGAGGACCACGTTGACGATCAGATCAACGACCAAGACGACGAGGAGGAGCTCGAAGCGGTTGCTCGCTCCGCGAGCTCCGGCGACGATGATAATACGCCGGACGAACCTGCCGGAGATGGCGACGACGATGAGCAGGTAAAAGTAAAACCTGAGCGTTGATTTCTTTTTCGGTTCGGACTTCGTTTTGCGCTAGGGCTTTGGCTTCGTGTAATACATTATCGTTTTTGCGATCGTAGAAAACTTTGCAAGTGAAGCCAGATGGTAGTGATTGTGTAGCTTAGGTCAACTTCGATGGACAATGCTTCTCTTGTTTGCATTCGTTTACGCATGAACGTGTATTTATTTATTATTATTTATTTTTTGGAACTGTCTAGGAAGATAGTAATGGTGATCCTGAGATTAGCAAGCGTGAGAAGGCAAGGTTGAAGGAAATGCAAAAGCTGAAGAAGCAGAAGGTTCAGGAGATATTGGATGCACAAAATGCAGCCATCGATGCTGATATGGTGCGTGTATACATGGGATGGCTTTTGCTTCTTTTGATTACAGTTGATTTGATTGTTGAATGAATCATTATTATTAATGTTTTAATGCAGAACAATAGAGGAAAGGGAAGATTGAAGTATCTCTTGCAGCAAACTGAGCTGTTTGCTCATTTTGCCAAAGGTGATCAATCTTCTTCTCAGAAGACAAGAGGAAGGTACTCTCTAAAGTTTGGAAAGGCAATAAAGATGACTGACCTGATCATGACTTTATCCTGTGTAAAACAACTTCTTCTCCACTGATTGTTGTCTATTTTAGGGGACGCCATGCATCAAAAGTGACTGAAGAAGAGGAAGATGAAGAGTACCTTAAAGAAGAAGAAGATGGTATGGCAAGCACGCGGCTGGTGACTCAACCATCATGTAAGCGTTATTTCTTTGTTTACATGGTATGCATACTTGCATGGGCACGTTGCTCTACTTGGACGTCTCACATGTGCCTCTTCCCTTCCTTTTCATTGTGTTTATAATAGCACATTCCTTCCTCCTGTTTTGTCAGCTTGTGGAGGAAAAAATTTGAGTGTACTCTTTTTCTCTCATTATACTGCTTAAGGATGCTTTAAGTGCATAACATTGGGGCATGGCGAACTTCTTTGTTGAATACAGGATGGATTGGGGGTACATTTGCTCTGGACTGAATACATTTTGGAATATTCTTCCCTTTTTTCTTTCATTTGTGTGCTCTCTTCTCTCTCTAGTTGATTTCATGTTTGCTTTCTTCAACTATCCAGTTAATGTAGGATGGATTGCTCTCGAATTTTGTATTTAGGTGGTTGTTCACTAGTTTGTTGTTTCTTTTGACTCATCAAATATTTCTTAAGTTTGATTTTTGGTTCACTTTAATGTGAAGCTTCTCATTTTTTCAACAGGTATTCAAGGGAAGATGAGGGACTACCAACTTGCTGGGCTAAACTGGCTCATACGATTGTATGAGAATGGTATAAATGGAATTCTGGCAGATGAAATGGTAGGTAGTAGATGGTGGGCATAGAGATAGGTCCCATTTAAAATTTTAAATAAGTGCATGAACATGATTATTGTGTGAATTATAATATACAATTGTATGAGTTGATTTTGATAAGTTGTCATAAATATTGTTGATATGCAGGGGCTTGGAAAAACGTTACAAACTATATCTTTGTTAGGCTATTTACATGAGTTCAGAGGAATTACGGGCCCTCATATGGTTGTTGCCCCAAAATCTACTCTTGGAAATTGGATGAATGAGATTCGCTTTTGTCCTGTTTTGCGTGCAATAAAGTTCCTTGGTAACCCTGACGAAAGGGTAAGACGTGCTTTGGTGGACTGAATTATTTTGTCAAAGGTTACAATTGATGCACACTTTTGACACTCGTCTGGTGGTTTTAAATAACTGCAGAAGCATATAAGGGAGGAGTTATTGGTTGCTGGGAAGTTTGATGTATGCGTTACAAGTTTTGAAATGGTCATCAAGGAGAAGTCTGCTTTGCGTCGCTTTAGTTGGCGTTACATAATTATTGATGAAGCCCATCGAATCAAGAATGAGAACTCCCTCCTGTCCAAGACAATGAGGCTCTACAGTACAAACTACCGTCTGCTTATAACTGGCACACCACTACAGGTGTTGTAGTGGTAGTATTGCTGTTGTGTTTTTTTGCTGATATTTTGTCCTGCCCCACAGCATTAACCGTCTGAATTAAATTAGAGATCTGGCTTATTTTGAAATCTGAACTGTAATCATAGTTTTGAAAACTAGATTGGACCTGCTGGTTCAACCAATTTAACTAGAAATCGGTCCTCTAGTTTGTCCAGTCACCCCTCTAAAACAATTTATTTAGAAATTGGCCTTGAAACCACTGGCTGGTTGCAAAACGGTCAGATTGATTGGTTTGACTAGTCAGACTTGGTGATGTGGACAGCGATAAGTTCTGGTGTTGGGATTCGAAACTTGGACCTGCGAATAACAGATCTTGTAGCTTACCAATATGCTAGAAGGTCTTGTTGATTTTATATTATCCCATGATAATCTATTGCTACATGCAAATAAAATTCAAAGATTGTTATGGAATGAATTTGGGTTTTTTGCATAAATATGACAACTTGCCACTATCTACACTTCGGCTGATAATTTTATGATATTATATATTATTTTGCATTACATTTTGATTTTTGAATATGATTTTTTTTATGAAATTAAATGTATTATAGCATATATTTCGATATATTTATCCATGGCATTTGTTTGTTTGTACTTCTATTATTATTGATGTGTTATGAGTTTCTTGCATTATGATATACAGTGTTTTGATACTTTTGTTCGTATATGTTAAATTTATATATATTGTCATATATTTATGTATTATATATTAGTATGACCCTGTTTTGACCACTAAAGCTTAAATCTCTCCCTTTTCAAGTTCACAGATTGGTTTAATTTTCAAAACATTGTTTTAAATTCCCTTTCTTTGGTAGCATGCACAGTAATAACAATGTTCAGTAATTACTGTGGGTTGTTTTCTTTCATGTTGCAGAACAATCTTCATGAACTCTGGTCTCTTCTCAATTTTCTTCTGCCTGAAATTTTTAGCTCTGCTGAAACTTTCGATGAATGGTTCCAAATTTCTGGTGAAAATGACCAGCAGGAGGTTGTTCAACAACTACACAAGGTAAAGCCTTGAATCTTCTTTGATTGTTGAGTGTCTATTGTGATAATCTGATACATTGTCATATTTTAACTTTCTCTGTATATTAAGGTCCTTCGTCCATTTCTGCTTCGGAGGTTGAAATCAGATGTTGAGAAAGGGTTGCCACCAAAAAAGGAAACCATTCTCAAAGTAGGGATGTCACAAATGCAGAAACAGTATTACAAGGCATTACTACAGAAAGATCTTGAGGTTGTCAATGCTGGCGGAGAGCGAAAACGTCTCCTAAATATAGCAATGCAACTGCGTAAATGTTGTAATCATCCATATCTCTTCCAAGGTGCTGAACCTGGTCCTCCGTATACAACAGGAGACCATCTCGTTACAAATGCTGGTAAATTCTTCACATCAAAAGATACTTCAAAAGTTCTTTGTAGACTGATCAATATGATCTGAGATTATTTTGTTTTTTTTAACAAATATTTCACTTGCAGGTAAAATGGTTTTACTGGATAAGTTGCTTCCTAAACTAAAAGAGCGTGATTCTAGGGTTCTCATATTTTCACAGGTCAGTTCTCTGTAAGAATATGATTTTTTTCACTCTTACTGATTGCTATGAAAGCCTTATTTAATGCAACCTAATGGATTTGCTCCCTTACTTCGTGGCTCATTCCCAGATGACTAGGCTGCTGGACATACTTGAAGATTATTTGATGTTTCGTGGATATCAATATTGTCGCATAGATGGAAATACCGGTGGAGATGATCGTGATGCATCCATTGAGGCTTTCAACAAACCAGGAAGTGAGAAATTTGTCTTCTTGTTATCTACTCGGGCTGGAGGTCTTGGCATCAATCTTGCTACTGCTGATGTCGTCATTCTTTATGATAGTGACTGGTTAGTGTTTCAATTGGCTGTGTCATCAGCCTTCTCATTTGTATTGGTACCATAACTAGTTGTTTGTTGATAATTGATGTTATAACAGGAATCCACAAGTTGATCTGCAAGCTCAGGATCGTGCTCATAGGATTGGTCAGAAGAAAGAAGTTCAAGTGTTCCGATTTTGCACTGAGGTTTGCAGTTTTATACCTTATTATTCTGTTCACTCTTTGCAACATTTTTATCTAGGAAGCATAGATATAGACACATACAACAACACTTTAGATATGACCAATTTTAAAAATTATGACACACCATTGACCACAGCTAAGATACAACATATAAAATCCGTGCAATATTAACAAAAAAAACTAATACTAAACAAGAATGAAGATGTTAATTTTTCATAAGTCAGCATTGGTCATTGTTGTTGTAGATACAATAAAATACTGTCATTTAGTAATTGTGGTATCCCACTTGTATTGGGTTGAAAAGTATCTGACTTGATACATGTCCACTGGGGCGGCAACCATTTTGTAGTGTTGGAGACTCCTACTTGCTTAGTATTAATTTCTTGTAACATGGTAATTCCACAGTATACAATTGAAGAAAAAGTCATTGAAAGGGCATACAAGAAGCTTGCACTTGATGCTCTAGTGATTCAGCAAGGTCGATTAGCTGAGCAGAAGAGTAAGTGGTTTCAGGACGACTCTTATTTCTTTCTTGCAACACTACTTATGGATTGACTTATGTGGTACAAATGGTTTATGTTTGCAGCTGTAAACAAAGACGAGTTGCTTCAGATGGTTAGATTTGGTGCTGAAATGGTTTTTAGTTCTAAGGACAGTACAATTACAGATGAGGATATTGACAGAATTATTGCAAAAGGAGAGGAAGCAACAGCTGAACTTGATGCTAAGATGAAGAAATTTACTGAAGACGCTATCAAATTTAAGATGGATGACAGTATGTAACCTTCACATATAAATCTGGCTTTGCAAATGCAAATGGTTTATTGTGAAATATGTTGCTGTTTAAATTCTTGTATGCCCTTCTTTTTTCTTTTTGCACTGCACCTGTGTGCTCTTCATTTAAGAGATGGAAATAAGTACTCTACCAAAGTGGAGTCTTAAGTTAGTTTCCATGCGTAATCCATTTTATAAAACTTATCCTTATGAAAGAGCGAACAAATTAACATGGTATTATCCTTGCGTATTTCATACATTAATGTTTGGTTCTGGATGCATAAACCTACAAGTCATTTGCTTTTACTCTCAGCTCTGAGGCATCTTTGTTTTTGGCTCTTGTTTAGCAATTTTATCTTGCTTTTAACTTGTATGCAAGTTTAAAGTTACTAAAATTAATATTTTCCCTTTCGCAGCTGCTGAGTTGTATGATTTTGATGATGATAAGGTAAGCTGACATCATATGGTGTCTATGCTAACTATGATGGACTCTTTTTATTGCTAAAGTTTGCATCAACTCCCCTACCCTTATCTTTTATACCAATATCGGCATGTTCTTTTTAAATGAAGGATGAGAATAAATTCGATTTCAAAAAGATTGTGAGTGAAAACTGGATTGAGCCACCAAGAAGAGAGCGGAAGCGCAAGTAAACACTGGTCCTCTAGCTACACATTGAGTTATTGAATTCTTTGTTTTTCACAATCTGGTCCGTGATTATTTTTTGGGTTCTTACTTCTAGTTACTCGGAGTCTGAATACTTCAAGCAAACAATGCGCCAAGGCGGCCCTACTAAACCAAAAGAGCCCCGTATTCCCAGGATGCCTCAATTGTAATCGTCTCACAAAAACAATGTTATCTTTTAATATAATGCTTCTGTTTTGACTGTTATCTGATGGTTTTTTATTCTGTTGCCTTCAGGCATGATTTCCAGTTTTTCAACACACACAGGTTGAGTGAGCTGTATGAAAAGGAAGTACGCTATCTCATGGTGGGTAACATGAACTTCCATATATACATTTTTCATGTGTAGTACAGCAAATATGTATATATTTTGGTGCTTATGTTCTTTAACAAAATTTCAGCAAACACATCAGAAGAATCAAGTAAAAGACTCGATAGAAGTTGATGAACCAGATGGTATATTACTCTCCACATTGTAGTCTTTCCCCGTTTGAATGTAAAATAAATAACTTAATACTGACATAGATGTTGAATGTTTAGAGGTGGGAGATCCATTGACTGCTGAAGAGTTGGAAGAAAAGGAGCAACTGCTAGAGGAGGTGAGCAAATTTCTTTATAGACCAGGCTTTGATACGGCCCTATTTTTGTTTTAAATTTGGTTTTTGGTGAATGTAGGGATTTTCATCATGGAGCCGGAAGGATTTTAATACTTTTGTTAGGGCCTGTGAAAGTATGGCCGGAATGATATTAAAGGTATTGCTTCTGAGATGGAAGGAAAAACAGAGGAGGAAGTTGAACGATATGCGAAAGTCTTCAAAGAAAGATATAAGGAATTAAATGGTAAGTTATGGCCAATTTGAAGAATTGAAGATAAGAAATATTAGGTCTTTTATAGTACAAACATACTTTGCAGAATCCAAATGAGTGTTATATCTGTATTTTACAGTAAATTTTTTCAATAAAATCAATTTGCTATCTATATGTTGATATGAACTGTGTAGAACTACAGCTGTCTTGGTTCTGTTTCGTGTGTTGATATGCCAACTGAAGCTTGAATTTAGCCTGCCAATAAAAGTGTGGTTCTGTCCAATTTATGCATTTTGACTTATGTCTTATTGTCTGCAGATTATGATAGAATTATTAAAAACATCGAAAGAGGGGAGGCTAGAATATCTGGAAAGATGAGATCATGAAAGCTATTGGGAAGAAGTTGGATCGCTACAAGAATCCATGGCTGGAGTTGAAGATACAATATGGGCAGAACAAAGGGAAGTTATACAATGAAGAATGCGACCGATTCATGGTGTGATTTGTTCTTACTTGGTTTTGTCCAAATTTACTTGATTCTGATTTCCTTTTGGTCTAGCTTTATGCAAATAACTTTACGTCGAGATTCGTATTTTGCCTTTGTTTTGCTTAACATAGAAGGTCCTTGTGCTTGTTTAACTTTGCTACAAAATTTGCAGATATGCATGATTCACAAACTAGGGTATGGGAATTGGGATGAATTGAAGGCAGCATTTCGAATGTCACCTTTGTTTCGTTTTGATTGGTTTGTCAAGTCTCGCACAACACAGGAACTAACAAGGAGGTGTGACACCCTCATTCGGCTGGTAGAGAAGGAAAACCAAGAATATGATGAAAGGGAGAGACAAGCTCGTAAAGAGAAGAAACTTGCCAAGGTTTGCATCTCCCTTTTAACCGAAAATATTTTACTGTCTAACTTTACATTGATTGATATCAGCTGTTGTTTTACTCGAGTTTGACAAATCTTTCAGAGTATGTCAACCCCATCAAAGCGTACCACGCCAAGACAGACAGAGAGTCCATCTCTTAAAAAGCGCAAGCAGTTAACCATGGATAACTTTGTAAGCTCGGTATGTTTCTTCGCTAAGCATGCATTACATTTAGAAGTTGCACGTTGTGATTTTACTGAACCCGACCTTGTTATCGTGGCAGGGGAAGAAGAAAAAATAAATGGACGTATGCCCTACATTTCTTTTGGGTGAGGTTCGGGTTGTCTGCCGGTTCTTAAAAGCCTCGGTAGTTTTGATGTGGCCTGGTTGATATGACAACCGATGGTCAGGAGCGGTTTTAATTATTGTCGGCCCGATTTATATACTTTGAAAGTGTAGTTAGGTGAAATTAAGATGAAATCAATGGTTGAAATTTTGTAAATCTGCCAACGGAGTCCATTAGATTGAATGCCCATTGTATTTGGACAGCAGCAGTTCAATCTAGTAATGTTATATATTATTCATCCTATGATTTGGCATTTCTGAAGTGCGGGATGGCCTATTTCAAGCTTTTAAAATGGCTTCAAAATTTATAATATATCTATATACTTATAGAGCATAACTTATGATAATTTATTTTTAATAACATTTTTAAGTTGCACATACTTATTTATAAAGTATACATGTTAGAAGAATCAAATCTTACATCAATCTTTCTTCTGCTTGGTTTTATTGATTTTATGGATTACTAGATGTTTTTTTATAAATGCTATTCAATTACATATTTAATTTAAAGAAATTGTTGAATATTTATGAAAGTGAAGGAAACATGGTTGCTTTTCCTGTGAATCCAAAATGCTACCTTAAGAACAATGTTATTTGTATAGAATTTATTTTTACAAACACTTGATAGGTTCCTATGTTCCCTGTCTGTTTTTGAAGAGTCCTGTTAAGTTTACATTCTTTTTATGGGCTAAGAGTTTGTGCAACTAGCGCATTTTCATGGATCCAGATACTAGGAAGGGGAGTGGTGACATGAATGTGGTTTAGTCGTTTCATAGATTTTTATATGATGCTCATAATGACGCCACTGGTCATTGAACAACTAATTTCGCCATGTTCATCTCAATGTGTCCTTACCTTGCGCACCCTGGACGGCGGCTGACAATTTGCTGGAGATTAATCCACGATTGGAAATTACAAGAGTCTATACGCATCTGTTCAATCAATAACCAGCACTAGTCATTAAAATATATAGTCAATACAATTAAGGTAATGTGTGCTACGTGCAGTTTTTCATTGAATGCGCAAGAGACGGGGATATAGTAGAAAATGATATATAAATCAACTCTTTTTTTAGTATAAGCCGAACACGAGACAGAGACTGTACGACTTCAAGATATGGCAGCATTGACACCCACACCAAATGCTCCCACCCATGTAATACTAAATATGAAGGAGCAACCTACGAATCCTTAGCATATAGACGAGCATGTTGAATCAGGATGACTGCATTTAAATGGTCCAATACACACCATCTTTACCCCTCCCAAACGTACCCTACTCTTTTCTCAACTCTCTTTCATTCGCATGATGTCATTAATACTATTAGAATGATGTGGGAAAATATTTGAGAGTTGGATCCCAAACGCTTATTCCTGGGCAGACATTAAAGGATACGAATGACCCTCGTGCAAATATCTCTCCTGTGACTCAATCATACATGTCTTACACTAGAATATGAACAGCAAAATGAATTGGTGTGCTTGTTTACTCATTTGCAGCATCAAAGCTACCCATTGCATTTGCCCGCTTTCTTTCTCTCCAATTCTCGCCCCATACTTTTGCTTCTGCAACTGCACGTTCTCTGTCCAGGTCAGGGTTCCTTGGAGTCTCTCTAGCTCTTCCAGTATTTACAGGGCTGCCTCTCTGAGATTCCTGCCTTTCCACATCACCCAATCTCCATTTCCTCCCTGACCCACCACCAGTTTCACTCTTGCCCAACTCTGCTCCAGCAGTCGGTTCACTACCATCTCTCTTCCTGTAATCAGGTGAGTTTCTATGGGTGGAAGGGGAGCCAACCCGTCCACGGCCTGGGCTATCAATGCCATCTGCCCCACTCCTTCGATCATCCCTACTCCTTGGGGTTGATGAACCAACTCTGTTCGACTGACTGGCTGCATTTAGGTCATATGTCTGTGAGGCCAGGTATGTGAGAGCAGTCACAACATCCCCAATAAGAGGCCTTGTAGCAGCTTGTTCCTGCAAACACATTGCTGCAACAGCAAGTGCTTGGTACAGTCCTCGCATCGGATAATGGCCTTGAAGTAGAGGGTCAGCCATTTTGGGGAACTTCCTACGGTCTTTAAAGAGAGGTCGTGCCTACAAGATTCCATGCCGCAAAAGGTGTGAAGACAACTGGGGGTAAACTTATTTCATGCTAATTTAGAGGCTTAATGAAATATTAACATCTAAACCATTGTTTCATGATGCATGATTTAGATGCTTAAGACAAAGATAACTTACCCATGCAACAAGATTATGCTCTCCAGGTGCACGTGTATTGTCAATAGCCTTGCGCCCTGTAATAAGTTCAAGGAAGACCACTCCAAAACTGTAGACATCAGATTTCAGAGTTAGTTGCCCAGTCATAGCATATTCTGGGGCACAATAACCATATGTTCCCATTACTCGTGTGGATACATGAGTTTTATCGACCAACGGGACCAAGTTTTGCTAACCCAAAATCTGATAACTTGGGATGATAACCCTCATCTAGGAGGATGTTGGATGATTTTAAGTCTCTATATATTACAGGAGGATTTGCCTTGTCATGCAAATATTCCAATCCTTTCGCTGCACCAGCTGCTATTTTCATCCTTGTGTTCCAGTCAAGGGGCTCCTTGTCAGGAGGAAGATCTGGAAGGAGTCTCAGTGTCAGAAGGCAAGTGAAACAACCATAGCATACAACTCTGAAAGCGGTTTTATACGGGCAATGTGAAACAACAACAATGGATTTTAAAGAGCCAAGGATTATGAGATCAGAAGGCACAAGGGTCTGTCCATCATGCACAAAACACTTCCTAAGATACTTGCAGAATTATGAAACCAGTCAGCTTAATATCAGCCAAGTAACAACCTCCAGTTGATGTTACTGTGAAAGGACAATGGAAAAAACCTTGATAGGAAAAAACATTGCAATTTGCAAAGGTCAATTGTGATTCTTTTGGGTAAGGAGGCAAAATGCAAAAAAAATAATAAATAAGGAGTAAAAGTATCCAAGAAAAATGGGTAGCAAATTGGGACAAATAACATCACGTGATAGTTTGAGCTTTGAAGAAACCATAATTATAAATTTTCATGCAAAAGTTCAATTATCTGATGGGAACCCATAATGGTTATTCAAAATTTGTGACGTCATGAACAGTAAAATTAAAAAAAAAGTATTTTCTCATTCTATAAGAATTATTAAGAAAGAAGATGTAATTAATATTCGAACAGATTTGAATTAATATGTAATTAATATTTTTTAAATAATATGAGAGCACAATAATTCAGAAAAGAAAAAGGAAGGTGATCTGACCATGTAAATGATCCTCCAAAGACCCCAATGGCATAAATTCATAAACAAGAAGGCGCTGATCACCATCAGCACAATAACCAATTAAGTTCACAAGATTTGGGTGGTGTAAGAGACTGAGCATGAGAACCTCCACCAAAAATTCTCGATTTCCTTGAAGGCCATTTCGGTCAAGCTGTTTTACAGCAACTACCTACACAGACATGATTCCATCGATAAAGATTAAGAAGGAGTGATGGCGAAAAAGTAACACAGTAATGATTAAATGAAAATTGATGATGGACATATAGTTTCCTAGCCCAAAATGACAAAAATCTCTCTTATGTGAAAGGTAGTAAATCCAAATTCTTTGTAGTGGCAAGTGCAACTTACTTGCCCTGTGCTCTCAAGGCGACCTTTGTAAACACCCAAAGCCCCCTTCACCTAACAAACATTCTGGTCTAAAATTCATTGTAGCAGTTGCAAGCTCTCGGAATGTAAATGTTTGTGCAGCAATATTGGCTGTTGGCGGCACCTCCTTGGGAGCTGGTGGTTCCTTCTTAGGATCTGAGCCACTCCGCAATTTTGATTTATCTACATCAATAATAAAACATAAGTAGGCATGAAAGAAACAGAAAAATATAGATACTGGAGAAATTATAGAATAAAGGTGATGCCATGATGTTGATGCTGCAAACCATTATGCAGCCAAATCAGAAGTAATGGCATATAATACTCAAAACACCATGATGACCAGATGCTACTTCCTCGGAAAGTACATTAGCAATCATCTTTCGAAGAAAATAACCTAATGACAAGGGTTTCATATTGTAAAATCACTCAGCTGAAATGTGACTAGTAGTTTCACGAACCCAGTTGTCCAGAAGCACAAATACCGTGCATGGATTGTAAAGTATTTAGATTAATCAAAACAAACATAACGTTTCACCACACAAGGCATTCCACATTCTTTTATGGGTACAAATTCTTCGTAGTAGAAATTACACGACTTTGCAACAAGATTATCCAGAACATCGAATACTCAAAATGCAGATGTGTGGACCAGCATCTTCCTTGCATCCTCACAATTGTTAAAAGAATGGAAAACGTTATCAAACAATGTGATATGCTTGTTAGCCAAGGGCAGATCTCCAACGATGATACTTGTACCTCCAAATGAGAATGCAATTGAATAAACTGAAGCTAAAGATATCAATCCGCTAAAGCAGTGGAACTAGCACAATCTCAAGGGAATCAGATCAAGATAGCCAACAATTTCCAAGAAAAAAGACATGGTCAAGAAAAGAAAACCAAGAAAACGCGTGGAAAAAAGGCAAAATTCAAGGCAGCCCAGTAACGAAACTAGCTGAGAAATCTAAGCAAGAAGCAGTTTAGGAAAGAAAGTAGGGAAATTTTGTTGTGACCTGAGCTAACAACCCTGGTGGGGTGGTGAGGCTGATGAACGAGAGAAGTTTCTTTGAAAGAATCGTTCTTGGGCACTTCCTTCTTGACCCCAGCATTGGTGTCCCCCTTGTTGGATGATCCAAAACAAGGAAAACACCCACCCATATCAAAATTCCCAATTCAAAGCCCACTCCTCACAAGAACCCTTCAGGGAACAGCTCCATGACAAACCCCTCAAAGCCTCACACCTTCAACAACAACAAGAAGAAGCACTCACTGCGGATGTTTCAGTTACTGACACTGATATATCTATCTCTCTCTATATAGCTCAGAGTGGTTGTGTCTGGAGATGATCTTCATTCACCATAGAAGGGAAAGATCGACACCAAATTGCCCGAGAAGTAGATCAACCAATCCAAGAAACTGATTTGTTGCTGCAAGACAATGAGGTAAAGACTAAAAGGAAACAGAATAGAAATGCAGTAAGTAATAAACAATAATAAATAGTAGGAAAAAGATTAGAATTTGAAAAACTTGTTGGGGTCAGAATGAAAATCAGGGATTTGTGATGAATTATTTGGCAATTGATGTGTAATTTGGAACACAGTTGCGTTACATAATGCGCAATCTCTGTTGAAATATGGAACTAGAAGGTGACCATGATTTTTATTTTCAGTTTTTCAAAGCTTGTGTGAGATTTCAGTTTCACCCCTCCAATTCTGAATAATTACCCACAACATGACATGAGTGTAGAAAATAAATCATCATTCGCGGTCGGATAGTGGGTCCCAGCGGAACGATGTGTGATGGACATTCTTAACACATGTTTTAATTTTCATAGATAAAATAAAGAAAAACCATGTACATACATACATACAACAAATACAATGGCAAATGGGCACCACCAACAAAACAAAAGAAGGATCCACACTGACACATTCCAAGGCGAAAAAGATAGCAACAGGATAAATTCTTACGACATCCTCTCTCAACTTAGGTGATATGTTCCATATTCAATAGTAATTATTAGCAGTAATTAGTACATGCAAATTCAATTAAAATTTGTCTTTAATATTTATTTTTAGTTAAAATATCACTTAATTACTGTGCATGAAATTAATATATCCATTTGGTACTCCCAGGTAGTATAGAAGAATTCATATGGAAAGAGAGGGAATTTTGCCGGCGCGATTTTTATGCTGTGCTGTGTGGTCTCAATTGTCTGCCGTTGGATGATGGGTCAATCGGTGGTGTTGCTTCAACCACTGCTGCAAATTGTGCTACAGTACAACATTTACGGGTGTGAAATTTTGTTCCATGCGGCCAATTTAGCCATAAGAAATATTATTCTTAAAAATATTAGATGCTTCGTAAATAGGGTCATTATTTTGGATATGGAAAAAGGATGGTGATTTAAGTGTGATATTGAAATTTCGAAGTTTAAGAAAAATATGGAATTTTTATATACAAATTGCTACCTAACAATTTACCACTGTTATCAATTAAAAAATTAGTATTTTTTTCCTCAAATCGCTATGTAGTGTGTAGAAACACAAATCGCTACATGAGTGAAAAATACTAATTTTTTAATGATAGGCATATGTTGAAAATGTGTACAGGATGAGCAAGATTTACAAAGTGTATAAGAGGGAGTTTGGGGTTGTGGGCACCAAAGTACATGACCCATGTCTAGAGGTCCAGTGATTCGTCTGAACCCGCTTTAAAGCGCACAATGAAAAGGCGACCCAAATCAGCTTGTTACCTGAATGAGATGGATGCGCACGAGATGCGAGGACCACGCAGTACAATCTTTATCCAGGTGAGGGTCATAGTCGCAACCACTGTCCATAGATTTCAGGCTCAAGCAGACAGTGATGATTCATGTTCGTTTTATTGTTTGTCTTATGTTGTTATGTTTGACGTTGTTATTGTGTTTTATTAGTGATGCCTCATGTTGATTTTATTGTTTTTCAATTAAGTGTTGGCTTTATTAGTTTTCGTTATTGTATTTTATTATTGATGAGTCTTGATGTGATTCGTGATGTTATTTTTATATTTAAAATTAACTAATCAATGAAAAAATTAATAATCAATGAAAATTACATGCTAATAAAAATTAATAATCAATTATGTTAGTAACTAGAACTTTTCTTTTTCAGATTACACATGCTAATAAAAATTACATAATAATAAGAAGTCCATCAATAAAGAATACTTGATTGATTACAAAGCTACAAATATAACTATATAATAAGAAGTCCACACTTACAAAGATACATCATCTCCCTTCCCTTCCCTTTCCCTTCCCTTATCTTGAAATGGTGACGAGTTATACCTATCAGGCAGGCACTGGTTTTTCCCTTAATTTACGATCAACGAAATCAACAATTTTCCCGTTAAGCCGTCTTTCTACCGCCATTGCCATTGTCATTGCCCTCACCTTCACCCTTACGTTTACCTTCATCTCCCTCATCCTCACCCTCACTCACACTCCTTATCTCCCTCACCTTCACCCTTCAATGTTCCTCTACCCTCCACCTCCTCAAGATCCCTTTGACTGTCATATCCCTGAAAACTTTGGATCAACATCTCCACGTCGGTCATCCGTCATCAACCATAAAGGAAATATATGTGCATGAGGATTTAAGGTGGTGGCATTTGTCACATTTGTGATATGACATATCATTGATCATACATTCCTCCATACCATGACATTCATACGTCAAAGTGAACCTAGACATTCCACAATGATGCTATCACACGTATCCATGGTAATCGTATGATAATCAGGGTGGATCTTGCACCATAGTTGTTTGTTGACCTTGTGAAAACCAAGGGATTAGGTTATTCCAATAGAGGGAGGGGGCATGTGATGTGCTCTGAGAGGCGGCACATGATGTGGTTTGTGTAGCGGGGGTACATGATGTGGTTTGTAGAGGGGACGGCTCCATGAGGAGTACGTGATTTGCTCCTCTGGGCAGCACCTAATTGCGTCATGCAGGTGGTGGTCATGGGGGTACCTCTTCTTCCATGAGGGTACTAGACTAGACAATTCTAGAGGACCTATTGTATGGGAAGCATACCATGCCTAGTACTCATTGGAAGGGTGATAATCAACAATGAGCTCACCCTGTATTCTTCTGTTCATTCGATCATCCCATATTTCCACCCACCATGCATAGTTTACTCTCCAATTGCTTGTTTTGCCTTTTAAATCTTTATTATAATATCCTGTTAAATTTGGGGCTCGAGGAATTATTTGTTGATATCCAAATTGTCACATAACGCGATCAGCTGGTGCCACTCCATTATCTCAAAGCACAAAAGTGGTGCCACGAAGACCACTGTTGATGTTTGGCTCGCAGATCATCTGGAATAAGTACATCAACATTAGCATCTCGGCATGGTTGCCACACAATCTACATCAGCAAAAAAGAATGATATAAGCAATTAAATATTAAAAAATTAACATATTGCAAAATATCAAAAAATATTTTACATATTATACCTCATTTCCCATGTTATCAATAAGTTTCTTAGATTTTCAAGATCTCTGAGTGATATGTCCCTTGGATACTATGCTCGTGCCAACTGACATATTATGTTAATCAGATACAACTTTAACAATAATAGATTAAAATATTAAATAAAATTAGTGTGATACAACTAACTAATGTTAAACTATTATTTTAGTGGCAATAGACATTTAGGAGTGGCAATAGCCCCTCCCTAAAAATTAAATAAATTTTACCTCATTAAAAGTGGAAAACCCAATGCATTGGGAATTGGAGCAAAAATAGGAGTCGTTTCCATGCCCATACTTGTAATAGAACCATGCAACCGCTAATGTAGTTTTCCAGGATGCACGACATAATGCCCATAGACATAGAAGCCGAACTGCTCTAAGTTTTCAAGGTACTTTGTATGTACCTCAGAATTGCTCTATAATTTGGCTTAAGTATGTTCGAGGTACTTTGTATGTACCTCTTGTTGTTTTATACCCTGGCCAACTAATAACTTAAGCCTCCCATGTCAATATCTGTAACACAAGATGCCCAACTTTAAGTGCCCCGGCATCAATATCTCGTGGTCAGGCACACGCCACCAGATGATTACAATACATAGGAAGCGTGTCAAATTGTCGTGTTAAATCCATAGCTTCACCGTGGACAAGGAGTCCAAGTTGAAGTGTAACATCTTCCATTGTTATTGTGCACTATCCACATGGGAGTTGAAATGTATGCCTCTCTGTCACGACCCAACCTGAATCGTGATCGGCACGTGAGGATCTCATCCCCATGTAAGTCTCGTGATCACTGAGTCACTCTATATGCATAAAACTTAAATCATAAAATCCATTTTCAAATATAAATTCATATATATCTAACACATATCATTTTCTCTTTAAAGTCTAAAACATCATAATTATTTTCACAATCATATTCTGAAATCTATAGTCATAATACAACATGTCCTGAATTACTTTCTAGAGATTTTAAAACCATGAAAGCTATAATCATGCAATCACAATATAATCTAATTTATTGTAAAACAAAATGCAAAATAAAAAAAAAATCTATGAATGCATGTGGTCGGGATCTTGCCCATCATATCACTAGAGCACTATACCAAAAAGGACCCAAAATACTTCATGGCAACATGAAGCTCACCAACTGGAATAGGCTCCAGCGAGGGGGAGGAAAAGGAGGATCCTGGGCTATACATGTATCTATGAGAAAAGGAAGAAAAGATGGGTGAGTTTTATTACAAAACTCAATAAATAAATTCTCACCCGTAACCCCTTTCATGGGACAACAATCAAAATGCATAAAAGTCATAATAATACTAATAACAATAATAATAACACTTATAAAATAAATTTTAAAACTCTTGTTAACAATCCCATATATATAACATATAAAACAAAGCTCTAAACTCCTCTAAGTCATAGTCAATAATGCTCTGAACTTGATAAATATTCATAAGGATAATAATAATGAAAATAATAATAATAGCTGTCACCGAATTTTCTTGTTCCTATGGTCCCTTGTGGACAAGCTGAGGGTACCTAACTAGGTCCCATTTTCTGAAATTTGCCACTATGGCTGTTTACTGCTATTGTCTCTATGGCCGTTTATAATATTGCCTCCATGGTTGTTACTAGGTTTGCCTCCATGGCTATTTACTATATTGCCTCCATGGATGATTTATACTATTTGCCTCCATGACTAATTTATACTATTGCCACCATGGCTGTCTAAATACTAATCATCATACATAACTAAAACTGAAAATAATTAAAAACAACGATGCTGAAAGGTGGGTACTCCGTCCCTGGTAGCAAGCCCTAAATTATTAGTACTCTCAAAGTTTTGGACTCAAACAATTCTAACAATCTAACTTTAGTATAATTGTGGCTGTAAAATCATGCCCAAGGGATCACTCGCTTGTAGGCATTCCGATTTCAAGCCTCCAGAATATGTATTTGACAATTGTTATGAATCATCCTGAATTTCGTACCTCTTGGTACCATAAAACTGAAATTCTAGATCTATATCTTACATTAAAATATTCCCACATACTTGGTATTCTAAAATCATAGCTCAAAAATACGGGTTTATAACCATAATACTTGAAAATCATATAACATATTTGTTCAAAAGCTAAATCATGCCTTGCTCTATATATATTCATCTTCTCTAAAACTCTGTACTATGCTCTTCTATATGTAAACTCTATTATATAATTATTACTCTTAAAAATCATTTTAGCAATAATGGTCCCATGAATTTTGAAAATATGGTTTCATGCTCTTTGAAAACCTCAATTTTCTCAACTAAACGAAATCATCCCTAACCTCTAATCCTTTCTAAAAATAGTCTCAAATAATACATTTCATGCAAACTAAAACCCATGGTGTCATAAACTTGACATAATTGACATTTATCTAAAATCTCTTGAAATATACTCTAACATTATGCGTTATGCCACAATATGAGAAAAATAACTCTAATAACCAAAATAAAGGTAAAGGATTGAACCCACTCACCTAAAGGGAGAACAATAACGGCAATACCAAAAGAGCTCTGTGGAGGGAGGATGGCACCAACAACTGCCATAGAGCAACCATAACTCTAAATTAATCTCTAACATCCTTTAGATAATTCTAATATAACTCTAACAACATTGGGGAGCATCCGCACTTGATAACAATGGAGGCTAACCACAATCCTAACCAAAGAACATGGAAATGGAAAGGAAAAGAATGACAAAACCCATAAAATCTTACCTTGATCTCTTGGAAGGAGAAGAAATGAAGTGGGATTGAGTGGGAGGGAAAGAATGAGGGTTTGGAAGGGAAAGGTTTCAGTTTGGAGAAGAAAATCCAGAGTTGGGTGTTTTATAAGGGGTTGGGGGCTCATTTATCAAAACTGCACTGTTTTGCATCCTGACATTCACGTTCACTGCGAGTAAACCTTGCTAGCAAACCTGAATGAGCAACAACTCACTGGGCAAAGCTTTCTGTAAAATTTTGCAACAACAGCATTCCAGCACCCACCCTCAACACTCACTTATTTACATTAATCATTTATTCTACTTCTTATTAACTTTAAAATATAAATATAAATAAGAAAATACTCCCCATTTGGATTTAAATAAAATATCAAAAAAATTAAAATCCCAACAAATTAAAATCCAAATTTTGGGTTTTAGTTCAAATCGAAAATCCTAGGTTTCTAAACTTGTGATCTAAAAATGAAACGTTTAAGGGTTTCGTAAAAATCATTAAAAATTACTCTTTAACTTGTTTTCTCTCTAGGAACAATTACCGAGACTTTTGATCCAAAAATATGACTCTAATATATAGCCCTCGAAAGAGGTATAGGATTCAAACTTAGAGAAGTTCAAGACCCAGCGGTGGGTCCAGGACCTTGAGGCCATACAGAACACGTTGACACATGTACACTGGGTATTACACTCTGGTTGCCACCTTTGCACCAGAGCACTAATTAAAGGCCAGTTTAATTCTACATCCACTAGTTGAGAACACGGTATAACTGGCATGTTAAACATGGTGAGCTATTGGCTTCATTGCAAGAGTCGACAAATGGCGAGGGTGCAATACTCTATTTACCTGTTACAAACACATCTTTTAAATACATTCATAACACTAGTAAAGCAATTACAATATAAAATAATAAACTAATAAAATAATTGCTAATTAATCAAGTTTTAAAAAATTTACACTTTCAACTATAAAATGAATTAAAAATTTATATTTTATCAAAAAAAAATTTCTACAATTTCTGAAAATCAAAAGAAATGTTATCATAATTATAAATTCTAATCACATTTTATTTATTTTACTAATTCAAAATGTTATAAACACACTAAAAATAAATAACTTGCCTGTAAATCTTGCATAATATGAAGTCTTTGATCCATTGTTTGATCTTTTTGGCCATTTTTTTCTTCTACTATGGAAAATAAAAATCACTCACTCACAAAGCTTCTCACTTCTCAGCTTCGGCCTCTCACTTCCTTTCACACGGTTATTTCCTTCCTCTCAATAGACTGCTTATTGATTATTCCTTCCTTCCTTTCACACGGCCTTCTCACAAAGTTTCGATCTATGCTACCTGTTTGTTGCTTTTGATGGTTATATAGATTCATCCTTCTCTTCCCTCAATGAATCATTCACGCATGCATGGAGGAGTGGTTAGAGAGTGGGTGGCAGCAGACTTGGCAAGATTTGTATGGAGGAATTCATTCCTCACAAACGCTACCCGCGATTTTTTAGTCAATCGGATTCCCCTGCACACTGAACACTGAGGCGCGAGAGATTCTTCATGAACAATTCCATTTTTTAGACAAATCGCAAGACAACGATTTGAGGCACCTAAGAACAGTGCCATTTTGTTGACAAATCTCAATACAATGATTTGAGGGCAGCATGAACAATGAGATTTTCTGAGCGCATGCAGTGCAATTTTGGCTTCATGAACAGTGAGTTTTTTCCTCACAAATCGCTTCCTAGCAAATTAGGGGTAGTACTCGATTCTCAATTATTTGACCGCTGATGGCCACCTACAAGAGCGAGTACAAGTGCACGGGTTGTCAAAGTAATATAATTGTGAGTGAAAGAGTATTGTATCCAGAGAGATTGGATAGAGTATGCTAATGATCAACTAAACTACCGTGTTCAAGCCTAAGCAATATCAATTTAATGAGAATTAAGTAAAAATACTAGAATAGCAAATAAATGGAAAATACTAACACAAACTAAAATGAGAGACAACCAAAGTTAAAAGGCCTAGGGGACTTTTTCACCCTCTACTTCACTTGGATATGCAAATCACTTAAATAAACATCGACAAGTTGGTTTTGTTAGCATACCAATTATAGTTAAAAGCCTATGTCTAGGTCAATTAACCGTGTCTCCTTCACCTAAAACACTAAGTATCCTTGTGAATTAGTGTGAAATCAACCCATTGAGAACTAACATCAAGCATATACCATGCAAGGCTAATGGGTATGTTTCCATGCTATTGAATAATCCTCACACCTAAGCCAATTAAGTGTAAAAGAACAAGCATTACCCATAACTAAGGTCCAACATCCCTATTCCTATGTCTAGTTCAAGGGAATGCCCAAATCATCTTAAATGGTGGTCAAACATATAAGAGCATTAAGACAAGAAATGGGTAACCAAAACCAACATCATTAACATTTAAGCAAGTAAATCTACAAACATCCAAGATCCATAGAGGGTCCAAAGGATCCCTAGCTACAAAATTAGCTATCCATAACAATAAACAAAACAATCACTAGTTCAAGAGGCATAATGAACATTAAAGACAAAAAGAGAAAGGAAGAGATGAACAAAATGGAGCTTCAATCCTCCTCCAAGCCATTGGTCTTCAATTTCCAAGATAGGTTTCTCTAGTGTTAGCTTCAACCAATACCCAAGTTGGTCTCTGTGGAAATGTGCAAAAAAGGTCAAAAAATGAACCCCATTCTGATACCCTAAGACTGGTTTAAACATTACTAAAAATGGGCCTAGGCCGTGTTGGGTTGCAACCCAGAAACATTAGGTCGTGACCCGACTTGAAAAATGATCAGATGTTTAGCGCCCAGAGGTTGCAACCAGATTTTCAGGTTCCAGGCAAAAACTTCATTTCTTCATTCCTTGCTTCCTTCCTCTTGGCTTCCAATTATATTCTCTTCAAGCTCCACAAAACTACAATTTTCACTGTCAAAAATCATCAAATGAGAATTTAATTTGGCATTTGCAATTCACCTCAATAATCATGATTTATGACATTGAATTTTCAACAAAAGTTCCAAGACAAAAGCAAATCAATTCTTCTTATTTTAAAGTGTTTTGCTTAGAAAAACTAAGGACAAAACATGCAATTTAAGCTAGATTAGAGGCTAAATAACTCCATAAATTGGAGTTATCAACCGCCCAACATATTTTTTTGTGACAAAATGCTAATGAGTGATTTGGATTGAAAAAACACCATTTCAGCTCTCCCCATAATCCCATTTGATACCAATACACACAATCAAACATCATTATAAAAGAAATTTTCCTCGTAAATAATCTTTTGAGGAACTGGTTGATTGTATGTGAAAATATAAGGGGAAATGGTTTATATAAAATAATTCAGATAAATAAAATAAAATGACTTATATACAATTAGGAAATACTACCATGTGAGATAATATTTTATGATGTCATTAAGAATTAATTTGTCTTCATTAGAAATTAAGCTAGCTTACTTGATGTCACTTATTGGAGTGTTTGTTTTAAGGTTTGAAATTACGTTTCCTAAAATCACATTCTCGTTATGATATTTATGAGAATTTTATTTCTAGATATTTTAAACAAATTATTTGTTTAGCATTAAATATTCTCTGATTATTTGTTAAGATTCTCATAAATAAATTTAAAACTTATTTATTTTGTAATATATATATTTTGAAAATATATGTTATAATTTTTAAAATACCCCAAACACATTTATTATTATTACAATCCAAAATGAAAATTACACTTTTCAGAAAAAAAAATTAACAATTAATTTTTTAAAACTTGTTCATCTCAATCAATATAAAAATTAATAAAAAATTTTAAATTGAGAGTGCAATAGATTTATAAAGTCAGATGAACGTGGGTGAATGAAAATTGTGATGAGAAAGTCAAATAATTGAGAGATATTATTTTATATTTGTGTTTAATAACTATCATTCCCAAATTATGCAAATTTTTTATTCTCACAATTCATTGTGAGAATGAGATCTTACTACATTGTGGAAAAATATTTTTCCAGAAAACAAATGATGCCCGGAAATAATTTATTTTAATGTGTAACAAACATGGAAACATTATTCTCAAGTAATTATTATCGAAAATAACTAAATATACTTTAAAATAAATGCCACCTAAGTGAATAGTTGTTTCCTTTTATTATTTTATCTTAAAATCATTAAGAGTCTTCAATTGGTTGAGTAAAATGGTAAGTTAATTATTCTGTCAAAAGAGGATATAGACATCTCAATTATATTTCATTTAGCATAATATACGCTAAAATAAGGAGGAATTCTTGTATATTTGTAACAGGTGAGTTTTCTTCCTAGTTTAATATTATGTCTTCATTAGATGTATATGTTTTAAATATGTTTTTATAAGTATTTTATTAGAAAAAAAGAGTTAAGATTGTTATTAACTTTAATTTCATGATTGAGATATATAATACTTTTAGTTTTTTTTTCCTATAAACATACTTTTAGTTTTCTAAAACTACGTATTGTATTCAATTTGCTCAAGTAATAACTAAATTGTGTCTACTTTTGGTAAGCATGAAATTATATCAATAATCTGTATAATTACTATCAAAATTGATCGCGGGAGTATAATCAATTTTTATAAATCGTATTACTGTAGTATAAAACTTTTGTTCATAATTAAGACTAAAAAATTATTATATAATTGAGAACAAAATGTAGTTCCCTATGTATTAGGCTATTTAATCAGTTGCAACTCTTTTTTTTTTCAGAAAAAAAAAACTTTAGAAACAAAGCATTTGCGTTTTGACTTGGTTCACATCCTCCCTTTACACTTTTTCTTTTCTTTTCCCTTTACCAGTTGTTTGCTAGCCCTCAAAGTTTGAATTTTGAAATGCGTCATGGTGTGCATGAATGTGGCCACAGGTCCAATTCATGGAGGGTTCTTATTAAAACCCTTTTTTCTTTTTGTCTTTTTCGCACTCTTTTCTTTTACTGAAACTAAAATGTTCAGTTTTTTTTTTTCCTTTTTTCATTTTGCTTACAATTTTTTTTTCATTTTTATTAATAACTTTCAATTTTCTAATAATTTTGTTAACGAGTTTTGCACAGTTTGTCTTTGTCAAACTTGCAGCTCGAAAGGTGTTATCATTCAAAATAAAATCATCTTAGTCGTGGATATTATGGATTTAGCATAGCAAAAAAAATTTATTAGCTTTTTTTCATCTACGAAAAGTTTATATAAATATATATAGACTAAACATGAGTAAGGATGCGTTTGTTTTAGATTATTTTGATAGATGAAAAAGTCACTTATCATATAAATTATTCATATAAGTTTCTACTGAAGAACTAAAAACATTTTAAAATAATTAATTTTTAGTTTTTGAATTGAAGCTGGTATAAATAACTTCTATGGAAAATGATATTTTTAGATTAAAAATATTTTTTCTTACAGAATATTCTGAAACAAAGAACCCTAATAATGTAATCAATAATATATATATATATATATATATATATATATATATATATATATATATATATATATACACTTGTATTAAATTTATGTCCTAGTGAAGACGAGGTAATTTGATGTTTAGGCTAGTGATAAAACCACATCTCCTCTCCTTCAAAGATATATAAAGTAGTATAATGAATGGATCCCAGCGATTGAAAGTGGTAATTAAGATATTTAAAGTGAGAAAGTAAATCACGATCCAAATTAGGAAGCATGAGACTTTACACGCGTTGAGTTAATAACATGTGGGTCTTGCAGAGAAGGGTGTCTTGGGGACGAGTCAGAGGCCGGATATATATATATATATATATATATATATATATATATATATATATATATATATATATATATATCATGTTATTAGTTCCTCAAAATTAAATTACTTTTTGGGGAAAATTCATCTTGTTTTAGTTGACGGTTACAAATCAACCCATGAGTCTCAATATTTGTGTTTTACTGCTGTTGGTATGAACGGATTGCTTGATGAAACACATAATGGAAAATACGCATTAATTTTTAATAATAACCTTTTGCTTCTTACCCCTTTTTTTTAATAAAAGCTTTTAATTTTTATGTGGAAATCGATTGTTTTAGATATAAGCATTTAAAAAATTAAAATGTAATGCTTATGAACTTATCTGCTTATTCTCGCGTTAAAGGTAAAGGTTAAATGTTTGAGATGTAGAGAGACCTTGATCCTCCCTTTAATTTTAGATGTAGAGAGAGCTCAGATTTAATCTTCCATTTCACCATATACCCAAATATAAGATGGGTTTTGCCAAAATGATAGGTTTTAAAACGGAATATTTTTATTGGGAATGTGCATTTTTTCAAGTTTCAAGATGTACAGTACACCACTAAGCTTTTATATTTATCTTTATAGGGCACTTATTAGAAAAACTCATATAATATTGATTCAAAGCTATGTTTATGTACTTAAAGATGTTCACCTCAAATTATGAACATGATCTAATATTCAAACACCATTATATTTTTGATAGTGCCACATGCATGTAATTTGAGAAGGTCAGTTTGATTAATACTAGGCGACATTAAATTTTCAGGATATATGCAGGTACAATGCATCATATGCATAACAAACACGAGTGAGGCAGTGGGCGTGAGGGATGGTATAACTTTGTGTATTATTAGATTAGATAAACTGGAATCTATTCCATCACTCAAGTTAGATATATCGACAGGGTGAATATTGGCCAATGTTTACTTTTCTAACAAAAATTCACTAACGCTAGGCGCCAGCTAGTTTCTGCTTATTCTCCTTCCTTTTAGCATCTTTTGCTTCTGTTCAGCAAAAAAAGGGGGATGGTGAAAAATAAAAGAAAAAGAAAAAGTGTGTGACGACTGTATTTGCGTATAAACTCGTACAATAGAAACCATGCACTTGGATTTTTCACACATTAATTCGTCTTCAGAGTACTGTATCGATTTAATTTTATTTTGGCTGTCATAAATGCTAGTAATTAGGTTTGTCTGGGAATATTTTACTTAATTTTCAAAAGAGCATGTTATTTGTACTTATAGGGTATTAGCATTCGAACTCATATCTCATTCACTATTATGGGCATAGACTCAATTCAAGTAGAATTCATATCTCATTCAATGATAGATTATGTGGTGACATATAGACATTTCATGAGGATAATTATCATTTCTCTTTTCAAAATGATAAATGTTTGGTATATAACATTTCTTTACAATAATTTTACACCTATTGTATAGAGACACATAGGCCTCACACTTATTTTAACTTCATGTACCTTAATATACTAAAAGTATAAAATTATAGGAAAGAAATATTGTATCCTAAACTTTTCTCTTTCAAAACCTATAGTGTTGAGTTCTGATAGGAGGAACATTTCCCACAATGTTGGATATAAAAACATGCTATATATATACACCTTAAATTCAAAATACACGAGTGTATATAAAAAACATTTTATTTAAAATGAAATAATCATTGTGAAAAAAAAAATCTAACAACAGCTCTCAAACCGATTATTAGCCTATTAGGTAACGGTGAGAAGCACTTGCATAAGGTATGCAAAAAACTTCCCCAAGCATAGTATTCATTATCGGTAGAGGTAGATTCTAGTAGTTATATAAATGGATATAGATCCTCTCATATTAAAACTTTACATAGTCTTTTTATATGTAATTTCTTACCAGTAATTTAAAGGAAAATGCCTATGAGTATGAAAAAGTTTTTATACTTACGATATATACAAATGAGGTGGTAGAAGTCTTTTCGCCCAATTTTTTGATGATTTTTGACGTTGTCAGACTATACAACCACTCTCATTCAAGTATTTGAAATTTTCACTTATTCCTGTGTTTTTTTTTTTTTCGTAGTGAGCTATACACCAATACCTTAATTTAAATGGTGGAACTCAAAACATAACATATGATACAAGAAGATAAATAATGAAAAATTATACATAATATAATCATAGGTAACTTTATCATGAGAGGATCTATTTCTAACTGTCAATAAAGCAATACACAAAGCAAAGTAGTACTTAACTTTGACCAATATACATGCATTAATTAGTTGTCGAGCTCAAGCAAGCAGCTAAAAATATGAAGTGATTATTGACAGAGAAATTTGCACTTCTATATAGTCTTTGGCTTTGATAAATGGCTCTTTGGAATGTCAAACTGTGAAAGGCTAGCTAGCTAGTTTTCCTGTCCTGAGTAATGTGTTAAGCCGTCATCTCAACATGCATAGTATCTGATACAGTAGTGCATATTCTAAACGCCGCAGGGAATAATAAGAAAGAGTGCTTAATTGGTCAACTAAATTAATTGGGCTCCGATTGATAACGCCATATGTTTGGCACTTGCTGTTTGCATATTACGACAGAATGTGATATATTGCGAGGTATATGATATGACGTAGGTACGTAGCTAGCAATGCTTGTTTCTAAATCTAAAGCCAAAGTGCTCCGGCATCTCTGAGCATTCTTTTGAGGGAGCCATTGAGATGAAGGGTCATGACCGTGTTGGTTGAACCCACAAAGCTGCCACCAATGAACACTGCAGGCACAGCGGGGTTGCACCCTCGTCTCATCAGCAACCACTCTATTTCCCGTCCCCTCATCATCATCACGTCCTCATCATCTACCTCATATATCGCAGGGCCTACCCCAAGCTCATAGAAAAGTCGCTTGATCGCGTGACACATCGCGCATGTGCTCTTGCTGAAGATCACCACTGCCTTCTGCAACGCCAATTTCGCTACACGATCCATATATATATATATGACACAATAATTAATTACTAAGTGTATTATATATATGGTAGGAAGCGTAATCTAGCTAAGTAATGATAGATTGATATGTTGTGATGAGAGAAAAGAGAGAAAGGAATTGTTGGGCTGGTTTAGTTTGCGATGTCATTGAGGGTTGAAGGAACACACGTATTTATATGTGGAGAAGTGATAGTGTATGTAAAGCGTTATGCAAGGACTTACATTTGAATCGTTTGGTATCAACATCACAGTGTCTAGTGAGACTTTCAATTTATAACTATTAAATATAATATAATGAATAAAATATATGGATTAATCATCACAATTGTTCTAAATCCTTTAAAGTTAGTATTTATTAATATTTACTTTTTGAATGTTTAAATAAACTCTTAAAGAGTAGCGCATAGAGATGCATTAACAAGAGGAAGCTTTTTAATTTATGAGTTTATGCCTAAAAATACCCAACATGCATGTATTAGTTGCTACTCTTTCCTTTAATAGTATATCTTTATTTTCAAGCAATTTCATATTTAAAATATCTATTAATTTTATATTTTAATAATTAATATTATTCTTAATTAATTTTATATTTTCAAAATATTTTATTTAATATTATCCTTGAAATGGTGTTATATTAATTAATTAATATGTATAAAGATATTAGTTCATTTATTATATTTTATTCAATTATAAATATTATTTATTTTCTTTTTTAATATATGTGTTTATCTTAAATTGATATATATATATTGAAAATGATGAGTATTTAATAATTGTCTAGTATGTATGAGTTATGTGACAAAGAATATCTCAGGCCATAAAAATAAGCGAAACAGTACAAAAAGAATATAGTACATTGACGAAAATGCCCTTGATTGCATGCGTGTGGGGGTCCGTATAGAATCAGAGAATGTCAACTGCACAGGAACTGGATAGGGGGGAGAGAGAGAGACGTACTGCTGATCATGGCGGATTCGAATAGTTGCATCCCATCCCATCCCATGAGGATCAGGCGATCAAGATTATTTGTACGTGGACGTAACTGCCAAATAATTCTTGCACAGCCCAAATCATGAAGCTTTCTACCCTTGGGGAAAATAATTAATTAAGATTTTGTGAGGCATTGACTTTCTTTCTTTTGGTCTTGGTATGGGAGGAAGGGATATTTTCTCGGAAATTCTTATATGGTTGAAGAGCATGACAAGATATTTGTTTTATTTTATTTATTGATTGATAAATTAATTATTATATTAAAAATATAAAAAATGAGAATAATAATAATAACTCATAAAATTTATTGTCAATTAATAAATCGATTAGAGTAATTACTTTCTTCTGCTAAGTGTTTCTCTTATTACACTGATTTTGAAGTTTTATGATTTTTTTTTTTTTTGGTATAACTTATGATTAATTTGATAAAATTATATGTTTGCCGCCACAAATTGATGCCATATTTTATTTTGCTAACATTTTATTCTATATTTCACTAAGAAGCATGTGATGTTGGTTGCTAATGTTGTTATTTATAAAATAGTCTTGTAATTATCAGATAATTAAGCATTATTTTTTTTTGAAAAAATAAATTACTTAAAAAACAACAAAGAACTAGCTAGTCTGCTCTGGATGAACTTCGCACAATGCAACAACTGAGACTTAAACCTTAGAATCGTCACTTTTAAACATTTTTTACCCAGTCATTACCCTAATATGAAACAATATCATTATTTGAAATGAAACAAACAATACAAAAGAATTGTAAATATATGGATGATGCAGAGGAACTTTGACGAAAATCACCCTGGGTAGATGCAAGAACAATAATAACCCATGCCATCATACTATCTTCATGTTTAAATCCTTTCAAAAATGCTATTCAAACATTCAAAAAATAGGTGTGTCTATTAGAAACATATTTAATAATCATTGGATCTCATAATATTCACACTATTATCACATCATCCAATGATTAATAAATGAATGTCCCAATAAACACTTACTTTTTACGTGTTTAAATAGCATCACTCAAATCCTTTCTGATAAAATGATCGTCTTTTGAGGGTTGAAGAGAGTGAGTTTCCACATCTTGAGTGAAACACTATAGTCACCTCGTGAGTCACTTGGTTGCTTGTTTCTTTCTTATTTTCACTTACAAGTACACTTTAGACTTTAAGGTACAGTAAGAGATGAGTCATCCACTATTCACTATAAAAACATGAGTTACTCGAGAAAATAATAAATTCAAGAATTTTGGGTTTCTTATTCCTGACGGATTTTTCAGCGGAAATCTCGATATAATTCACCTCAACTTTAGATGAATACCTTAATTATTTATGAATTTTTAGGTAACTATTATGAATTATTTTTTAAGAAATTTACATTATTGACAGATTTTATCAATAATTATTTTTTGAAATTATTGTTTCAAAACTAATGTTATGACGGAAAAACTATCGGTAATTATTTTAAACTTTTTTGCTTCAAAATTAATGTTATTGACGGATTTTTTTTTGATAACATTAATTTTAAGAAAAAAAAATTATTGAAATTTTTCCGTCAATAACATTTATTTTGAAAAACAATTGAAGAAAAAATCCATTGTAAATGTTGGAGAAAAAATTTAAAATGATGCCTTGGTGGTCATTATCGACAAATTTTTTTTGTCAGAAATTTAAAAATCCATAAATCCTTTTTTCAAAAACCCAATTTCATTGTCTTCTTCACTCTCTCTCTCTCTCTCTCTCATCTGGTCTTTTTCATCCATGCCACCCCGCCCCCCACCCCTACCCCTCGCACACCGTCCAACCTTGCCCAGCGCCCAACGTCGTGGCCTCTCTCTCTCTCTCTCTCTCCCGTGGGTCGCGATCTGCAGTCCGGCCACCCCAGCACGCAGCCCACCCGCCCCTGCATGTCGCGTTGCGCCCCCGCACACCGCGCCGGGCACGCCGCCACCCCAAGCACGCCGCGCACAGCCAAACGAAGGAGGAACCGCACGCCACCGCTGGAGGAAGGAAGAGCTGCGTGCGTCCCCTCCCTGTGGCTTCTTCTTTGACTCATCTCTACCATCGCTATGATGCTGTGAAATCTGTGGCACCCATCGTAGCTGCTCACGCCGTCACTTTGTGGAGCCACCCATCGTGGTAACCTTTTCTTCTTCTTTTTCCTTAATCTTTACTTGCGTTTTTTAATTTTTTGTTTTTGATTCCTAGATTTATTTTTTTTTGTCAATTCTGTATGTAAGATTTTTGAGCTGCAACATAACCGTTCGAATTTCGATTTCCTTTACCTTCTGTGAGACATAGGCATTACATTCTGTTTTTTCACCTCAAACACCTTCCCTCCTAATTCACTTCTTGTTTGTGTTTTTGATGAAATATAATCAAAATCAATGTTCATTTTTGTTTATATATAGGATTATGATCATGTCTCATTTTGGCACAATATTTGTGTGTCTTTTGTTTTTTTTTCCTGATTTGTTTATTGAGACTGGATTTTGAAGTTGGAAGCTTTCTGATTTTGTATTTGGATTGTGAATGCTGTCTAAGTGTGTTTGACTAACCTTTGAAAAAAAGGGTGTTTACTAGGTGGGAAATTGGTGTACCAAAGCACCAAGAAGAGAGCAAGCGGACCTAAGTGCCCTGTCACTGGCAAGAGGATCCAAGGGTATGTATGTCTAATGATAATAATATCTTATTGTGTTTTGTTTGGAACATTGATCAGATGTGGAGTTTGATTGTATATCTGTGGAGAAAGAAGGGAAACACCAATGTGAATTTGTATTGTATGAACACAGGTCATTTTTGTTTTCCTAACCTGTTTTCAGTGTGATTCCATGTTTTTTTTTTTTCCTTTTCTCATTCACTTGCTTAAAGAAATATTACCTTGGACATGTATAACATCGCCAATGCTAAACCGTTGAATTTGAAACAGAGCATTGGTGAGGACTTCTGACCATCATGTCACTCTTGCAACTGTGAGTCCCTTCAACCTTCTATCTCTCTCTGCATACTTGTAAATTTTTTGGTTTGGTCCCATGTGGGTTATCAGGTCAACACAGGTGCTTTTTGCTTTATGCAAATGGCCTTTTGGTTTGGTCCCATGTTTGTTTAATTGGCCATTTATGTTTTGATATACTTGTGAAACAAATAACTTTGATTAGTATATTCAGTTCTGTTCAAAGTGCCAAATTACTTGTTGAAGTTTCTATTTTATAATCTTGCTTTCCTGATGAATGGCTTCCATAAGAAATTCTATGTTTGTTTGGGATAAGCAAAGAGCTGCAATAGATACATTTAAGAGGTGCAAGGATGATTTAACAGGGGCATTTTTCTATGAAATGGTGAATTTGAAAGAAAACAAATCCATTTGGTATTTAATCAAATCTACATTTTCAGAAATTGACAATAATCAAACAATTCATAAAAAATGTGTACAATTTCAAAAGCAAAGACAACCACCACAAAAGTTTCATTAGATTTACGTAGTACATCAAACTTTTTCCAAAGGTACTTCATTATTGCTTGTTCGAAAAGCTTATAATGAAAATGCTGTGATCTAGATTTGAGAGTATAGAGAGATTTTCGTGAAAGATGATGGACTTAGCTATGAAACTCGCAACACTCATTTTGTTCTTAAGCATGACTTATTATTATTTAAGTCAACTAGTCAAGTATATTATATAAGAATATTGATAAGAGTAAATCTTTTTAAATACTGACTTTTATTCACAAAAATTAATTTTTGTTAAGCAGCAGTGATGGAGAGAAGGATGTAGAGAGACAGTGCTAGTTGCAGGAGATGTAAAAGAAGATTGAGGACAAGGAAAAGCCCATGGAGACGAAGATGAAGAAAGAGATAGTGTCTTTGGAAGAAGATGCAGACTCCTCGCAATAACACGATGATGATGATGATGATGATGAGGGTGATGGTGATGGCATGGCAATGGCGATGGCAATGGCGATGGCGATGGAGATGCTAATGCTAACGATGATGATGATGATGATGATGTTGACTTCTTCATTTAAGTTCTTGTTTTTTCTTCTGTGTCTATATACTTTCTGAAGTTTTATATATTTTACATTTTGAATTTAAACTCATTATGTTTATTATTTATTAGGAATTTTTTTTTATCATTTTTCATTATTAAATATATTTTTATATTTATAATTAGCTTTAAATAAAAAATAAACTCTTAAATGATTAGGTAACACACAAATTACAGAATATTTATTTAAAAAAAATTACTAACACATTTTTCCATTAGTAAAATCAAGAAAATGATAAAAAAATTAATGATTACCAATGAATTTTTTCATCGGTAATATAAATAAAAATATTAATGAAAATTTAAATTCTAAATTTAGTGATGAATTTTTCCGTCGATAAACTAAAAAATAAAAATAAATAAAATTATAAAATTCAATAATTACAGATGGATTATTTCGTTGGTAAAATAAAAATTTAAAAAAGTGTACAATTTGATAATTATGATGAATTTTCTGTCGATAAAATGTGGTAATTAAAAACAAATTACAAATCCAATTTAAAATTACCAACGAAAATCCGTCGATAATAATATAAATCCATCGGTAAAGCATTTATCTAGATGAATTTGACAAATTGTCCAACTCATTCCGATGGATTTTTTGTAAAATTCCATCGCTAATTTCGTCTATAATATTTTTGACGGATTTTTTTGGTCGATAATGATTTCCATTACGTTATTATAGTTAAAAATCGATAATAAGAAAAATCTCGGTAAAATCCATCAGTAAGCATTTCTGGTAGTGATAATTAATCTCTATGAGTGTGAATGGAGAGTCATAATATTTAGTTGAAAAGTAAAAATGGGGTAAGTTTTTCATGATTGAGTTATATGTATAAAACTACACATAAAACTCAACCATGAAAAATTTACTCTCTTTACTCCTCAACCAATCATACCATAAACCGTAAGGAATGGTCACATGCTATACATGAGAGTGGAGTGATAAACTATGTATGAGAGATAATACATTGTTAGGATTGTGTCATGCTAGTTGAGTGATACATGGGAGGCTTGAGATGATGTTGTTAGTGTTACACAATGAATTTGGGTGGGTGCGTGTGTTGATGGGTGTGTGTTTGTGTTGTGGTTGCTTTTTGCTAGAATGGTCTTTTGAGTATAGGTAGCTTGTGGCCTATACATGCTTGCTGGTGCTCCTACCTTGCCTTTTAGTGTTGTGGCTTCCCCTTGAAATTACTATGTTTGGGTTGTGAAACTAATTCCTGGTGGGTTGGATAGATTTTTTGTAATACCTGATATACACGTGTTAGTAGACAAGTTTCGTTAAGCCTTAGAGTCCTTGGGACCCATTGTCGGGTTCTAAATTTCACTAAGTCTGGGTCCTACACCTCCTTGGAGGGTTATATGTTAGAGTCACATTCTTGTAATCAAAAGTCCGGTAATTGTTCCCAAGAGAAAACAAGTTAAAGAATATTTTTAATGATTTTTGTGAAACCTTTAAACTTTTCATTTTTTGACCACAAGTTTAGAAAACCATGAGGATTTTCGGATTTGAACTAAAACCCAAAATTTGAATTTTGATTGGTTGGGATTTTGATTTTTATGACATTTTATTTGAATCCAAATGGGAGTATTTCCTTATTTACATTTATGTTTTAAAGTTAATTCATTAACTTAAAATTAAGAAATGTAAATAAGTGAGGTTGAGACAACCCAGATAATTGGGTGTTGTTGCTACAAGATTCTCCAGAACAAACTCGCTAGCAGCAGGCGGCAGGAGTCGCTAGCGAGCGGGTCGATGTAAGCATAGTAGAAAATGACCAGTTTTGATGAGTGGGATCCCCACCCTATAAAACACCCCAAGCTTAGGCTCTCTTGGCAGAAACCGAACCCTAACCCATCAAAGGAGCTCTTCTCCCTCCATTCTCATCCTCCATCAAATCCACTTCCTCCAAGCTTCAAGGTAAGTTTGGTTGTTGGTTTATACTTCATTTTCTCTTTCCTTTTCATGTTCCATGGTTTGGGCTTGTTGTTTCTCCCATTTTTGTCAAGTGGAGGTGCTCCCAAATGTTGTTAGAGTTGTTTTAGCAATTGTCTAGAGATTAATAGAGTTTGATCATGGGTCAATGTTGCTCTATGACAGTTGTTGGTGTCATTCCAAACTCCAAAGGTCAAGTTGGTGGTGCCCACATACTCCGGCTTCAAACGGTGAGTGGATTTGACCTCATAGCCTTAGTTTCATCATTATAAATATGTTTCTTGCATGATGATTGTTAAGCATAGAATTTGAAACATGAAAAAGTATAGAGTATGATTTTACATGATTATGTCAAGCTAGAAAAATTATGATTTATGATGATAGCATGAAAAAAAATGAATTTTAGAAAACGCATGGGGACCATGATTGCTATGTTGTGTGTTATAGGAAATGTTTTACATGTTTGAGAAAAGTTTTATTAAGAAGATATGTATTATAGCAAGATGGCTATTTTACTGATTATGTTTTTATGAGTTTCTCGATATCACTATGTATACAAGTTTTAAGATTTCAAGTTATATTTTAGAATATCCAATTAAAATATTTATACATGTTAGAAAAATATGAAACAAGAGTATGACAGCTTTATGAATAAATGTTATATGATTTCCAAGTTTCATGATTGTGAACCTAATGTATTAAACTATGATTTTAGATTATCAAGTATGTGAAAAGATATGTTAGTTTAAGTTTTGAATTTAGAACTTTAGCATATGGTACAAAGAAGTATGGAATTCAAAATGATTTATAGCAACTGCAGATACATACTATCGACTTGAAATCAAAATGCCTATAATGCGGGTGATTCCCTTGGGCATGATTGCATAGCAATGGTTTTGCTAAAGTCAAATTGTTAGAATTAAGATACCAAGAGGTACGGAATTTAGTATGATTCGTAGCAGTTAGATACATATTCTGTGAACTTGAAATCAGAATGCTTATATACGGGTGATCCCATGGGCACGATTTTCAGCCACAATTATGTTAAAGTTAGATTGTTAGAATTGTTTAAGTCCAGAACTCTCAGAGTACTAATAATTTAAGGGCTTGCGTTCGTGAGGGACGAAGTACCCATTTTCAGCTATAGTTTTCTTTTTGTCAAACTAGTTTAGACGGTGAGACAGGAAATAGACAATTAGTTAATGGCTATTGAGATCATTAACCTTGGTACTAAGTTGTTCGTAAGAGGACAATATCGCCTCCAGTAGTTATAAAAACGAGACCTAGTCAGGTACCCTTGACTTGTCCAACAGGGACTATTATGTTTTCAATAGGTGCTCTAGTTCGCTAAAAATTGAGTGTGATCTTCGGTTTATGATTTTACAGCTATATTTATTATATATGTATTTATTCAGCTCAGCAAATATTGTTTTCCAGGCTTGTCGTACCCTCAGTTAAAATGATTTCATGTTTGATTGTGAGTTGATAAATGTTTGTCTATGAACCTATGGAATGAAAAGTGTTTTCCTAACTAGCTATGTATGTAAATGTCAAATGATTTATGTTGTTGCATGTATAGTGCATTATATATATATATGGTCCTTGGTTATCCCAAGTGGGTGATGGGTAAAACTCACTCATTGAGTCCATTGACTCACCCTCTCTCTTCCTCTCTTAGTAGCAGGTCCAGAAGTCGTTCGGTCCCGGTCCAGTAGTTAGGTTACCTCTGGGTGAGCTTTACATTGTCGTGAGGTTTAGTTTAGGCTTTTATTAGTTGTAGAAGTGCTCAGTAGTTTGGCAAGATCCTAGCCACGCATGTATTTTGAGATCCTGTTACTATTTTCAAAGTTTATGTATTTCCCCATGTGTTTCCGAGTTTAAGTATGGATTTCAACTATTGGTTTTGATTAGATTATGTATTTGATCAGCCATGTGATTATGATTCAGTTTTCACATGGTTAAGCAAGTTATCAGATTTAAGATTAATATCATGTGATAGGTTATATATGAATTTAAACTTTGCAGAATGAATTAGAAAGGAGTTTTCAAAGTTTGAATATTAAATATTTCTAGTTTTATGTAATTAAATACTAGTCATTTGACCCGTACAATGCACGGGTGATAATAAAATAGTTTATATTGACCATTATAAAAAATAAATAATAATTTATTTAAATATATCATATAGAAAATTCAATATATAAATTTATTTTAAAAATAAATTAATAGCTAAATAATTAAATAAATAAATAAAATATAAAGAGAAAATTATATTAACCTTCCTTTAGGTTTAGTGTAATCACGCTTAGCACCACTCTATTTTGTAACACTATATTTGACTATTATTAAAAAGAAACAATAATTTAATTAGATATACCTTATAGAAAATTGAATATATAAATTTATTTTGAAAATAAATTAATAGTTAAATAAATAAACAAAATATGAAAGACTATGTACTTGAAATAAGTTATTCTATTTTATATTTTATTTGGAATATTATATTTATAATATCAAGAAAATCTTATATACGACATTTAACTGACAATAAAGACTTTATTTTATAAAATTTTTACATGTTTTGATAGATGAAACTGTTGAATAATGAAAGGGAATAAGTGGATAATTTTACTATATCATAAGCCATTTGCATCTTTTTAGTAAATGAAAACATCAATTTTAAAATGTAAGTTTTAATTAGTAAAAAAATCAAGAACAATCTTAATTTACATCATCTCAATTACATCCACTTTCCTAATTTTTCCTAATTTAAAAACAATGTTATAAATAACAAAAATCATGACTATCATGAATTTATGCTATTTTAATAATTAATAAAAAATATGAGTAATCTTAATTATATATAAAATAGATTTATTATATTACTCAGATATTGTTCATATAGAATATAAAAAAACACATATTATATGTTAGAAGGCACAAAAGTATAACATATATTGATTTTACATTTCGACCTCATTCACGTTATAACTTAGACAATAATGCAAAATTCCTAGGTCATTAATCACTTTTTGAAGCCTTACTTCTAAGATTTCTTACCTGCAAAATTTCCCAAATTCTTCACAAAGATATCTCAAAGAAATTTCAAAACAATTACCCTAAAAAAATTGCTATAAGAAATTCTATTTTTTTTATTTCTTATACTTGAAAAAAATTGCTCTATAAGCAACACATGAAAATGTGAGTATTGTTTATTAGTAATATAGATATATTATAGATTATAGATTAATGAAATTGTAAAAAGTGCATATTTAGAGAGAAAGTGAATATTCATTATATTAAATATAAATTGAATAGTGATCATTTAAGAAGATTTATTGGATAATTATTATTCTTGTTTATTATATTAAATTAAATAAAAAAGATCAGAAATTGAAGTTGTGGGGGTATAAATTGTATTTTATTTCATATAATAATGTTAAGCAAATAATTATAGATATAGTTAAATATATGTCATTGAAATACATTCAATTAATTAAGAGGGTTTATATTTAAATTTAATAGTAGCAACAATTAGCTTGTATTTTTTTTTGTAACAACAATTAACTTGTATATATAATATACATATTTCACATCACGATTTAAGATATTGAAATTTATAACAAAAAGAAATGCTACTTAGTTACAATAATCTTGCCAAAAATTTTAACAAAAATTATGAAAAGCATTGGCTGAAATGAATAAGTAGAATTATTGTATTCATCTATAAGTCAATAACATGTCACATAATTTTGACAACTTAACTTTAACAGAAGGTTCTTTTATCATACAATCATTGTATTAAATAATATTTTGATATAATTTTGAGGGATTATAATAAATCAAAAAGGTGCAAATAAATGTAAACACCTATATAATTATAAATTTAAAATTTTATGCTTAATTATGAAAAAACACATGTTTAATTTAAAAAAATAAAAACGATTATAAAGAAAATAGAAAAAGATATGTGTCACATGAATATCCATTTTTAATATTAAATAATTTAGATTGAAATATTTTGATCAGTTGCATCATTTAAATTAAGAATTGTAATGGTTTGAAATCCAATATTTAATGTGAAATATTTATGTTGTATCAATAAAATAAATATAAAGGTAATTTTTATTAAAAAAAATAATAATCAAGGTTATAAAAATTATGGGTCATAAGATGCTCTATGAGCAACACCTAAAAATTTTCCTAGAATGAGTCTTGAATATTCGTATTAAAGATTATAGATAAATTATAGATTTTGAGAGAACTAATAGATAATGAATGAAGAGAAATGAAAAACATGAAAATATGAGAGAAAGAATGGAAGAGAAAAGAAAACTATAAAAATAGAGAGGAAAAATGAAATGAGGTGTTAGCATTTCATATTAAAGGTTTACGTAGAGAATCTGAGTAACAAATTGATACTGTATTAAGAGAAATTAAGAGTTTTTATTTTGATTAGTATAAGCGGTCATCTTTTTAGCAATGAATATGTTGCAAATTCTATAAGTAATTTAAGGGGTTTATATTTCAATTAAAGGGAACCTTTCTTGGTAGCAATAGTTTTTTGGATTCTAGTTTGCTTAGAATAGAAATTAAGTAGTCTATTGAATCCAAAATTTAAAAAATAAGGTGAATTAAAAATTTAAAATTTTGTAATTAATTATGAAAAAAATGTTTAATCAAAAAAAAGATTATAAAGAAAATAGAAAAAGATATGGATAACGTGAATGTCCATTTTTAATCTTAAATAATTTAGATTGAAATATTTTGATCAGGTGTATCATTTAAATTAAGAATTGTAATGACTTGAAATCCAATATTTAATGTGGAATATTTATGTTGTATTAATGAAAGAAATATGAAGGTAATTTTTATGAAAAAATAATTAATAATCAAGATTATAAAAATCATGGTCCATAAGTTGCTTTATGAACGGCACCTATAAAACTTTCCTAAAATGAGTCTTGAATATTAGTATTATAGATTATATTTTAATAGAGAAATGATTGTTGATTTAGAAGAAAATCATATTTAAGTATTATATTATGATAAATTATACGTTTAGAGAGACATGTCACCCAAAAGGCTTATTGAGAATGATATTTCGCGTCACATTCTCAAGTTGGGTTGTGACATTTTGTATCTATTCTTCCAGTTTGAAGTTTAGGTTCTAGTGTCCTTTATCTGCCTCTGTGATTCATTTTGGCGGTGTCATCAACTCCTAATTATGGTTGATGCAATTGGTTGCTCAATAAGTTAAGGTGTGTGGGGGTGCTTTTTAAAGACATGGTATGATGCTTCTATGTATTATTTTACCAACCGGTTGGGGAAGGTCTTTTACTTACTAGAGTTATGACTCTTATGAAAGATTTGACTCTGTTGAAGTTGCAAGTGACATTTACTGGGGACATAATGAGGTTACCTGGTTTGTGGGTGCTGGTTGGTCTATTTTGGACTAACATCTACATGTTCAGTAGATGGAAGTCTTAGTAATTTGATGGTGTTGAGATCCCCATATTGAGCAAATTATAGATATAGTATAGTGCTAAAAATTCTCTTGCTTATATTAGTAAGGGTTTTGTTTGAGATAGGTATTCTTTGATAAAATAGTTTTGTATGTAGGGGGTGCTTGTGCTCTATTGTATCAAAAATATTATTTCAATATTAAAAAATAGGTGTCTAATTAGAATAACTCCATTATCATTCTTGAATGTTATAATGGTCTCATTATCTTTATTTATCCATCACATCTAATGATAAAATAAGTATCTCAATTAAATACTTATTTTTAAATATTGAAATAATATTTGACTTGTATATTCAAGTAGCAGTTTTGTTGTTCTGTATTTGTCTCTCGGTGCTTTCCTCTTTTGAGGGAATGCTTTACAGCTATCGAAAAGGAAAAAAAGAAAAAATCGCCATCCTGAAATTAATTAAATGAATTCCTCTTGCCAAAAAGAACCAGATCGGAACAAGTTCTCGCCGATAGCCCATCAGTATATATGCTGTGCATTTCTTCGAGCAGCTGATTAAATTGAACGTTTTTGTCAAGCCAAAACAAAAAAGGGAATAAATTGAATGTACGCTGCAACTAAAAAACAAATCCTATCATATCACATCCCGTTTTAAAGATTACCAAGCATGTACTATTAGTTTCAATTGGTTGGAGGGTTGCAATCAAATCCTATCTTATCAAAAGTACACACGGAAAATCAGAATATGGTATACTACTATGCTTTACTTGAGCCATTCTACAGTACCATAACCTTGTAAGGAATCCACGTTGAAAACAAGCAGTCCCACTTTGAGAAAAATCTGGTTACTATAGAATATTAATGGTGTGTTTGTTTTATATTTTTAAAATAGTGATTATGAAATTTAAATTTTATATATAATTAAAAAAATTAAAAATAATTTTTTTAAAAAAATTATTTTTTTAACCACAATAAAAAAGGTGAAAACTAATTAATTTTTTTCAAATTTTAATTATTTTTAAAAAATTACCTAAATATATGAAAATTGACCCTTTTTTTTTGTAGAAAAATGTGATTTTGAGACTCAAGAATCCCAAAAAAAAGGCAGCCGAAAGTGCCTTGTATCCTAATTAACTGGGATGGGCATTAACAAATTTTCTAAAATTTTAATCTCCCCTAAGTATCTCAACATGTTAATTGCATTGAATTTTGTAAGATTTATCCTTGATTAATGATTATTTATATACGCTATAAATAAAATTTTTAGACCATCTTTTACTATAATTCTTTGGTTCACACTGTAAGGAATCCACTTTTAAAACAAGTTGTGTCACTGTGATCAAAATCTGGTTACTATAGAACATTACAGTAGACAAGCCTTGCATCAACATTCTTATTATTATCTACTTTCTTTAACAAAATCATATTTAATTTACATCCAGAAACTCGTTCCCATAAAAAAAAAATCAAAAAATGAAACGCTAAGAAATAATTGCTTATTTATTACACAACATCCTCTAATATTTAAAAAGAAAATATGAAGTATTAAGCAACACATTAAGATCCACAGTTGATTTTTCAACGTGCGTTCATGCTTCTAGATTACAGGTCGGCATCAACTGTAAGTTCTTCAACTGAAGATATATGCGCCTCTGCCGCAAATCATGATGCTTGTGGGAATCATAGGCAGGCAATCTTAATAAAATCTCGGAATATTTTCTCGTTATATTTAGGGAATAATTAAGTTTATAAATTGCAGAAAAAAAATGAAAATAAAAAATTTGCCTTCCAGATTGCAATTTTAATTTGCAGGGGTTGGTGAATACTTCCCGAGAGGCTAAGCTATTCTGTTCTCTTTGTCTCGTATCTTAAAAAGCAATAGCAAAGGCAAAAGGGAAATATATTATATAACTAATAACTAACATGGTTCGTTTGATTTGGTCCTTTTCTTCCCTTATTTCACTCTCTCTCTCTCTCTAAAAGTACATATCGTCCGGTTATCGACCTTATAAGAAAGTAAATAGCAATTTGTATTTTGTACCGTTATGTACTTCATCAACCCACTAATCCTAATTTTTGTGATGCCACATCCGCCATTGCATTATTTATTTATTTATTCTTTCAACTTATAATTAAAGCTAACCTTGTTCCTCCAGAGAAATACTCAGAGCATGAGGATAAAAGATAATATTTATTTTAATCTATTTATTAATTGATATATAAATTTTATGAGTTATTATTATTTCTTATATTTTTTATATTTTTAATACAATAGTTAATTTATCAATTATTAAATAAATAAAATAAATATTTTATCTTACTTTAAAAGCTCACCATGTTTCTACTCTTTTACACGTACGTTGTCGATCCCGTCTTTTATTTGTTTAATTGTGGTTATATGCTCTATAATGATGACATAGTTGTTATATTTACCACTATGTAATGACGATGAAAAATGTTGGATGGTTAGAATTTTCATCAACATTTATTAGAATGATGTAATACGATTATTGATCCTTATAAATGATGAATATATATATATATATATATATATATATATATATATATAATGCAATAATTACCCTTTTTTATAAAAAAATTAGCAATTCTTTTTTGACTGTGAAAATGTTCAATCAACAAATAATACAAAATTATTGTTGATATATATAGGCCAAAATAATGATGATATACTATTGTCACTGTTGTTTCGGCTGCCATAACAGATTTTTAACAAAAAGTAAAAATCTAAACTTATTATACAATTGAACCTTCTTTTGTTTTTTTGGTGCTGAAGGGCAGATGCATAGGCATGTGCACTCTTATTTAAGGTGGGTACTTAAAAAGTCACCTATATATATATATATAAAAATATATATAGAAATTAAAAATTAAAGTCAAATAATGATAAAACATAAGTAAAAGGCTAGCTGATTAGATGAACTAATATCAGGTTAATAAAAAAATATTTATACAATGTTTTCTTTATGTCCAGTCCAGTTAACTTTGGTTTGGTACACGCCGTTCCATGATTAATGCAACAAGCCAGCCTTTGTTCTATAAGCACGAACATATATCCGTGCAGGCATGCATGAAAGTACTGTTGTGTAAATATGCTCGAGCTATAAGTACGTGGGCATGCATGTTACGTCCGGTTACATGAAACAACAAGAAGAAGTGGCCCTTGGCTTCTACTTAGAGCCAGCCACCACAAACTTATTCATTACTATTTTCATTTCAAAATAAATATCTTTTTCATTTTTTATGTTCATTTATAAAGTGACCTCACTTTATTAATGAACCTAAAAAATAAAAAATATTTTAATTGGAGGAAGTATTACCTTAAAGCTGTAGGGAGAGATTTAGCAGCCTTTGTATCATATGTGTGTGTGTGGGTCAAGATGTCAAGTTGCTATCGCAAATTAAAACGTGGCACCATGTTATTAGGACTAGACAATAAGCATATATATATATATATATATATCCACGGGTATATATGTGAAAGTGAAATGGTCCTAGTTTTGGATGTGACCATCAATTGCACCACCCAGATTCCTTTAATAGTGACAAACCAACATGAGTTGAAAAGAAAGGCAAGAATATAGATTTTTGGTTCATACGGATTTTTCCAGATATCATCCAGACGCAACCAAGCTTACACAAATGCATCATCTAGACCTTTCCCAGAATATTTCTCTGCTACGTACCGGACAAGGTCACCAATGTGATGATTCACAATGACTGCTACTCTCTGCAGTTATTTTTTTTTCCTACACAATCATATGCAACTGCAATTAAACTATGATTGAATTTCAATTCGATCTAAAGGTAATTACAACAAAAAGAGAAAATCTTTTTATCAAAAAAAAAAGAGAGAGAAAATCAGGCGTAGCAGTGGTATAATGCATGATTGGGGATTGGGCTGGGACTTACTAGGCATCTAACAATGTTTTGTACGCCATTTTCTTGGCAATCATGATATGGGACGATGGGTGATCCGAATAATAAGACATCTCTTATGCATAGGGGTCTAATTAAAAATTTAGTTGCATGCAAAATTTTATTTACTGTAATTAAGAACTTGATTATAAGCTTTTAAATTATATAGATCTAAATGTAAATTTGGTGAAACTATATGAGTGGTGGATTAATTAAATAAAAAATTATTTTTTGCCTTTATTCTCACAAGAAAGTTGAATATCACATGTAGTTTACCTGTTCCAAAAAGTTGCAATTTGCAAAATATCTTGCGCATGATTGGGAATGGAAAAAACTAGTAGGAAGAGAATTTTACTTTATGTATTGCTTGTCTAATTTGAATAATAATAGTTGAGTTATAATAGATTTTCATATACTAGTGAATTAAGAAAAGAAGAGTTTTACTTGACTATCATTGTAAAAAGATGTGTTGTTACTTGTTATTTACAGAGGTAGATGCACAGCACAAGTTTCCATAAATGATAATAATTATTATTATCGTCATCATTTTGAAATATCTGTCTAGTTGTCCCAAAATATTATTTTTTTCATTTCAACTCGTAATACTGCTTTAACCATATTTCCCTTTCCAGAATTTGATGCGAATCTTAATAGGAAAAAAAAGAGGTCCCAATTGGATATAATTTCAACTTTTCTTCCAACACGGCAGATGCCTCAAAGATAGATAAGGGGGAACTCCAGTGTTAGAAAAAGAAGTAATAATAATAATAATATTGCCATGGCACACAGAACAAGTGATCAACTGCCAAACATATAGAGCCTACTGCAGTTGTTGTTACCATAATTATTACTATATAGTATTATTACTACTCCACATAACTGGCAAATTAATTGAATCGAATAACTTGATTAATTCTATCTCTTACTGCTCCTCATTCCTCAATTGGAAGTCGTATATATGCAATCGTGCAAAAGCTAAACACGAAAACTGTTGATTTCGGGCCCAGAATCAAATAACACCACATGAAACAAAAGCGACAATTATGAAGGTATATATGCACAGAAATTTTTTTCGAAGCCGTACAAAGGACTCATCTTTTTTTCCGTATGCATGCATGGATGTAGAGATTCGTCTCTGTAGTAAAAAGAATATTTCCGATCAATCACTCTCAAGAAATGATCAAAGGAAATTTAGAAACCGACCCACCAAAAATCTAAATCTTCTATAATCCATATATGATTCTCATCTTTTTCCCATAGCCATTATCCTTTTTCTTTGCTAAGCTTGCTTAGCGATGCCAGTCCACCACAACTAGTGCCGTACATCCTCCATCCCTATATAAGTGTGCCACACTGGGGCTTATTCCTCACAACAAAACCTCAAGTTCACATTAATTCCTACCTTACCTACATTTGCTCATACAATTGCTTTGCATCATTCTTATTCACAAACTAGCTTTAATTTCCCAAGTTCTAGCTAGCTGCTTCCAAATTAAATATCTGCATTCAACCCATCTAGGATTTTAGGGTACATTATTATTTATTTGTGGGGTTGGCTTTAGCTGCGGCGCAATGGAGAGAGTGACAAAGATGGTATCAGAGAGGCCTGTGGTCATCTTCAGCAAGAGCTCATGCTGCATGTGCCACACCATCAAGACCCTCTTCTGTGACTTTGGGGTGAATCCAGCGGTTCATGAACTTGATGAGATACCTAGAGGAAGAGACATCGAGCAAGCTCTTTCAAGGCTAGGATGCAATCCCTCTGTGCCTGCTGTGTTCATTGGTGGTGAGCTTGTGGGTGGAGCCAATGAAGTCATGAGCCTTCACCTTAACCGTTCCTTGATCCCAATGCTCAAGAAAGTAGGAGCTCTTTGGGTTTGAAGTTTGATCACACACACACACACACACATATATAGTTAGTTGTTCACTTTCTCATCACTCACCAGACACACTCATGCACTATAATAAATATCTGTTTTGGTTATATATGTAATGATGATATAGGGAGCAGGATATATAAGTTAATATATGTATCCGCATATTATATAGAGTTTATGGCACTAGCTAGCTTGTGGGTAATTAATACGGCTAACTTGACTGGCCGAGGTACAGTTTAGCCGTTTTGTTTTACCAAAAAGATCTATCTTTTTTATAATGATAATAAAATAATAATTAATAGGTGAAGTCGCAGCCTATGTGGAGTTTATTAAACTGAAGTCAGTAAAAAGTGCTTTATCAGCATTTTCCACCCCACTTTCTCCTTTTATAAATTTGTGTTACGTCTGAAGACTTGCTAACTTCTTAAGAGAATAACGCCACTGGAATTACAATTTCTATAAAATATTACTTGCCGCTATATGAGGTGGCATGTTATAAGATAAATTAGAATCGTAATTGATTTGGACAAACCGTGTCTTGTTCCATCACTTTGAAGAGTGACAAATGCACAAAATGGAATATAAACTCACTGTGTATGCGACATAAATGTAACATGATTATATACCAAGCTTAGAAGAAAAACAAAAGGAAGAAGGAAAAATAAATTAAAAAAAAAAACTAATGGAGCATATATCATGGAGTTGAATAGGCTCTTCAAGTCTTGAATAGAGAGCTGGCTGCCTGGTGTAGAAAAATGTAGTTTGAGAGTGAACACGATGGAAACTGTTTGAGCACCTCCAACGCTGTCTGCTTCCGTGAATTACGTTAAGAAAGATAACGATATGGGGAAAATAAAATGTAATCCGGTTAACATTATTTCTATGAAATAGGACAGGTACCAACACTCAGTGATAAAACTTGGCTTATTATGTCTTAAAAAAATAGCGCCCTATTTTATTTGTAGCCTTTACTTTTAATACCCAATATTCTCAAACACCCTATTTACAAAATATATAACTTCACTTACTTTTTCTTCTAACTTATTCTCTCCATAACTCCTCTCACATCCACATAGATGTCTTCACCCATATGATATCTTCACCCATGTAGGTGTTAAAATAATATTACCTTATTTATAGTTTATTACTTTTACTTTGCTGGTCATCAGAGTTTCACCATATTTTTAATGGAATAGTCAAACTATTAGTGTGGATAGAACATATCTAGCACAAGGGGGTCCTATAATGGGGAAAACTAAGTTTGGATCTAGGTGATCTAAAAATCTAGATCATTAAAAATTAGATAATGATGACTGTGATTATAGTAGGTTAAATTCTTTTTAATATTACAGAAATTACCCCATTAAAATGCCAAAATAAAAAGTTATTAATTGTATTTTGACCCACATTTGATTTTATACACTTGTACTTGATTAGTGACTTTAAAAATTTTAGATTTATGTCTAATAATATTTCTGTAAAAAAGATTTGTGTTTATCATTTACAGAGCACCCTCCCCTTGGCAAGTTCATCAGAACACGAACCGGCACTTTACCTACCATCAGATCTTTGAAGAACCGTTGGCTATGTCGTTGGTCTCGGTTGATTTTTCTTCCCCAGACAACCACCGCCTTATTTCTAGCAATGTTAACATAATTTCAAAGAGATTGAAGAGAAAACTGGGACTGTAAGGAGGGAAGAACTTCAACAATCAGATGATGCCAAATATCACCCAGTCATTTCTCCTCCCAATACTTTTAATTGACAATCATGCCTCTCTCATCAACATCATCTTCTTGAGCATTTGAACTCAATTGGATACCTCTACCACATTACAGAAGCTTCACCTTTTTTTTTTTTTTTTTTATGGAAGAAGCTTCAAATTATACCAAGAAAATTAGAAGAAAAAAAATGAGCATAAAACCTTATTTGATGGAATTGGGAAAATTATAATGTTGAGAAATAAGAAAGTATTTCATCGCTATAATAAAAAGGTAGTGAGGAATCTTTGAAGTGAGCATATATACACTTACGTTGTGGTGGGTTTTCCCTTCGAATGTTGCGTAATAAGCAGGGCATCCACCCCAAAGGTGTGGTGCCGTTTGCGATTGGGGCCGTATGGTGCCATTCACAGTGATTCCTTTTCAACTTTTTTGCCGCCATTCTTCCTTCTTGCGACCCAGCCACTAAGCTTTTGCTGTCAACGGTGTCACGAATGACGATTGCAGCGAGGAACAGAGGAAGGTGACGCCACTGTGATGGTCAATTTTTTAAAATTTCTAATTCCAACCCCACCCACACATTATTTTATATTTTCAATTATACCCCACAGATATCATCTATTTATAGGTCCACCTGGACCCAAACTTGGCTTTCCTCACTGTAGAAGTCGCCATATAGCACATACAGGAACTAAGTTGTTGAGCTTAGAAGGAAACATAGCACTACTTTTTATTAACTTGAGAGTATATAAGAATTTTTCATAAAGAGTTATAAACCGTATTTTACAAATGAATAACAGCATCAGTAACTTCAGGTTCAAAAAAAAAATTCAGTACAACAACCTTTTACATAGAGAGCAAACCAACTTCTAATTTGTGCTGATTTGTAATTACGCGCCCTTTGTAATTACGAATTTAGGGTAAGCGTAATAAGAAGTAAAAGCAGCAACTAGTACCATAGGATAGAGTCTCATGCCTGTTATGTGAATTGAATCCATGGTCGCAGCGGAAGTGTCCCCGTTTTCTTTTTGAACATGTGTTTGTGTTGAACATTAATATTTCCTAAGCACCAATGTAAACAGATATGAAAAGTCAATTTTGAGATTTTATTATCCCAATAATCAGTCAAATTTGCAGGCACATGTATAGAACATATGTATAATGTATACAAACTGCTGCATCTTAATTTTAAAAAGTCGTCTCAGTCTCAATGATGCTCCTCCTTTCTTATCTTTTTATTTCCAGAAATTTATTCGCTTTGGTGGGTCTGCGATCCCCAGTTTTCAACTAAAAATTAAGGGCTGCATTGCCAAACTGATATACGCGCAATTTGTTTAATGAAAATAAATTGTTCAATCATTCCCATTTTACATAATTTGGTTTACAGTGTGCATGTAAGATTAGATCAACCACATAAAACGAAAATAAGTAAATATAACACACACACACACACACACACACATGATTTATCATTTCTGAAAAATACGTTTAAAAATTGGGTGTGTATTCTTCAACTTTAAAATGATATGTCAAGTTGTGGTTTAGAATATGATTACGCTGTCTACATGTACATATTTATAAGCGAAAAAAAACCAAGTACATATACTGACGTAAACAGGAAAAGAAACTCAAAATTAAAACCTATCACTGTCACTACCTAAACCTTTGTTTACCTTATTAAATTTTGCAATTGTGCTAGCTTCAAGCCTTCAACCATACATGCCGTGAACAGTACATCACCAGAAAGCTTCGGTTTCAGGCAACACTGCAATTTAGTTTGAGGGAGCCTGCATTGTGTAAACCAGGGAAGTTGCCATTGAGAGGTAATCTAGCCCAGAATTTTGCCATGATGAAGGGCTATTCTATTCTCCACAACATTCAAGAAGCCTTACAGCATCCAGCTCGCCATTGGGAGATAAAAGATCCATTGATGCATTCAGACCGAATCATGTGATGCATATGCCAGCTTTTACATATTAAAAGCAGAAGCTAAGCATAATTTGTAGCAAAGTTGTATGTGCCTTATTTTCACAATCATGCAGGAGTTAAATTAGTTTGTCCAACTACATCCAGGTATCTTGATGATCTTTCCTTCCACACCCATTCTCAACTTCTTGGCATCATCCCACTTTCCAACAGTAGCATATATGCCAGAAAGAAGAGAACAATAACCAGCTATATCACTCTCCAACTTAACACAATGCTGAACAGCTATTTCCCCAAGCTCCACACTGTTGTGTAATCTGCAGGCAAGAAGAAGAGCTCCCCATACCCCAGCATTTGGTTGCATTGGCATATTAATTATAAGATTATATGCTTCATCCAACCATCCTGCCCTCCCTAATAGATCAACCATGATTCCATAATGATCAACTGAAGGCACAACTCCATTGTCCTTCATGGATTTAAAGCACCGGTAACCTTCTTCAACCAAACCAGCATGATTATAGGCAGTTAGAAGTCCAGTGTAAGTGACTAAATTCAGCCCAATACGGTCCCCAAGCATCTGTTCGTATAACTTGATTGCATCAGATGACCTCCCATTGATTCCACACCCGTAGATCATTGCAGAATACGCAACCAAATCCCTCTCTCTCAGACCATGAAACAGATCATATGCCTGGTCAATGCTTCCACACTTTGCATACAAGTCAATTAAAGCAGTAGCCAAATGATCATCCAATACAATTCCAAAGTCATTCATGCGTGACTCAATCCAGCACCAATAATCTAGATCTGCCAGTTGTGAACATGCTGATATGACACTAGCCAAAGTCATCTTATCCGGATGTACATATATATCCAGTTTAATCATGTCATTGAATAGTTCAAGGGCCTCCTTTGGTTTGCTATTTTGAGCATAACATGCTATCATTGCATTGTACGAGAGCAAAACTTTCTTATCCATTTGGTCAAAGAGCTTACGAGCAGACTCAAAATCCCCACTCTTTGAATACCCAGATATCATTGTCATCCAAGAGACATCATTTCGCATTGGCATTGCATCGAAAAATTCTCTTGCTGACACTATGCTTCCACGGTCAATGTAACCACTAATCATTGTATTCCAGGAGGCCAAATTCCTCTCTGGCATTTGCTGAAAAAGAGAATAGGCCTGATCCATATCTCCTGCTTTGGCATATCCAGAGACCATAGAGTTCCAAGATATAACATCTTTCCTGGGAATCCCTTCGAAAAATTCCTGAGCCTCACCTAATTTACCAGCCTTTAGATACCCAGACAGCATAGAATTCCAAGAAACAACATTCTTCTCAGCCATTTCATCAAACACCTTCCGTGCAGTACCCATGTCACCCATTTTGGAGTACAGATCAAGAAGGGTCGTTTGCACATAAACACAAGTATTAAACCCAAGTACATGAACTTGCCCATGAATTGATACACCATCCAACTTATCCTGAAGCCTAGCACATGACTTGAGTGCAGAGGATACAGCATGTGAACTTGGAAACAACCCCATCCTCTGCATCTGAACATAAAGTGAAACCGCTTCGGTAAATTGACCCTTTTGAGAGCAGAACCAATCAAACAACCCCATGAGAAGGAATCAGGGTTGCGCATGTGGTGAAGAATTAGGTTGACATAATGTGCCATGGTTTTGTAGTTAGTAACATCCCAGAGAAGGATGTGATGAATGAATAGTGGTTCAAGATGGTTAAGACCATTGATCACCATGTTAGCATGAATCTCTTTCGCTTGCTTCAGAGTAGAACAATTCTTCATCAAGTTTATCAATTTGGGAGCTACCATCCATAAGCTTTTCCAATTTTTGTTCTGAAAAATAAAAAAGAAAATTGAGTGTGAATGTGTGATGCTCCTAATTCAACAAAGATGAACAAAGATGAATGAACTTGTGTTGTTTGAATTTGGGCTCAAAGTTTGGGCTGACAATCACCATAATAACCCACTTAATCATCAACTCAGTGGGCCCAGGCCCAAAATGAGAACTCTGATGAAAACATTGATAAAACCGTTAAAACGGCGTCGTTGGGTGGTGATCCGCCTGAAGCTGAATCCGCGGCGGCGATGGAACGGTGTTCTTCAGTCCGGCGGAGGAGGGAGGAGGAGGAGGTGGTGGTGAGGAAGGTGATTTGGCCGGCGATTGAGGGGCATAAGTGTCCAATATGTTTGAGGGATCTGGAAGGTCGTTACAGAGAAGCTGCGGTTCTGGCGCGGTGCAGGCACGCTTACTGCAGAGACTGCATCCGGCGGTGGAGTCACGTGCGAAGAACGTGCCCGCTCTGCAATTCGGAGTTCAACTCGTGGTTCTGCAACCTCAGCCTTTCTTCCAGAAGCTTCCGCAACCACTTCTTACCCTCTCCCTCTGAATCTCACTCTCACCGTTCCAATTCTGATGCAAACCTTTCACGCCGTCGCTCCAGCAGGTCAATTATTATTTCCAGCTTTAGGAAAACAGTGCAAAAAATATTATTTCTTCTGTATTTCTTTAGTGTTACTTATTTATTTATTAACTTAGTAGTTAATACCTTAATTTTTTGTGTAAATAGAAAAGTTTGTACCATTTGTGTGTGTGTGTGTGTGTGTGAATAATTGCTCACGGTGGTTAGATTAAGCTTATTAACTCAGTAGCCTAATGCTAATGTTACATAGGGAGAACATGGGGTTAGAACCTATGAGCATAATGAGAATCACCATGCATGCGTTTGATTTTTTTTTTTTTTTTGTTAATGCAATTTGGTCTTTTTATTTCATTATATTTGCTGAAGAGTTGTTGGGAGAAGGAGGGTTGCATTAAGTAATGGAAGAAGGAGGGCATTGCCGTGGAGAAGATCATTTGGCCGTGCTGGGGTTGTGAGCCTGAGCCCTGATGTTATTGCTCAAAGGAAGCTTGATTGGCGTGCTAGGTATATATATGCACCAAACATCATCATCATCTCTTGATTTCTTTCTTAAGAACAATTAATTAAAAACACGGTTTCTTGTCTTTATGTGATTTTTGATTATGCAGCTGTCTTGAAAATTATTGGTTGATATGATTTCGGGTTGTGTTTGTTACTTTGTTTATTTTTTGTGTAGCATATACCGCCAAAGGCTGCAACCTGATTCTGCAACCCTAAGGTGTCTTGAGACAGGATGCAAGGGCTGCGGTCCGTGCAATTTACTTGTTTCCATGGGGAAAATCTCTTATGGGTATACTCCTCCTTTTCCTTTTTGTTCTTTTAGTGTAGAATATGGCTATTATTTCGTTTTTTTTTTTGGAGGATCTTTGGGTTAGGACAATTCCTTCTCTATTTGCTATCGTTTCTTGTGCTGATAGTAGGATTTAGATTGTAGAGTCGTTTAGTGTGAAATCATATGTTCCTATCAATCCTTTTACTAATTTCTCATACTTTCTCCAAAGAGGAACAACTTTCTTCTTGTTGAACCTCGCATTGAAAGTCCTATACCACATTCTATGGTGAAGCATTTTATTTGGACTACGAAAAAAAAAAAAAAGGATCATATGCAATTTCGCTGATCACACAATGCTCTCTCTAATTTGTGTGTGTGTGTGTGTGTGTTTTTTAATTTTCTAAGTCTTGTAGCCACAATGCTCTGTCTAATCCTTCTATTGCTATTGCTATTTCTGCATTTGCCTTTATATGAACTGCAGTATGTTTACTTAGCTGAAAAGCAGCAGCAGCAAACATATATGGCCAATCAACCTTTTTGTGGTTAAAATAATCTCCGAAGGATCTTGGTGTTTATGATGGTTGATTTTCAAAAGAGAATTATATCTTTTAAATTGATGAAGAAATACCTTATAGCCTTACGTCTATATTCCTTTTCTTTACCAATATGAATGTTTTATTGTTTGAACTTTCAGAATAAATCAAGAAAAGATGCTGTCAAGAAAGAAATTCTACAACAGATTGAGCCATGGATAATGAGGGAGCTACAAGCTATCTTAGGAGACCCAGATCCAACTGTCATTGTTCCTGTGGCGACTTCACAGTTCATCGCATGGCTGGAAGAGAAAGCCAAAATGCCATCTGGACAACTTGATGTTGGAGATTGCTTCATTTCACCTCTTCGACCATTCCTGCATGATAAAGCCAGTATCTTTTGGCATGAACTAAGGTACTAATTCTCGCTGAAAAATTGTGTCCTGTCCAATGAGGACTGAGGAGGAATGATTAAAAAGCAGTGTGTTAATTATTTTGGATGTTTGTACCTCCCGGTAGTATCTTGCATCTTGCATGTGACTGCATCTGACTGCCTTTCTGTTTTGGTTGTTGTCTAGATCGCTTTGTGTGTAATATAAATTTGTTCTATGATTGCAGAAAGAGCATGAGTACATGACGGAAGCTGTGTAGTTTTTCACTCAATAGTGTTAAATTAGGATCTTTTGATGGGATAAGACCTGGTTGTTGTGGTTGTTGTTGTTGTAGTAGTAGTAGTAGTTGATTCAACATGTTAATTTACTCTTCCATCTTTACTTTGTTTTGATTGGAGAAATAGACATATGGGATATGGCCTCCTTGTAGTTTTTATTCAGTTTAATCTCTTCGTAAAATGAGAAAAATTTTCTTTTGTTGACCCTTCTGACCATTTTTCCATTGTTTTTGCCACTAGCTGCTTCGCAGAGAGTTGTCACAACATGGATACCTACGATGAAGTCGTTGAATATAAACATCAGGAGTGAGTGGAGAACAGAATTTACTTCACCTCTTATCATCCATTCATCCCTTGGGTCTTTGGTCCCACGTATGTTGGATGCACGGACACATAAGGTACAAGGGTACCTAAGGTTTCACGATTATGTGAAAATCGCGTGATTCCAGGAAGAACACAAACGGTAACTTAGGGCGAAGCCTTCGTCCCAGCAATCTTACCAAATCTGTTGGGAGTTACAAGATACTACCAATTGGTGGAATCATTCACCTGCAGTTATCTTTGATGGAGGAATTATAATTACATATGAAAAATGGCTGGGAATCCTAGAGGCGTGACTCTTCAAGGTTGTTCATATGTTGCATATCTTGAGTGTTGCATCCTAGCACGACTTAGCATACAAGTTGGAAGCTGCTTGTGCGTCTCCGCTATTGGCATTGATCCATGTTACAAACTTTCAGTAGCATCTGGGGTCCTGTACAATATTCATGTGATATAATACTGTCGAAAATTGAAAAAGAACAAGGTGTTGCTGATTGTTGCAATATTGTAGTGTTGATTGAGGAATATTTTCAATTTCCTTTAAATCCATGTTGCCAGACATACATGCACTGATGCACTGTACAAAAGTCAATTAAGTGTCAGTAATTATAATACTTTCAACACACAATTAAGTTGGTATAAGGATCCTCTAATGAGGATCTCACTTTAGAAAGTAAAGTAAGAAAATTTTATCTTTGGATCAATAAAGTTAGAAGTTGAATCCATTTCACTCTATTGATCTAAGAGTGAAACTGTTTACTTTACTCTCTAAAATGAGGATATCAATTTAGAGAATTTAAATCCATTATGTTGTGTCTTGACATAAAGAAACAAGTTTGCACACAATATTTGCGACTTTTGAGAAAAGATCGTTGGCTTAAAGGTTTGGAGTATCCTGCAGCCAAGGATAAAAAGTGTAATTTTTTGCAGCTAACTTGGTTGAATGTGTTTGATTTTTAAATGAGTTCAATGACTGATGTCAAGCATCGAAAAGGACATCATTCAGATGTTCAAGGATACAAGATGATATATGTGGCACAAGATGAGGATGCACCCTGGTTAAAGCAAGTTTAATAGTAGCACACAATCAACCTGAAATTCAAACAGTTATCACATCGTTAAAAACTAGAGTGAAGGGCCCCAGCAATAAATATATTCGAATTGCAGAGTATCAAATTGATGAACTGGAAGTTAAAGTGTTACAGCAGAGTACCATCTTTCAAAATTATAGAAAATCACACTCCATAAAGCCCAAAAGCCCCAATTGTTTAGAGCATGAAAGACGGTTGAATTGAATACAACGATGCAACACAAGGATTCTTCTCGCTGCATAATCACAAATCTAAAATCTAAATCTAAATATGGAACAAACAAAATTGAAAATTTATCCATGGCACCCTCTGAACCCGGTAAAATTTCCACCACAGTTGTGTACAGCAGCAACTTAAGGAGAGAGGACAACAGTACAACACACTAGAGAGGACAACAGCACAGTACAATTGATAAAACAAAAGGTACTAGTAGAAGTGGGGTTGGACAGCTGATGCAATCCAAACTGGAAGGAGGAGATTGAATTGAATGAATGGCTTGTGTGTGTGTGTGTGTGTTTTTCCTCTCTAGTTTCTAGTTTTTTCTACTTTCATCGAAGGCGCTCTCCTCCATGTCTATGGTCTTCTGTAAGGTTGGTTTCCCCTTCTATCGTGGAATCCATGCATCCAGTAAAGCCCTATGCGATGCATTTTGTCGGCTGTTTCCTATTCGGATCCGGATAAGAAGATAACCGTTCAAGTATCCATCCTTTTATACGTATAATATCGACACCTCTCTAAATACATATTCTCGGATAATTTTTACTCCACTTTTTGTATTAATCTTTTTTATTTTTTATATACAATCATCTCAAATTCTTCTATACATGTATGTATGTGTATAACAGTTTCAAATAAACACGAGACTAAACTTATACTTTCTTTACTAAAGATTATGTTTACATCTTACTTACTCAATGCATGCATATTCAAACTATTGTTGTGTTGGATTTTATGTATGTATATTTTCAGTTTTTCATATGACATGTTATTGTTATAGAGATTACTATTTTTCTTCAATTGAAAAATGTAATCAGAACAGAACCCCCAACTGTCTGTCTATAGGCTTGATTAAAATTTAAGAAAGACTTACATTTCAAAAGGATAACAGAATCCCTTTGTTAGTTATAGTCTGGACCATAAGAATGAGTTTGACAACTTCAACAGAACGATCAATGCTGAAGGGGAAAGTATGCCCAAGAAGCTGAGAAGTACGACCTGTCACGAGGATGATACCTTTTATTTTAATTTAAGCATTGGATGAGGTGAGGAGCCTCTGACTGAGAGTACATATTCCAATCATATATATATATATATATATATATATATATAGCTTCTCTCCTTTGTTACAACATGTTCTATAAAAATTTCTCTACCTACCTATTCAATTCATTCTTACTACATGGTAGAGAAGATATCATATTCATCTCCACCCAAAAATAATGAATCAGCAGAATCCCGAAGAACAGTTCTCCGCTGAATACAAAGGTCCTAGACATCGTGCAGTGGCAGAGAAATGGCAGCTCAATATGTTGGACTAGAAGCATTCTCATTCTCACCGTGAATTCCATGAAAGTATCCTATCACACAGACACTTAAACAACGATTCTCTACAACTAAGCATCTTCTGCCCCGGATATTGCTCCCTGCTACCTATAGCAACATCATCAATAAAGAACTAAACCCAACCCCAGTTGCCGCCTCAAAGTTCTGTTATTATTGATTGATTCAAATTTCAAAACACTATTGAAGTCCAACAAGCAAAATTATTGTAAATTATTGAATGTCAACGAGAAACAAGCAAAATTATTGTAAATAGTCAAGTGAAAAAGTAATGAAAACCAATTGTAAACAAAACTGAAATTCAAAAGGGAATACATACGATCAAGACACCTATTGACTATCCAGGGTTCCCGAAAGATTCATTTTTTCCTGATACAGCTTCAATAACTGAGGAGCTTGATCCTTAAAACAATTCACATACTTCTGAAGGAACACCTTTTCAGAAACTGTGTAAGCACAAAAATGTTTGGCATTCTTAACCAAACCACCGAACATAAGAACTTGCAAGACAGCAGCCCTAGGAATAACCCTTTTCTCCAAGCTCAGCGCAAGAAGCACCGGATAACTGGCGATAGCAAGAGGCCCCCAACCGAGTTGATTGACAAAGAATCCAATGCAGGCCTCAATTTTCTGCTCGGAAATCAGCATACAGTAAGGGTGCTTCACAAATGCCTCACGAATCAAATCATCTGTCCATCCCCACCTCTTATACAACTCAACCTTCTTATCCCACATGGACTTAGGCAGCATTCTAGCATACACTGCAGGAACAAAATTTGCTTTTGAAGGATCAATTCCCATATCCATGACTTCCTCTGCCTTACTCCTAAGGAGATCAGAATTAAAGACTACTAACCAAGGCCACTGGCGAAGCATCCTAGCCATGCTTATCTCACGGACACCAGCATCAACCAAGAAGGTGATATTGTGTCGGAGGCCACGACAAGAGAGGAGTTGGACACCCCTTTTTATAGAGACAAGGGTTTTCTCTTCAGATTGGATGAAAGCGTTGAGCAAATTGAAAGTGGGGATTAGGTGATTGTTCAAGCTTCTTTGCAAGATTGCGGGGTTGAGGGAGATGATGCGGGCAAGGAGGGAGGTTGAAGCGCCTTTGGAGATGAGGAATTGGAGCTTGGGCAAGAGGGTCTTTGTGGGGCTGCTGAGGAGAATCCTAGGGAACCTTCGAACGACGAGGTGCAATTGGGAATCTGAGAACCCCAAGCTCCTGAAAAGTGCGAGAACCGAATCGGGCTTCTCGGGGGTCTGAAAAAGGACGTATTTTGAAGCGCGCAATGCGGAATCTGGGAGGAACCCACAATTGTTGATGAGGTAGTTCACCGTAAAGGATTGTTTTTTTGAGGTCTCTCTGTCTGTCGAAGTGGCTGTGCTGTAATGGAGAGCAGCAGAGAGTGCTGAAGATGAAGATGAACATGAAGATGAAGATGAAGGGACATAAACCCTTGGAAATGGGGGTGAGGTTCTGGCTATGACAGTGACGATGTAGAACAGGGATTTCCGATGAGATCCCCGCATGGAGTTCGGGATTCGGTGATTCTGATGATGATCGGTGAGTGAGTGAGTGAAATTGGGGTGAATTTGAAGTGACGATTTTTTAACCTAATTTTCTGAGAAAAGGAAAAGCCCCTCATAAACCCTAAATTCGGATTTGGAGGGAAAGGAAAACGACTATGATGTGGAGAAGGGCGAGGAGTAAACGACGAGTACTGTCGCATCTCTATTTGTTTGAAACGACGATGTTGGGTAATCTCGATCTAAATTTCTAGTTAATTTAATTTCGGGTACTTAGACACACTTGAACTTCTTTATCCATTTCATTTTTTTTAGCATTTAATCAGTTTCATTTACAGAGTATTTAAAGGGATTGGTTTAATCAAGGTAAAATTAAGTCATAAACAACATATTATAATGTCAATAAAACAACCCTTTTTTATCATGTGGAACAAAATTAAATCCTTAAACTAGCAGTTTAGAGACAAGTAGCTGACGTTTGGGAGTTTAATTTTGATTTCCTGGAACCGTAAATTTGAGATTTGTTTGGTCAATTTTAAGTCACTCCAATATATATTCTAAAATTAACCTTAAAATGCAGATTGAGAAAGTAATATGAACATCAATTGGTATAGATAAACAACAATATTATTACTTTATATCCAATCATAACAAGCATTTGGCTAAAGAAAGTTCGAACTTCGAACAAAATGGCTGGATACACTAACTTAAATGTTCTACATTCAACATAAAGATAAACACAACTAATAACTCAAACACATGAGCGCAGGTTACATCTTGTGAGAAATCTAAGTTGAAATCATGTATTAAGACAACAGTTTTCTGTTAGCAAGGGTGATGAGCAACGGTTATTCTTCCTCTGGCTCTTCTTCTTCCTGGAGAAGATTTTCTCTGTTGTCATGAGCCCAGAAACCACGCACATCTATGAGCATGCTGGCCACAGTTCCCCCCTGTTTGCAGGCCAGTAGATCAGTCAATGTTATCTTAAGGGGATCTGCCGGCTTAACCATATCCCAGATTTCATCCCTTACATCTTCAATGCAAAGTTCATAGTTGCCACCCTCAATCCATTTATGGTGTACATCTCTGTTTCAAAGGAAAAAAAATGCCCGTTAGTCAGTGAAAACTTATGTCGGATTTTACAATCACCAAATCACGTTCTCAGCTAAGCATTAAAGATCTCTGTAGGTTCCATCCACTCTCTAAGGCCTTTTTTTTTGGTTTTTTTTTTGTTGTGGTTTTTTTTTTTTTTTTTGGGGGGGGGGGGTGAGGGTTATGTCATGTACTCTCTAACTTGTTACTGTCTATCTGAGACTTGCAGGACTATCTTAAGTACTACAAGCAGGAAACAACAGTAGCTTTATGTAGGAAGATTGTATCAGGCAACATCTCGGCATCTAGATGCTCCCCTTCTATTCCTCCAATAATAGCATTAAATATCCATTACTTCTTAAAGATTACAAGTTTGAAGACTTACTGTATGAAAAACATGTGAATATCACATGCAAGAATACAATCAAAGAGCAAAGGAAAATCAGCAAAAGATAGAGGTAAATACCAAGATAGTGTACCAGCAGCATGACAGTTTACCTGAAAAGGGAGTGAATATCAGCAGTAGTAAGGTAGCCCCTCCCTTGAAGATCAAGACACCGAAATAAGTATGTCAAGCCCTCCGGGGTGTCTTTGTTTTCTAAAGCCAGAACAAAGTCCAAGAAACTATCAAAATCCATCTCGCGGCATGCCCACTACCACCCTTCACACGGCGACCATGTTCATCATATACTGCAGGGAGCACATTCAAAAATTAAAAAATTATAAAAAGACAATACGTATCAGTGACACAGTCACAGAAAACCGTGCTAAACAACTCCCCAGTGTTGCAATCTAACAGTTTAAAACAAAAAAAAAACTAGCACTGTAGGATGGAGAACATAAAGGGGCAGCAAAAACTGCAATTATTTCCAATAGGAAATTGAAGGAAACCAGCACTTTGGTATGCTATGTAAATAGATGTTCATGTTCATGTTCATGCATGAGGCAAATACTCCACAAAATTTACACCATAACAACTGAAGAATGGTAATAAGTTCCACCTCTCTCAATAAAAATCTCAGTCAGAGTCCCATCTGCATATTCTCGAAGCTCCTGCTTGCTCAATGACATACTTTTGTCTTTATCCAGGGCAAAAAACATGTCTGCAGAAAAAATGAGGGCACGGATAAAGAAAAATTGAGTGGAAATAATTTACCCTAATTATATTCATCACAACTTCAATTCGTCAAGAAATATAACCGTCAAAGTAAACAAATTTCTCATTGCAAAAAAATGTAAAGTAATACATAGCACTATAAGATTTTAATTATAAAAAAAATTCCCTAGTCCCTACCACCACACAAGCAGACAATGAGTAGAATGGACCAAGATGTAAATGAGTCATAAAACCTTAAGCTATGTAAGAAACCCACCACATATACGCTGAGCAGAAATCAAAGAGAACCAGTTTTCAGCTTGTTCTGTGTCTGTGACTTCTTCTTCACTTTCCTGAAATAGACAACAGCATACTCAACATACAGCTTCAAATCAAGGGTTATAAGGAATTAGAATAAAATACAATTCCAGTCATTATCAAAACAAAGTGAAAGAATCGTGTGGGGTAAAAGTATAAAAAGATAAGCACTAGGAAGTACAGTACAAAAGGAACCAACCAGAGAAAACAACAATTGCATACTAAGAGGCTTGGATCACTAAGAAAATTCTTATGCAATCTACCTGGTGAAGCTCCATTAGTTCTTGGAGGCAATTACTGAGTAATACTTTCTTGATGCAAGCTTTTCCTGATAAGGGGGGAAAAGGGTTATAGAGAATTGAATACTGCTAGTGACTTAGTGAGATGAATATTTTATATAATCTGTCATCAGTTTCTATTTCTTTAAAAAAAAATTAACAAACATGTTTCCTTCTTGGAAAGCTGCAATTAATATGGATTATTGCCCTTTTAATAATTATAAAATTAAGAAACATGTCTTTTGCAGCGATAGAAGCAGCCCAAGTAGAGGAAAATAGGTTTAAATATGTTTTTGGTCCCTATAAATATATCTTGTTTTGGTTTGAGTCCCTCTAATTTTATTTTTATTTTTTTTTGTTTTTTAGTCCCTATTTTTCTCAATATTATGTTTTTGGACCCTATGCTCTATATTTAAGTCTCTATAAATAGTTTAGAATATGCATTTTATCCTTTGAAATATTGAAAATTTTGTCTTTTGTTCTTCTAAATATCTTAAAAATCGTCTTTTGATCATTATAAATATCACTATTTAACAGTGCAAATAGCTGTAGGGACCAAAAACTTAATATCAGAAAAATGGGGACTAAAAGCCAAAAATTCTTTTTAGAGAGACTAAAATCAAAAGGACCTATATTTATAGGAACTAAAAACATATTTAAGCCAGGAAAATATGACCATAGAACATCAACTAAATGTAGCAGCAAAAAGATGTCAGCCATGCAAACCTCGTCTATGAGGATCACAAAAGAAGAAGAATTTGCGTGCAGCAATACGACAATACATTTGAACAAAATCTGCATGTATCTCACGTAATTGTGCCAAGTTGGGTATAAGACCTCGTATATAGGCCTCCATTTCCTGAAGAGCAAAGTACCCAAAAAAAAAAATCATGGTTAACAAACTTTTTTATGTAAGAAACTGGTCAAATTCAATTTCTTTCCCATCTTCATTTCGGGCACACAGTGCACACTAAGTAAAACACTCCAGCATTTAGAATTCTCAAATCTCAATATTTAAGGCTTCACTGTATCAAAATAAGGTTGGAACCTAAGAACTATATTCATGCATGATAAAATAAAAGGTTAGATAAACATCACAGGAGTGAAATGAGGGATACCACCCAGTGATCCCATTCAGATACTTGACCTAGTGAAATGTTGATATGTAGGGAAAATATAACAACCAACACTGCCACCACCAAGCCTATTTTCTCTAATTATGCATTAAAAAAAATAGATATTGAACTGATTGTTCAATTTTGAAAATAGGAAGCCTAAACAATAAGAATCCATACGTGCTGCTGAAGGAAACCATCAGAATCCTCGTCAAGCTCACTCATATCAATTCTTGCCTGTGTAAGTGAAACCTGCATAACCATAATCATAGGGCAGCTGTCACAAAACAGTGGATAGATTTAAGGTCACGCAAACAACAGAAAAATAAATTTTTAGAAAGAAAGGAAACTCAAGCCACAAATCTACTAGTATTCAGGAGAATTCAACAGCAATGCCACTGAAATAATATATGTTGGCTGGTGACCTACCGTACGCATCACATAAAGGTAAAAGGGTAGAATGGCAATTCTTCCCTGCTCATCTTTCTCAAACTTCATGAAGTTTGAAGGACTAAAAAGCGCCGGCATTTAGGACCAATCTGTTCTGTACATACAGAGGCTATGTGGCAAAAGTCATCATAATTCATCTACGAGAAACAAATTGAAATAAGCATCAGGGATTGCTGTAAAAATAGACAACAAAACCAAAGAAGTTAAAAGAAATTCAAGAAAAGGAATGATCCATGATAAATAAAGTGGCAGTAAGTTTGAGATTAACAATATGGAAATCTTACCGAAGTTATATGATATATCATATTTTCAATTAGACGAGCAAATGAACGTATATTGCCCATTTAACAGGAAATAATTAATCTTGATTAAAAAAAATGTAGGGCAACAATTACCAAAGCTGTATCATTGAATATAGGGTATGTTCACATCATTCTATAGAACAAACAAAAATGTAGTTTACTGGCCAGTAATGCTTGTATGGATGCAAGAGTTTTACAGGTCATCTTTTCTTATAACCAGGGAGGGATTGGTCCAACTCAAGTTCTCATGACAACTGTGGTGGCTTTAAGGATTTATCATACTTACAATAAGACAAAACCAGTTGTAAATAAAATAGAATTTGGAAAAACGAGGAAGTAAATGCAGATTTAAAAGTAGCAGACCTTTTCTGCACCAGTAGCATCATCAATTACACAGTTTTCTCTTAAGCACACCCACATTGCATCCAAATCATCAGCATTCAGCAAAAGATCTGATTGTTTCTGTTCAATATACCAGGAAAATGTCACCTATTGAGAAAAGTATTATATGTTTAAGCAGATATAACCAACAAATAGGTAAGCCAGAAAATGATACCTTAAGAAACCTATACTTTGCCAATCTCTGGACTCTATGACTGATAGATCCTTCTTCAGGTTTCTGGATGAAGATAAGGCAGGTCAATTTTTTGAAATATAGATGGATATTATACACGAGTGCCAAAGAAATAAAACTCCAAAGTTCAAACATCGTATATAATCTGTAAACATGGAGAAAATGACTTATAAAGACATGCAAAAAGTAACAGTCTAATCTACATATCAGGGTACAGCTACATTGTGTTTATTGTATCAATTCAAATTCAACAAATGAATAGTCAATCTGTGTCTTGCTGTTGCCTTTGGCTGACAAATAGGAGATACTTTAACTGGAACTAGCTTATTTATTAGTACAGAAATAACTGTTAGATGAATTAGAAAGGCCAAATAATGTAAGTGCACATCCCTAGAGAAATTAAAATAAACCATTTTCATAAGAGAACCAAGTAAGTCTCAAACGAGGTGATACTCATGCCTTGACTCACTGCCTTCATGAGCCCACCATCACTAAAATTTTCTAAGTTCCCAACGAACAAGTCTACAATAATAAAAGGCTCAGGAAATGCAGTATAGGAAACTAACAACTGCACCTACTTCAACATGTGAAGTGAAAGTAAACAATATACTAAAATGAATGAAGGACGAAGAAGCAATTTTTTTTTTTTGGCTTTTCCACATGCCTTCTTGTAGAAACTGGGAATTGTGCCAGCTTCCGCGCTTTTCTTCTGCTTTTCTTTGAAAATGTCAAGCAAAATCCTTTTGGTTTCAAGCTCTGCAAAAAGGGAAGAAGTTAGGGTTTAATTTAAGATTGAGATAAACCACACTGCAATAGCATCGAAGAACTTAGAAAAATGAAGAAGAAGAACAAGAGAAAGAAGGGGCGAGAGAGAGAGAGGGAATACGAACCCATCAAAGCTTCGGATCCCAGACCGGCACCGGATCCGATGAAACGGCGAAGATTGCGGACCCATAGCATGGAGGCCGCCGGAGGGATTTTCCTCTGTGGAGGAGCCTCATGGCCTTCGCCGTCGCTGGACCCGCTGTACATGGCGGCCTCAGCTCACCTCCGATCTGATCTACCACTGCCGCTGGCTCTTCCCGCAACCACCAAACGAAAGATGGAACGAAGAACCTTCACCTTTCTACTCAGCTTTCATCAATTCAGTTTGCACCACTATACCATAATAATTGAAATTAATTATCCTAGGTTTTTTCGCGTGAATTTTAATTAATTTTGGACCAAGCTATTTATTTGTGATAGGGGATAAACATTTGATTTAAAACCAAAAAATGTCAGAATATCTGGTATGATTTTAAACAAAAAAAATTACGAGCCCAAAGTCTAGTCTACCCTGCGGTTCTCTTTGGGCTGCGTTCTTCTTGGGCCCTTCGATCCTTGGGCCAAGAAACCTCCAACATGTGTGATAATTGCATGCCTTGAATCCTCGTTAAAGGGTGGAACTTACGACGTGGTGGAGCCCAATCCAATAGTGTTGGGCTTTTCAAGTTAAGGACGCTACGCATGAAAACTTGTACAAACAAAAGGGCCCCACTCATCGATCTATAAGTCTATAAGAGACCTAGAAAAAGGCTCGATGTCGGGATTTAGGCTCACATGTAATTCGATGGTTCATCTGCATTGCAACCCGAACTTGTGGTGGGATTTTTGGAGCCCCAGAACCACTTTTTGCATTCAAAAAAATTACTTTTTGTATATTTGAATAATTTTTAATTAATCAGGATTTAAAAAAATTAATTTTCTGTTTTTATTATAAAAGCTAAAAAGGATAGCTTTTGAAAAAAGCTAATTTTCGGCTTTTTCAATTAAATATAAAATCTAAATTTTATAATAACTTTTTTAAAAAACCTAAAGCACGCGCACCCTTACTCTATAGTCTATATGACAAAGTGCATGGCTATACGAAGCATGGGTGCTGTGAAATTAAAGGGAAGACAACTAGAAGTCAAGTAACCTAAGCTAGTGAGAATGTGCACTTGAAGATTACAACAGTCCATCTCCAAGACATATAGATCGACCGTACCCTATATGTACATGTTTGTGTTAATTAATTAATTCTATAATGCACGCACAAACACGATGATCACATATTCAGCTACGTATGTACCCACCACCATATGCACATGCAAGCGTATGGCATGATTCCTGGCTCGATCAGACAATTAATATATGCCTGTGCTTCTAGCTAGAACACGTGTGATATGTCTACTCTACTGCAACTTACGCAATCTGTAAATTAAAAATAGTTTTGCTAACTAGATAACTACTTCAAAATTCATCATATTGTACTAGATTTGTAGCAACACGTACAGAACAGATCGAAGCAACCATTGATTTGATACTGTTTAGAATTTAGTTTGGAATGGTGGAATGAACCATTCTTCTCCTCTCTATCAAATCTCAATAGTCAATGTATATTCAGTCCTCCGTTGTCAAGATTCGGTTTCACTGTGTTCTGAATGTGCGCCGTGAAATCTTGGTCGTGCAAACTTATGACATATCGTACCTAAACTCTAACATTGCGCTCCGGATTTAACGTATGTGATATGATATATATGTACCACGTCGACGTCGTACACACACAATTAATTAATAAATATCAATATCAAAATGTATAATGTCTTCAATACATTTCACCTCGAGAGAGAAAGGCAGTACAGCAGCAGCCTAATTACAATCCAATTTCCAAAGGTCCTCCTCACATATAAATAAAATCAGACTTTAATTTTAACTCACGAACAATATAAAAGATTTAACATAGTCATCTAATCAAATAATTCAATTTACATAGGCTTTTATATATGTAATGAGTATGATAATCCACTATATTACTTTATTGTTGATATTTAACTCAAAATATCACATCGAGAACAATATAAGTTTTAGAGGGTTTGACATGTATATTAGTTATTTGATTGTTTGATTTAGGTAAAGTGGGAGTGATCAATTATTAATTGTAGTTTTCGTAAGAATAGTCTATGACTTTAGTCATTCCCTTATAGAGGTTGAAGATTTAAGTTCAAAAGACCGAATCACATTAATTGTATTGATAGTGTTTAGAAATATGTTTTGTAGGAATGATTTATAATTGTAGAGGTTGTGGATATAAATTCAAATGACCAAATCATATTAAATTTTATTTGTACTATCTATGTTATATTATTTTTCTTTTTTCATTATTATCTTATAATATCCAGTGTACACGTATTAGTAGACAAGTCCTGCAATGTCCTAGGGTCTTCAGGACCCACTCGTATTGCCAGGAAGACTCAGAGGCATGAAGGGTCAAGGGTTGTAGTTGGAGTGTTGTTACTCAGAATTCTACAGGAACGCCTTGCCTAAGTGAGTGGTTGGTTCTTCAGGCTCGCTGCGAACGGGCCGAATAGGAAGGACCAGAAAACGATATAGTTTCACTTAAAGAGCCCCACACCCCTTTAAAACACCCCAAACTCGAGCTAGCCATCCCCAAACCGAAACCCTTCATCCTCAAACCCTCTCCCAACCTTTCTCTCAATCCAACATCAAATCATCTTCCTCCAAGATCCAAGGTAAGTGATTGTTGTTGGTTTATGTTAGTTTCTTTCATTTTTTTCCTTCCCCATGTAATGGGTGTTGCTATTCTCCATTGTTGTCAAATGGGGGTGCTCCCCAATATTGTTATAGTTACACTAGAGCTCTCTAGGGATCATTTGAGTTTAATCTAGAGTTTGCGACTTTAATGGAGAATATTGGTGTCATCTCTCCTCCCTGAGCTCTGTTGGTGTTGGCACCACTCCTTCCTTCCCTCCAAGTGAGTGGGTTCAATCATGTGGCTTTTATTTTGATCATTAGAGTTGTTTTCTAGTTTATGGCATAATGTTTAATGTTAGAGCATATTTTGAAGAGATTTTTGATAAATGTTGAGTATATTAAGTTTATGAAATCTTGGTTTTCAAGAAGCATGAAACTATATTTTCAGAAAATCGTGGGACCATTGTTGCTAAAATGATTTTATTAAGGAGCTAAATGTATGATTATGATTTTATATATGTATGTATGTATATATATATATAGAGGTTTTATGATTTAAACAGTAGGGTAATTATCGATAGAGTTTTAAATCTGGAGAAGAGCTTAGAAGGAGTTTTAGAAAAATAATTATTTATGATTTAGAGACTAGACAATGAATTGACAGTTTTCAGCTATTAAACATATATTGATGCATGACAATTAGTAACCATGAAATTAAGGGTGAAAGTATGATGTTAGAATTACTTAGTTTATGAAATATATGTATATATGCACTAACTTAGGATATGAATTTAGAACTTCAGCTTTATGATACCAATGAGTATGGAATTCAGGTATGGTTCGTACAACTAAATACATATTCTGGCTTAAATCAAAATACCTACAAGTGGATGATCCCTTAGGTGTATTGGTTTATAAGTCTTTTTTTTCATACAAAGAAAATTAAAGTGTCTATTTCTGTTACTAATCACATGACTCTTATCATGCGAGTTTGACCAAAGCGATAATAATTCATAAATCAAGATAGTATGGCATTGCCAGGTACCGTTGTGGTGGCCATGAACGCAGACACAACACACACTTTATAAAAGAGGAGAGCATTAAAAACCAAAAAAACACCATCTTGTGTTGTGTTGTGCACATTGATTGTGATGGGAAGACACAAGTGTGCTATTTGAATAGCGAAGAACATGGGGGCGAGTTTGAACCAAAAGTGCCTACTAGAACATTAGTCACTCAAACACAAATAATTAGTCTTTATTAATTCCGTCAAAATCCGAGTCCTAAAAAACATGCTTATCTTTTTTCCCTAAATCCCGGACGACCCTTTAACAACAGCAAAAAAGTGTGTGCCAGTTTTGGAGAATGTGCAAAATTCCCTTCTGACCAGAAAAGTTACATGCTAAAAACCAAACTTAGAGACGATAAAATAAACAAATATTTAGACTTGAGAGAGAGAAGGGCCGGGAGCTATCTTTGCCTTTGGTCTTGTTTGGCCATTATTATAAGAGTTTTACTATTTTAACATTTATATTTATTAAAGTATCTATTTTATTATCATTAGATATAATAGTGATTTATATTTATCTTATTTATCCATTAGATCTAACATTGTTAATTTATAAGTTAATATGTACACCCACTTTTAAAATAATGAAATAGCAAAACTCTTATAAAAGAAACACATCTATTTTAGGGATATCTAAAATACTACCTTGTCAATATGTACCCCTCTAATTTTCCACCCCGACTAATTCAAAGTCGCATCTCTTCAGATGTGCCTTGACTAATCTTCATTCTTTCTAAATGGTAAGTTCCAAAACCTTCCATCCGAAGAATAGAATAGTACATCCTATTGCAGTTCATCCAATCTAGTTTTTCTTTCATTCTTTCTCTTATCTTATGAGGATCTATATGGATTGAATCATTACGACTGATTAATAGTCGTTGGATTTATTTGATAACCAATCATTAGTAGTAAAGTGAAATAAAGATGGTTTTAAAAGCAACTCATTTCAAATGGTTTTTGTCAATTTTTGTAGTAATTAGTCATCAGTTTCGTGTTCTCTTATTATTATTATTATTATTATTATTATTATTATTTAACTATCTGCTACTATATGTCTAGTTTTTCATTCACTCAAACAAATTAAACTCATTTTTTGGGCACTGAACTAAAAAAAAGGAGTATTGCTATTAAAGCACTCTTCCTAATGGAAAACGAAAATCACAAGGGAGAGGGAGAAAAAACTCGGTGCTCAATTCTTTAACCTTTTATTTCTGTTTTTTCTTCATATTATCAGTTGTCTTGGTACACAAGAGAGCACAATGATAGCATTCTCAATACTAATATTTAGCCCTTTCACGCTGGGCCCCAAATGGAGCTAACAAACTAACTTTCTGCCTCTTGAACTCTTTAGTGGAAGAGTCAAGGGTTTTAGATTCAAAAACTCAATCAATGCTCGGGATAAACAAATGATTATTCCTAAACAAATGAAGTTTATCATGCGACATATCTCTTTTGATTGTTTTTTCACTACCATTGTTTAAGATGTTTATTAGTAGGTGCAAAATGAAAAATTATTGCGTGTTCATGGAGTACTATATCAGCTTGTATTTGTTTTATTTATCAAGTCACATTTTCATGTAAGTGAGCACTTAGCTTGAGATTAATCACTACCTTATAAATCTATTCCCTTAGAAATATTTTTTTAATTTGAAAATAATAAATCTATTAATTATCTAGCTCAAAAGTGAGATGATTTAAGATCACCCAATGATGTGTCATCAAATTTACATGAGCCAACACGCTACAATGTCCTAGCTTGTTGCAAACATTGTGGCACTTGGAAATATGCTAACAACAACAAGACGGCTTTGACCAATCATGATTAGTGTTTTGCTATTTCCAATGCTCTATATTTATAGGCATGTGGATGCAGGCTAATTAAAGGGGATAAAATTATAGTATACTACAACTTTCCTTATAGGAACCGAAAATTGATAAAATGATCTCCACTGTGGCTGTGCTTTAGCTTTGTGGGGCGGTTTAATCCAACTCTATTTGTAAGGGTCCTTTAAACTTTTCATTGCCCTTTTGACTACAGCCTTTTTTCTAATGGCTTTTGGAGATCAGCGACAATGACCCTGTCTCTCATTATCAAACTTTGTTGAAAATTGCTCAAAGGGCATTTACCTAAAAAGTCATTTTATAGGGAAAATGTATTCCATGTTTTTGTCATTTATTTTTAGCCATTTTCTCTGCTCGCCTTTGAAACTCTGCAGTTCACATTCACAAGGTTGTCTTAGTCTAAACACTACTACCACCAAAGGTTGATTATAACCTGCATATACATGTATAAGAATACAAATTTGACCCGTGCTAGAAAGGTCCAAAATACAAGTATAACAGAATAACAACTCCAGAATTTGAATCCTTAATAATAGGGGCTAGATGTTAATTCACTAAAATTAGCAATTGAATCTTACTGCTACTAATTAATTACTTTTGAGTACACAAACATAATACTAATATGTTTTAAACTAAACTATACTTTGCTTGAAATTTATACATTTGTTTACGATCTACACCTTCATGATCTAATTATAGCTTTGGTTTTAGATTGAGCTGTTGCTTGACATGCTTGCCAGAACCTGATAATCATAACAGGGCACTTGATGAGCAATGACCAAGGTCAACTGCTATGATCAGATTGGCACAAATAAACCTATATACTAGGATTCAAATTTCTATAATTGATTACAAACCAACAAAATAGAAAAAGAAAAAAAAATAAAAATCAACAAGTGATTTTTGAAGCATATGTAGTACAAACAAAACTAAAAATTTGTCTAGTGGGCCCTTCAAAAGGGAACATTTTGTTTTTGTACTAGAGTGTGGGTTGTTTCCATGACACGGGAAATGGAAGCCTCATACAATATCTAAAATTCTTAGATAATTTTGTGTGCAGTTAGAGATGATTTTAACTGCTCCCTTTGAAAATCATGAAGCAAACAAGAGTTTCCTATGCAATTCGTTGATTATTCTGCATAAAACACGGATTCACATGTGCATAATACATGCATCTAGTTAATGTCATGTTAAGATTTGTACCTCCAAATTCAAATGGTTTAGTCTCTCTAGGAATATGAAGACAAAACCACGCAGTTGTTTTCTTTTTCTGGTTTTGCCTGGGATTGATTCCTGCATAATAAGATTACATTTGTACCAATCATTCAGTCACAGAGGAAAGATCTCCAAAAATAGCACTATATGCATTATTATCTCAAAAATAAACATTTACTAGGTCAAATACCTATTAGTCCTAGAGCAAAAATAAAGGTGGAGATTTCATGTCAGATTTCTTTATTGTTTATTCATAAATAAAAAAAAGATAGCAATTTATAGGGTCAAGCTTGTCTTTGTTGGTACATAAGTATGTGGTTTTTTTCATTGTTTTCCTAGTATTGGAAAGAGCACGGTAAAGCTTAGCAGGTCAATTCCAGGTAGTTAATTGATTAGCCTGGCCTTTACACGTGAACTGATATGTATAGCGATTTAATTTTGTCAATCCCTATCAAATCCCAATACCTTGCATGGACATGATGTAATAATTAGCTCACTAAGTTTTGCATTATTCACAGGATTTCAAATACTATGCAAATGTAATGGATCTATTTTCCAAATTATTATTATTAGATAGTATACTTCTGCGCTGATTGCTAAGGTACATAGAACACATTTTAGACTGTCATTGGAACTAGGAAGAAAGTGACTGTTGCAAAGAAATAAAAACTCAAAAGTGCAGTGTGTAGAGCCCCATTTAAAGCACTTGACAAGTGAAGGGGAATCTTTATTTTCACTGTTTAGTTGCAGCTCGTAAGTAAATGGGATGGAGAACTAGAGATTTAATAGAAATAAGAAAAAGAAAGATTTAAAAAAGTAGGTGCAAAGGTGGGGGAGAAGATATGGTCTTCCAAAGAATGACATCTGCAAAATGTCCTTTTTCTTCTCTCCATGATCATTCAAGTCACAGTCTTTAAAAACTCTCCCATTCATCACAACCTTCACTGCCCTTACCTTCTGCAGTCCCATTCCCTTCACTTGGCACTATTTAACTTCCCTATTGCTGCCTTACATTTTCTCAACTCTTTCAACCCCACATTTTCTTTCCCATTTTCCTAGCCATGTCCACCTCTAGAACCTCAGATTCACCCTTCAAGGGATATGATCCCAATCAAGCCCAAATGTGCTTGTCTCTTCTCCAACGCAACACATCTTCTTGTGGTGAGAAGAGAGGCAGAAGGAAGCAGTCAGAACCAGGGAGGTTTCTTGGTGTGAGGAGGCGCCCTTGGGGCAGATATGCTGCTGAAATTAGAGACCCTGCAACCAAAGAGAGGCATTGGCTTGGCACCTTTGACACTGCTCAAGAAGCAGCTCTTGCTTATGATAGAGCTGCTTTGTCCATGAAAGGAAGCCAAGCAAGAACCAACTTCATTTACACTGACAACATCAATTTCCATGCTCTTCTTACACCTATGGATGTTCAAGCTCTCTTGCCAGCTTCACAGTTCCACCACACTACGAACACTCAGACCAAACAACCATCCAATAAAAATAGCCTGTCCCAGCTTGATACTTCTTCCCATAGCTTTGAGAACCCCTCCCCCTTGAACAATGACATGTGTGTTGATGAAACTCCATACGGGTCAGCTCAGGATGACAACTTCTTCTTTTCCAACAATGACTATAACTCTGGCTATTTGGAATGCATCGTTCCTGATAATTGTTTCAGGCCTGCTTCTAGTAGTACCAACAGTTCAAACTCCAGAAAAAGCAATGTCGGTGCTTCAAGTGATCAAAAGGTTAGCCCCATTTACACAAGCTCCATGGAGAGTAGTCAATCATATCTTGATCACGTGACCTCATTCTCTCAAGAAGCCATAACAATGCCACCAAGCGACTCTAACTTTTCAGATTTTTCTTATCCAAGTGAAGTTAGTCAAGGATTATGGGATAATATTAATCAGCAATCATGGGATTGGAATTCCAGTGAACTTTCAGCTATATTTAACAACAACCCATCAAGGGTAGAAGAAGAAGGGTGCATGGATACATTTTATCCCATCATCACTGACAATCCAAGCTATGGGATAATGAATCAAGCTGCTTCATCAACTAACTGTTCACCATCACTTCCACCCTTTGGGGACGTAGACTTGGGATACCCACTCTTCTGAGGTTCATTTATCAAGAAGAGTAGTAGTGCCTTATAAGCACTTGTGTACTTGCATTGCATGCACTTGTACGTTTCTTTTTTTGCTTTTTCTTCTTGTAACTTTTTGGTAAGGGGCTTGTAACTTGAGTCTACTAGCAAGCCTTTTTTCTTGTTCTAATGTAATTACTAAATTGCACACATGGGGTGAGGTCTTTTGTGGTTTCAAGAAGTTGAAAAAGGTAGGCACTAGTACCAGTTCTCTCTCACTTTCAAATCAGGGGGAAAGTCATTCCTGTGATGCTGTGTCTTGCTATTATTATTTATATATTATATATGGACGCATATTGATAGCATGATTTGATCCTTCTTTTCGGCTAGCTGCCTAAACTTTTGGTTACAATAAAGGTACTCATGTGGCACAACCATACACTCCAGCCAACAGCAGCATAGGCTCACAGAAAGAAAGATATGTTTGTCAAAGCCAATAACCCGCGATTCTAATCTATTGCTTGCAGTACATTCCCTTTTGCTGACTCTTGATTGATTAGATTATATAATTGTTTTTCCTGCTTTTTCCTTTTCTTTTATAATCTCTTAACGGTTGCTTAGTTTTAGCGGGAAGAGAAAAAGAAAAAAAGAAAAAGAAAAGAAAAGATCAATGCTCATTTGAGAGGCAATGTTATGGGAAGGAACTTAGGAGCAGGGCACCCGGGCATTGGTGATAATAAATAAACACTCTGTTTTTTGTTTTCTCAAACTATTGGGTAGTGTTTAGTAAGGGTATCATTGGGAGCAATGAATGGGGAAGGAATGGCAAGGGAAGAAGGGGAATGTAATGCCCCGATTTAAAAAAAAAGGGTTAGAAATTTTGAATAAAAAAGGGTGACTTATTCTTATTTGAGGAAAAATCGTTAATTGTTAAAATTTAAAATCTTTAAACTTTTCATTTTTAGCCCAAAAGTTTAAAAGAACTAAAACCCAAAAATTAGATTTTGATTTGTTGGGATTTTGATTTTTCTAATATTTTATTTGAATCTAAATGGGGGATATTTTCTTATTTACATTTATGTTTTAAAATTAAATTAACTTAAAAGTAAGAAATGTGAATAAGTGAGAGACTATTATGGAGAGTGTTGTAGCGGTCAAGGATAAGGCGGTCAGGAAGATTTTTGTGTTCTCTGGTGAGCGCTAGCTCATGAGCATTAGCGCTCAAGAATTATAAATACCCCTCTTCGAGGTCCAGAGCATTCCAAAATGCTTCTCTCCCTCCCTCATGCGAAAACCTTGATTTCCATCCCATTTTCACTATCAAACTCCATTTTCTTCCATTTCCTTCAAGTTTAACTTAGAATCTTCAATCCTTCAAGGTTAAAGGTATGCTATTTTGCTAATTTTATTTCATTTCCTTCAAGTTTTCTTGGGTTAAGGGTGGTTCTCCATGCTTCTCAAGGAAGAGAAGTTTTTCTCGTTAGAGATGGATTCTTGGGTATTTAGAAGTTTTAGAGGTTAATTTAGAGTTCTGCTACTTGTGTTAGATAATGGTGTCAATTCCACTCCCCAAGGTCTGTTAGTGTGGTTTCTACATACTCCACCCCTCCAAGTGAGTAGGTTCACATCTATGACTTCTATGTTGTGCATTAGAGTTATTTTCATGAAAATATGATTTATTGCTTGATTTTAGAGAAATACTATTAGTTTATGTATTTTAAATTGCCAGCTTTAGACCATGAAATGTATTTTTGACAAAACTCATGGGACCATGTTTGTTATAATAGTTTTATGTAGAATTGACGACAAATGTAACTACTAGAGATGTTTATGATTATTTCAATGGATTCTCGAACTGGTTTATGTTTATGTTATGATTTTATACCCAGATATGAAGTTTAGAGAAAAGATTAGAACTATGGTTTAAACCTTGTTATTTCAAGCATGAAATTGAGTTTTCCAGTTATAAAAAGCTTGATGGTTAAATGATGTTTTTGATAATCAATAAAAGGGTTTTAGAGCTTGAATCTTCATGAGATTCAAAACGTTAACCATATTCTGTGGAGATATGGAATCACAATGTCTACAAAGGGTGATCCCTTGGACATGGTTCCATAGCCACGGTTATACTAAGGTTAGACTGTTAGAATGGATGAATTCAAAGTTCTCAAAGTACCACGAGTTCCTATTAATAAGAAATAATCTAGAAATTCAGACATAAAAGGACTTTAGAGCATAAATCTTTGTATGACTCAGAACAATTGACGGATACATATTCTGGACTTGAAATCACCATGTATGATTTCATAGTTCCAGTTATGTTAAGGTCAAACTGTTGGAGTTACAAAGATTCAAACTCTCAGCAAGTTGAATGGTTTTAAGAGCTATCAGCCACAAGGGGCAATCTATTCAAAGAATAAATAAGCCCACAAGGGGCAATCTATCAGAGAATAAGTAAGCCCATGAAAGGCAACCTATAAAGAGAATGTGTTGGCACACTGGGGACGCGATACGTAATGTCCAGATGTGACCAGAAACGGTAACAAGAGAACTTGTTGTTACATTGGGGACGACGATATGTAACGCAGATGTAACCAAGGAATATTATACATAGACTTCTATTTCTCTATTAGGATCCTGTTGACTAGTGTTGTAGAAAAATGGATTTGGTAATATGTACGCAAGTATGATATGTTTTAAAACTTTATATTATCATTATTACTGTTATTATGATTTTATGCATTGATCATTGATGTCCCATGAAAGGAGGGTTTTAGGTGAGAATTCACTCACTAAGTCTTGAAATCAAAACTCACCCTTCTCCTTTCTCTTATTTTTACAAATAGAGCAACTCCTGGAAATTCTACTTAATCACGGTAAAGTGTCAGATGGTAAAGCATGCATTCTGGTCTATTTAGAGTGCTTCAGGACAAGTGCAGATAGGATCTCGGACCTAGGGTATAGGATGTTTACATCCAGCATATTAGGATTGAACTTTAAAGTGTATTTCAATGCTATGAATGATTTTGTGATTTTGACTGAAAGCAAATTATTTTTGATTTGATTAGCTTGATTTAGAGAAAGATGATTTGTATGTAGAAAAAAGACAAATTTTCTATTTTTTCATGAATTTTAAGAACAGAACATGCATATAGAGGCGGTCGACCTTAGGCTGACATGAGAATGAAATCTCTCACATGCCGATCACGTGAGGTCAAGTCGTGACAAGGAAGATTGATTCAAATTGTGTTTGAGAAAGTTTTATAAGGAGGGAGAGACATGGCCAAGAAGGGACACCTAAGCCCCTTGTAGCCATTTCAAATAGTAAAAATGGTGACCCCTAAATTGGAGGGTTAGAGACAATTGCTACAAGAGTTCCTCCCTTTCCTCCTCAACACTTAAACAATTAAGTGACATCTTATCATCCACTCCTCTCATCACATTTCCTCTCTATTCCATTAATGATCCTTTCATTCCACTCACTTTAATCTTCCAAAACTACGAAGCACTGAAGACACAAATCTATTTGGTGGTGGAGATAGGAATAAGGGATAGAAAATTTTTTTGTCCTCAGGACAAAAACACAATATTTTTGTACCTCAAAGAAATGGGGATAGTGGGAATAAAATACAAGACAGAAATTTAATATTTTTTCTTCCAATAATACCCATTGGTAGGTGGTCCAATTCGCGACCAGAGGCGGTGGTCTGTAAAAGGGACATAATATCTTTTATTATATATTTGTTATATTATCCCGTATTTTCAAATAAAATATAAAGAAATTATCATATCTTATACTCTATGACTAAACATGATACAATTCCCAAACACTACCTTGTAGAATTGGAAGCTGCACTTTGATAATATATATATATATATATATATATATATATATATATATATATGCTGTCAGAGACTTCACTTAGTGACCCAGTTAAAACCTTCGCGTGCATGGTGATCGACATGAAATCTGGATTCCCAAAATTTTATAGGGAGAAACTTGATGAACGATAGAGGATTTTGTTACTACGAAATTATACTTGACCAATTGAGTAGTAGTTATGTAGTCCTTCAGTGTAGCCTAAAAATTGAGATTCCAATGTTGAGAAGATTATTATTAACCACTTAAGAGATAAATTACAATAAAAAATCACACTTCCACGTCTTGATACAAAATTTTATAATAAAGCATATGGTCTGTCGTAATTCACTTTTAACTGACTAATGCGATATTTCATCACTCACACAGTCTGACAGTCACACTTGAAATTCAAACAAATCCTCCCTTTTATTTAAGATCTAAAATTGTCCCGATTTAGGATCTAAAATTGGATTGTGCGCTATAAGGGGTCCAATGTTGGATTGCAGTGGATATTTCATATGATGTGTTTGACACTGTCCCCGTCACAAAACAGAAGTAATTGTGTTTTGTCCCGTGCTAACATAAACTAGCAATGATGTCCCGTTTCAGACCAACAACGATGTTTTATTTGGCTCTTTTCCTATCTTGTCCTGCATCGTTAATGGAAAATCCAATGACCCCATTATGGAGATAGATACCCTTAACAAAAGATACTTTTCCTAGTTGAACGCTAGATTGTTCCTAGTTCGGTGTCTTCCCTTTGCTTTTACCAACAGTCTCTACTGTATGTAACTTAGCTAAAACCATATACAGATCCCATCTTTGTGCAAAACACGGCGTTTAGGAATTCCAAATTACCGCACTGAATGAAAGGCTTTTTATTTAGGCTCCCACCATAGGAATTACTCTGTTGCACGCCATGCTGCACCCCTCTTTCACTTGAGTGAGTAAAGTGTATTCTATTTATAATACAATCATCTTACAACAAACATATCCAAATATTATGGAGAGAAGGGGTGATGATAAAAGTAAAAAAAAAAAAGAATTACCCTCCACAAAATCAGTTGACCTGACCTCGCAAGAATGCTTGATAAAGGAGGGAAAGAACAAAAAAGATTATTACACATTCAAATGTGTTAACTTAAATGTGTTTCTTCATATATGTATTCTGTAATAAATTTAAGTACCAAGTCAAGCACTTCACTTGTCACAACATCACCGTGTACCTAAAAACATAAAAGACAGCAATGTGAAGCCTCATTCTAGTCTCCTGATTACTTCTCTTCACGGTGAACCATTAGATAAGCTTTGGGACCACTGGCAAACGGGACCTTCCAGGAAAAATCAGCAAATTGTTCCCAAATTCAAAAAATGATTCAGGTGAAGAGACATAAACACATGGTCAATGAAATTCTGGGCAGATTTTTCTCTTATCAAAGAAGACTGAAGCATAAATAAGCACAACAAACTCCAAAAATTGGAGATGAGGAGGGACATGAATAATGGACTTGAGATTCTTTTTAAGTTATTCAAAAGCAAGATCGGCTGTATGGGTTGCTAAAATTCTCGAGGCTGGCCATGGTTTATTCAAGATAAAGGGATGGCCACAAAAAGATTATATGAACACAAAGATAATTGATGCAATGTGTACTAGACCTGAATGTGGAGCTGGGATAACTGAAAAATAAAACCTATTTGAGGACCACCTTGAATAATGATGTCCATCTGAAAAATTGAGATAAAAAGGAGTAATAATGAGGAATGCATTCACATTGCTTAGCTTGAGGAGTGAGAGACGGTGCTACTTGTGGCAGCACTGGTAGTTGCTGAAGAACTGGAACTCTGAGCAGATGGTTGGGTGTTTGATTGAGAAATGGGTCCAGCAGTTGACAAGGTCAAGCCAACTGATGCAGTCGACGTGCTCATTGATGTAGACATTCTGGATGAAACAGACTCCTTGCTCAATCCTGAGGAAAGTTCAGGACGCAACTCTGATGATGAAGATGATGCGGCAAGAGTACCAATTGAGGAACCCACAGGATAAGGTGCAACTGGCATATCAGCCAGGGAAGATGCAGATGGACTATAACTGAGTGATCCCATAGGATGATCGAATCTGCATGCAGGACCAAACTTACAAACTCCACGCTGTGTATAATGAGTGCACGGTGGTGCCCCCTGATTATCAAACAGAAACATTGGATGCTTGAAAATTAAGAACTAAAGAAGGCAGTCAAAAAATTAGTTTTGAAAAGCATTTCAACTTAATAGACAAACTTATCATTGCAGAGGTTGTAGCTTTTAAAACAAAAGAAGTCATAAATTAAATCAAAATAAATTAAGATACTTGCCTATTCTTGAACCACAGTCTAAAGACAAGATACTATATAGCAAGAAGAAGAAAGACATAAATAACAGCCATAAAGATCATTAAAGACTATTCTATTGTGACTGGAAATAACCATGTGAAAGAAAAGGAGGAAGTGAGCCATGAAACATCCACACTTGTTTATAACATGGAAAATCAGAAGCTCTCCTAATCTGAAATGGCACCAAGGAAACATGAAACTAACTCACAAAAACAAAGTTTGAACAACTCAAGCTAGTATAACAAATGATAGAAGTATAGAACATATGAGCACCCATGATCAAAACAAAGAATCATGCACAGCACAAGGAGTTCCTAGCATCGTCAATGTCAAGGATTTCAGTCAAATCCAGCTGATGGAGATGGACCAACCAACTCCATACAACATCCTAACAATACACTTATGATTCTTGTATCACAAGTTATTGGAAAGGCATTTCATTTAGAAATAAATTTCAATCATATAAACAACGAAAAGATGGGATGCCTAAATAATAAGAACCTAAGGTTTACAGTTACAGATGATAAATATCCAAGATAGATGGAGATTTAGTTGGAGATAACAAAAACAGAAGTTATTACATCTAAATCAAATAAGGAAAACAGAGATGCCGTGAAAGATGTATATGGTGAAATAAGCTACGATGCAATTAATAACACAGGAAAATGGACCTGAAAAGCAATCAATGATATATTAAATTTAAATAAAGAAAAGGGAGTAAAATAATGTTTATTGAAAACTAAATATGAAAACCAGATGAAAGCATGAAAAATGCACTATAAATTATTGAAACATGTCCTTTACTGAGATTGGTATCTGATGGTCATAAATCTTAACAGAAAAATAATATTGTTGAGCTTTCTATAAAGATTTGGATATAGTTGGTTGTTGACATTACATACTACCAGTGACTCTTTGTCCAATTGTCTAAAAGTTTGATCCTTGCTCTCGCACTCTTAATGAAAATAAAAAATTTAGCAGTGTATTTGGCTTGTGCTTTGTCCAGTTTTTAAGGACTAGTAAGTCCGCAGAAGCTACTGAACAGATATTCAGAGAAGCATACAACACGAAACTATTAATAAAAATTTAAAGAAGAGTCTAAAAAATTTCAGCTGTAAGAGTTCACAGTACAAAATATTCTATGCCCTGCCAAAGAACATATCCACAGTGAAAGAATTGAAAAAAGAACTTACAGAACTTGCCCTTGGTCACACCACCAGTCACAATGTGATGCTAAGTTTTTAACAAAGCATACATCTAAAGAAAGGAATAAAACGAATGTAGTACAAAATGAGAATTCCATTATCATGAAAGGTACAATCATACCCCTGGTGCCCCTAATGAACCAACAGTTACATCTACCTGCTTTCAAATTTTGCTAGAATAATCTCCAATGGCCTAGAGATTTGACATTATCTAAACTTTGCTGGAAGATCCTTCAATGAACTAAAGATTTAACACATACATCCAGAAAACATAGTATTCTCAAGAGCATTTCGCTCAAAATTAGGGGGCATATCTTCCCATAAAAAGTCCTTACTACTTTTACAGATTCATAGTTAGATCATCAAAAGGTCATTCAACTAAGTCTTAGAGATTGTGCAGGCACAGTGTAACCCAGCATGAATACAGGACTTGGAAATAGAAGGATAAGACCTAATCATCCCAGAAAAGAGTTAGCTTAACCTTAGAGCCAAAGCACTAGAAGAGCAAAATATGGCTCCAGCCGTGATTTGCGTTAAATCGCATTGAAAACTTCAAACTCAATATAGCAAGGTCCACATTGAAAACAAAACTTTAAGCTCAATACGGCAAGGTTTGAATCCTACAGAAAAGCAATCATAAAAAAGACATGCAACAGAGTTAAGAAGTCAACTTTTTACCATCTATTAGCTATTTTCATCACTGGGTACCAAAAGCTTTCGCACAAGAGGGAAAGGTGTCATCCATGCATCATTTATAACCCAATATGAGGTAACACAATACAAAGGAGTTGAAAGGTAATGCTTACCGGGCGCAAAGGAAGACCCACAGGACTAAGAATCACATTCACTTTCGGTGCATTCATGTCTGGTGGATGATGATATCTACATGATGGACCAAATTTACACTCCCCTGTTTTCATGTAATACTGACATTCTGGTTGATCAGGCCTTTCTGGATATGGGTTCTCCTTCTGAGTACTGCCTGAAGGACCAATTGAGGAACCAGAAGGTTGATAAGATCCAGAGTAGGCAGTTGGCAGAGAAGTCAGCTGAGTTATCTCATAAAGCTGTGTTGAACCAACATTAGATGGAGTACTAGAAGGAAGTACATGGCTTGTTGCAGGAGCCTGCACCAATTGCTTAACAGCTTCAGTGAATGCACACATAATGCGAGTATGCACTAGTAGGGAAAAAGAAATGCTGAACCTACCTGATAAGGACCCCAGCCTGAAAAAGGGACCATGGCAGGGGATACTACCACAGGCCCATAGGGGCCCTGCACTAATGAGCCAGGCAGCATAGGAGGCCTTGCAACCAGCACACCATATTGCTGTGACGAAGGACCAGAAGGAGGCTGTACAGTTGGATATAACGGTGAAGGTACTGGTACAGGTAGAGGTGAAACTGGGGGAACTGGCGATGGTGCTGGAACTTGGACGCCTGCAGGCTGTGGATGATGGAATTTACAAGTTGCACCGAACTTGCATTGTCCAGTTTTCACATAATAGGAACATTCTTTCTCGCCCTGTTATTATTTATAAAAATTCAAGTTCAGAGAAAACTTTTTTCATGATTAGAAAATGTGAACCCCAACATTCACAGAGCATAGATAATTTTATGGAATAAATCAAAAAACAATACACACCACTCGCAATGGATATCCATAATAATTTAATGACACAGGGGCAGCAGTGCCTGCTGCCTGCCTAGGATGGTGATACTTGCAAGATGCACCAAATTTGCACGATCCCGTCCTCATATAATACTGCAGTTAAGGTATGAGGCGAGCAGATGTAATCAACACAAAAGGAAAGTCAATAAAAATTTTGAAGACAACAATCAAAATGAAATAGAAGTCAACTTCACTCTAGCCTTGACACATAGAAACAACTGTTGAACACCTCAGTTTGCATAACAACAGAAAGGAATTAAATTGCCAATTGCCAAGGCAATCATTTGATATAAATGCAGAATAGAATCCAGCATAACCAGATTTTGGCACCTGACACACAGGCTGGCCCACTCGCACCGGATACTCCCCTCCAGTTCTGGCAGCTCCAATAACCTAAGCATCACACAGACATACACCCAAATTATGAAGCATTTAATCAGAATGTCCAATGCAGACACCTCAATCTCATACAATAAAAAAGTGAAATTAACTGATAACAGAAGATAAATTCAGAGAATTTAAGACACCCCCACCAACAAAAACCGCTACAATTCCTCAATCAAACTCCACACAGCCAAGATCAAACCAAATTCAACACACACAAAAACACAAAAGCACGTGATCACATCAAGGAACAAACAAAACCCTCCAAGAAAACCCCAAAAAGAGAATTGAAAAGCACGAATTTACCGCGGCACGGTCACGTGGGTGGTTGAACCGACACCTCGGGCCATAGCCGCAAGAACCCGTTTTGAGGTAGTGGATACAATCAGCTTCATCGGGACGCTGAGGGTACGATTCACCACCACCCAATCCAAGCTTACACACACGCTCTGCATTTTCACAAACACAGAAGAATCATAAGGATCAAAACCAGATAATAGCTCATTCATTACACTCTCCACATTCTGCTACAAAACACGCAAATCAGAGAGAGGAAACAAAACCAAAAAAAAAGAAAAAGAAAAAATCGGAGAATTGAGAATGCAGAGAAGCAGATACTTTGCCTCACCTTCGAGCCCCGTGTCGGAGGCGGCGACGTTCCACTCCGGCGGCGGATCCGACTGCGACCCCTCGCCGGCACGGCCGTACCGCTCCATTGTACGGACCAAAGAGAAGAGAAAAGGGTGCAGATTACGCCACAGTCCTAATGAACACAGAATGAGAGGTTCCGATCAGAGGAGTGAGAAAGTAGAGAGAGAACAGAATGGGGGTTGGGATTTTATGGGGTTTCTCTCTCTCTCTCTCTCTCTCTCTCTCTCGCACAGAGACACACACAGAGACGGAGAGAGCGACACAAAGCTTCTCTGTTTCTTCTTCTACTTGTTACTTTTGGTGTCTCTCTTTCTCTCTATCTCACTTTCAGTTTCAAAGCGTTTTTTTATTTTATTTTATTTTATTATCTCTTTTTCTTCTCTTTACTTTCAGAGGGGGTTTCTTTTTTTGGTGTGGGGGAGATTGTTAGTTTATTTATGCACGCGCCAAACTTCTCAGAAAATTACCAAAAATAAATCCATCCTCAACAAACTTGTTTTCTTGTTAGTTATTGTAATAATTATTATTTGTTGAGTTTGAATTTAAAGTTTTTTCGGAAAAAGAATTGAGATTGGAAAATTATTAAAAGAAGCTTATTCACATATTCAAGTTTGGATTTATATTTGGAAGGCTCAAAAGTGAGTTTGGAGGACCAATATTGATCTTCAAGAAGTTCCTGCTTGCTTGGATTTCAATTTAATTCTTGTTTAAAAGTGATCTTAGGGTCTATAATTAATTTTGACCAGAAATAATATTTTCTTACTTTTATTTTTGACTCATAATTAATACTATCAATTTTACTAAAATCAATTTTCAAATAAACCTAATAAATCTAAGTTATTTTCTACTTCAAATCATCTTTAGCTAAAAATAATTCTGATAGAGTTAATTTTATCTAAAATTAGTTTTATAAATACAGAAGGAAACACACACTAAGTGTGCTAAAGGAGATTCTCAAGTGTTTATGAGAGTGACTGAATAGGGCAAAAGGTAACCAACAAAAACAAAGTTGGCGTGAGATTTTTGGCCCATATAGAGAATTGGGATTTTTCTGATATTCTAGAAAATGCCCTTTGGAACTTTAGCGCGTGTGCTTGTGGTGGTGGTGTACAAAAGTGCAAGTGAGTGAGAGTCAATACAACGTAGGATATGACTGATTTGTCCTTTTTGTATATTAGAGTTAAATACAAAAAGTGACGAGGGGGGGACTTTGATTAATTTAAATTAATTGTCGAATAAGAATTAATTAATCATCTTTGGTCATGGGGTGTGACCACCCCTGACGGCTGCAGATGCAAAAAAAGGAGTGTGAGATCGATGCTATTGGCTCCACGTGGCGTAAAAAGGAGGATCTTCCTTAAAAGTGGTGGAAAGTTCACAGGAATTTACTATGTTACATTACTGTAGGAGGATTTTAGATTTTGGAATCCATTCCCAATCCCATACACTTGACTTTCTTTCAGTTCGGTTATATGGGAACTATGAAGTCCCAACCTATCAAGCTTCTCGCTCTTCAAGTTTAGGGATTCAGTGTGGAAATCTTTTATCTTACAAGTACAATAATGAAAAAGCATCCAATCACTTCAATTCTTTTTTTTTCAGAAAAAAAAATGGGGAAAAGAAAGTAGTTCAATTGCATTCATGTATTAATGTTTGATGGGCTGTTTTCAACTTAACCAAGCCTAATCGAGAAAGTTAATCTCTTTCCATTCTTTGATTTAGATTCTGTTTGTTCTTAATCGTGTAAATAAAATTCACTTTATTATGCCCATAAAATAAAACGATGATTATTGGTTAGCATAAAGCACTTTGCAACATATGTACCTCAACAAAAATAAATATTGTGTGTTTGTCTAAGCTTTTCAGTTTGTTATAATCTCTTATACGTGTATGTCTGTGCCACTATTTTTTTTTCAAATAACAAGTTTAATATTTTCTATTGAAAATTGAACAGGGCGTTATATTAGAAGTATTAAGAACTTAAAAGAAAAATTAGAAGTAGTATAAGAGATAGAAAGTTATCCCAAAAATCTAGAAACCACTGCACTTATAATCTAATTTATTAACCATGTAAAATAATATTATACTACTAATTATTCAAAATTTACTAGAGTGACAAATCATATGAAATAACTATTTATTTTCACAACCACCTATTATGATTTGTCATTCAAGTGAAATTTTATTAACCAATAGTGTAAAATTATTTTATATTATCAATGCATAGAAATTAATATTTTAAAAAAGACTAGACATGCTTCCTACTTTCTATTTATATGTAAGAAAAGAAGGGCATTTCATTTAACCATTCTTATTTTTTATATATTTAATTAAGAATTTTGATAAAATTAAAAATATAAAAAATAAGTTATTAGTTTTTCCAAAAAGAATTATGGAGTAAAAAAATATTTTTTTACAGTTTAATTTTGATCTATTAATAGTACAAAAGATTTGTTAATTGTCATCAAACAAAATATTTCAATTTTCTGTACCTTTCAAGTATTAAGTGTGAAGGTCAATTATGTTTGCTAATGAGTAAATATATGTTTTGATGATAGCATAAAAAAAATTTGCGTACATGATATATCATCAATATATTAAAATTAAATTAATTTTTGGAATGCATAAAAAATCAGTATTGGTTTAATATGAAATCAAACTATTTTGTCACACTCAAATTTAAGTTTACGTACTCTTCATGATTTAGGGGAAAATGTACTATTGTATTTATCCTTTCGTTAATGTATTCCACCTTTTAGTCTTCACGATGAGAGACTCTTTACTGAAAAAATGTATTATTTAATGTTTTATGTTAAATGTTTTCACTCTTTTCTTTTAATTAATATGAATGCAGTTCCTTTTTATTTTGTGTTGCACTGTAGCTTAATTTGGTAATAAGGGTTTGGGAGTGGATTTGTTTTCAGAAAATAGTTTTCATATTTTAATTTATTTTTCATTTTTTAAAATTTTGTAAAGAAAATAATAAAATTTAATTTTAATTTTAAGTTTTTACTATTTTTATGAAATCCTAAAAACAGAAAAAAAATGAAAAATTAAAAAATATTTTTAAAAACCAAAGGCACCCTAATATTTTTGTTTTATTTTTCTACTGAAGTTCAAAAGCATAACACTATACATTCGAAGATGCAATCTTAGGTTATATTTTTTTAAAAAAAAAAAACGTTTCTATATTCAATAATTTTATGCGATATTCTTTTCATTTGACTTCTTCATCTTATGTAATTGTTCGGTCAGCATTTCATGCGATCCCACAATTATGTTGTTCAGCAACTTGGTGTTACGTTTTTGCTGCTGATATAATGTTGGGTTCATGATGTCCTGGGAGTTACAATATATTCGAGAGAGACATGCATAACTGTTCAATGCATTCTTTGTCTAGGGGCCAAATAACGTAATTATCATCATACCAAGTGTTAATTATAACAAACTTGGCTTTTCGATCCTTTTCTTGCCTTATTAAGTTCAAGTTAGTAATGAGCACTATATTAATGACACGGGGTGTTTTCGGAGTAGTTTTTAGTAAATTTATTGCAAATAATGAACAATGTGCACCCAGAACAGTTTTTTTAATTTCTCAATAAAAATCTTTAGAGTGATAGAGTCAGATCAAATGCCCAACATCAACGGGAAGCCTACTAATAAATAATCCCGTAATTCAAATAAGTTTAATGAATTGAAAAGTTATCAAGTGAGTGTCTAGTTGACAAATTTTCAAATAATGCAATTTGTTCCTATTAAATTAGTTGGGATTGGTTCTGTGCTTAAAGTAAAATTATAATGATTTAATAGGCATCATTTTATATTGTTTAAGTTTACGGCTCACTAATTAATCAACCAATTTTAGTGATCAAATTAAATAAATAATTTTATATCAGGCAAACATATTTTTTGAATTATTTTTAAAATGCATGATTAACCGAAACTTTTTGTGTATCATAAGTTTAAAACAATTAGTAACACACATTCATTGTACTGTTTCTTTAACTTTATTATTTATAAAATTTATTAAACTCTAATTAATTTGATTTAAATTAAGTCTCATGACAGCAAAAATGCTCACATTTTGTATTTTTCTAATAACTGAGGCTTAAAATTTACTTACACATTATTTGTCAAACATCGAATGTGATTAGTTAGAAAATCCAACATATTTCCATTTTAATTTTCCGTCTGATTATTGATGTGATTGCTTTCAAATATTGACATCGCACTATTCATACCCAGAAATGACGAGTCACTATTCATGGGCCTGTAACTATTTATACCAAGAATTCAAGAAACTAACGACATATGCGTGTTTATATTAACAGTACAATTTAATTTTAAGAGTTTAATTTTAATATATTAATAGTATAAAATTATTTTATACTACTATCGTATTTAAATATTTTGTTTGAGTGATTCTTTGAGTAGTGGAGGTAAAAATCGATTATTATGACTTATATAATAATAAACGATTAGATGTTATGTAAAATTTTTTTACAGGACAAGTGCATGGCAATTAAATCATAATTTTAATTAATTATTAATATATTTATCATATAATCAGTTAATATGTTTTGTAGCATAATTAAAAGGATAAATTACACCATCTTCCTTGAAATTTGAGGAAATACAACTCACATCCCCTTCAATTGTAAACTCACACCTCTGCTTGTCAAATTTTAAATATTTTTATTACTCTCACATCTCTTATTAACGAGTAGTTAGTAAACTTAACAAATGATATTTTTTGTGATACTAACTATTCCTAATTAATAAAATTATAAAATACCCTTATCCACTCTCTTCGTTAATTGTAAAATAAACCTAAATTATCACCTCTCTCACTTGCTCAATGAGAGTGTGCAAGGGTATTTTTATAATTTTATTAATTAAGAATAGTTAATATCACAAAAATATCATTCTGTTAAGTTTATTAACCTCTGTTAATGAGAGGTGTGAGTGTAATATAAATATTTAAAATTTGACAAGCGAGGGGTGAGTGTAGATTGGACAACTGAGGTGTAAGTCACATTTCCACAAACCTCAGAGGTGAGTGTAATTTACCCTAATTAAAATAGCGTAGTTTTTGCCATAATTACTATGAGAAATAATCATAGGGCCTAGTACGTTGTAGCTAACTAGACTCTTTAAGCATATAGTTAGAGGTTCGTTTTCTGACAATGTGTATAAAAAATGGTCTCGTGGCGTGACAAAAAAAAAAGTTTAGGTAGAGGTTTACCCTTATGAAAATAAGGGATTAGTTGTGCTATCGACAGTGGATCATTTAGGAAAACAAAAAATAATTACTGTTATAGACAATAAGACATGTCTACACCCAAAAGCCGATCTCGGAAGGCCTAGTATAGAGGCCCAAAATGGCCAAATCTAGAAATGAAGCCAGGGGTAAATCCAAATGCACGACCCGAAGACACATGGTAAGGTTACCAGGGACGGCCCTCCTAATCTCCCACTCTCCCTTATTATGTTACCGTGATTGTGGGATGTGGAGCACATGCATGAAGACATCTTGGCCCTCAATAACCGCACACCTCCTCCTATAAATACCTCTGGGAACTTCAAATATGGACACATTCCTTTAATATATCCACACTTTGCAAAAATACTTGCTTACTCTCCACATGGAGTCCTTGCAAGTACCTCCCATTTACTCAAAGTACTAATACTACTCCAATCAATAAAGGAGTGGTCAGATAGTTTCCGAAACTAGTTCATAACGAGGTAAACCTTCCCTTCTCTCCCTTATTACAATTACTATAAGAATTAATATTTTTTTAGCGCACAATAATAATGTCATGAGGTAGTAATATAAAAATTCAAATAATTTTTTTGCAATAAAAAGTTCAAATTAATCATGCATATATATATATATATATATAAATTAAATAATATCCATTTATGTATGTGGCATATAATTTTTAATATATTTAATGATACTTGGGAAAAGTTAAACGTCACTTTCTACTTCTCAACATAAAAAGTTTTTCGATACACACACATATATGTTACATAATGCTAAACTATTGGATTAAAATTTAAATATTGTTTGATAATTTGTTATTGAATTTCAGCTAAAAACAAATTATTGGACGTTTTACTTACAATATCGGTTTATATCTAATTATCTATAATATTAAACACCCCCCCCCAACCAAACCACCAAAAAGACAAAAGAACATAAGTTTAGTGATTTGATGCCAGTTGCCACACAGTTTGGGTTAAAACATAAAACATAAGCTGACGACAACTTTGCATGGTTTGTATTAATGGAATGACTAATAGCTAGGAACATCTATCAAATGTTTTTATAAAATGCATTAGAATCATATCCGTATTTTCAGTTCAAAGAGTTTATTATCGAAATTAAAGGAAGGTTACAGCCAATAATCAATAGACAAGTGTGCATTATACTCCAGCCTACACCACTTACCGCCCTTTGAAGCAATGTTGTTACCACTTACTAGCTTCCCTTTTTCACTGAAAAATAATTAAAATAAAAAATGGAAATGATAAAGAACAACACTATGCAAAAAGGCAACTTGACGGAAATGTTTTATTTCTAAATACTATTCTATTTTTGTGTTCCTTTAATTATTTATAGACACGAAATTTTAATGTGCCAATAAGTAATTAAAAAATATAAAAGGAATACCATAGATAGAAGATTATCAGATACAGTAAATTTTTTGTACAGCTGTTACAATTCAATGACACATCTAGTAAAAACGTGACAGCTGAAGCCATGGAGGTGTGGAGTTGACTAGTTCAACGCTAAAATTACTGCTTCAACTTTATTATGATTTTTAATTCCCATTTCTACCCTTCTCTTTTTCCATTCCCCTTCACCCACCCTTTCAATATCTCTAGGGCACCACCCCCATAGCTTCCTTGGACACACACATTCACTCACAATTACAGGCATTTTTATTTGGAAAAGAATCATAAATGAATGAATGATGTTTCAAAACTTTAAGTAACATATCATTTGTATTTGTTTTGAACACTTTCCCAGATAATAATAGATTAATTATGTTAAAAAAAATACTGCACACAGAGCTAGTTCATAGATATTTGTTGGTTGTAGCTTGAAACTCCTCTCCACATTACTTTTGGATGGGTATGAAATTTATCGGAAAACCAGCCATCCCATGGCTAATTGGATAAATTTTGTTCATGGATTATTAACAAATTTTTGTGTATGCATTACAACAACACTAACAAAGGGAACATGAACAAGACAACTAGAAGAGAAAGTAATGGTGCGTTTTCCTTTGCTCCCTTCCATTATTTCTTTATCCAATCCCTATAGAGACCCAAAAATGCCTCTTTGATGTCCAAGTTCGAATCTTTCATCTTTGCCCATTCTGGGTCCTTCAATTCTTCTCTTTTATAAAAAGATTCATTATTGCATATTTTATTGTTCTTGGGGAAAAAAAAAAGCCATGAGAAGGGGCATGGGGAGTCTTGTCTTTGAACCTGGCAGTGAGCGCGAGGAAGACACCATGGGGACAACTGAGATCAGAGGCCATGACTTTGGCTCAGAATCTTCGATGTCGACGAGGAAGTAGTGCTTGACAATGCCGCTGCAAGAAACCTCCGTCCAGCGTAGTCCGCACCACACTTCACATATCCAAACAACTGGGGGCGGATGAGACAGTGTGGTGGGGTGGATTGGGTAGAATACACGGAAGAGTTGTGGGCGTTTGTGTTTGTGGAAGGATAAATTGGTAGTTTAACAGATGTAATAGTATTTAATAATGCAGCTGTACCAACTGTACATTATAACAACTGTATCAGAGTATGTCCCTTAGCATGCAGAGAAACGAACAAGCAATTGCACCAAACCAAATCTTGAAAAAAATTCGCACTTGTGGCCAAACCTGGTTCAAGTTGAGCGCACCAACCACTGTCCACTGCTTCACCCGGTTTTTTGCTCCGTTTCACTCCCCCTCCTCCACCGGCTGCACCCGGTCACTTTGATCTGATTCCCGTGGCCGTGGTCCACACTCAATAACATTTCGCCGAGTCACACACTTCGTTCCTCGCCCTGTACGGAAGATGACTATCTATTGAAAAACATCTCAGCCGTTAGTTTCATGGATGAGATCTGATCTGAGTCGTTGGCTTTCGCTTCTGCTCATCGCTAGCAACTGAGACCAACGATCGCTGTCACACCAGTCAGGTTACGCTCCTTGGATAGGTGGAAGCGACTTAGTTGTCTCGGAATGCCAATGCCAAAGCAATACCATTCCCTACTCACACACACACCCGAATGTCGGCTAGATTTTTTTTCCCTTCTTTCAACGCCCATCATTTATCATTTGTTACTTTTAATCATATTAAATGCTTTCATTTTTACAATAAGGATAAAAAAATAAAAATACGGATTTAGTTTAAATACATTATTGATATGACATATTTGACACAAACAACTAATTATATATTATTATATCAATTTATGAATTTGATTCAACCATGATTATTTTAAAAATCTTACAAAAAAAATATAATTAAATGATAATATAATTTTTTCATTAATAGTGTATCAAAATTAAATTTTTAAAAATATTTTTGTCATGAGCACATTCACAAACTCTCTATCTTTATAGAACTTTATAATTAGTATTAAATATTATTTAAAGAGCAATGTTATTTTAACATTAAAAAATGAATATCCTATTTAATATCTACTTTATTACCATTAAATGAGCTTGTAAGCACAATTATTTAAATTAGAGTGTTTCTTTCAGTCTTTTTAAAGTTACTAGTACCTTATAACATTTAGTGGTCAACAATAACATGCAAGATGTTTTATTTTTTCAGAAACAGAATTATAAAAAAATAATTTAAATTTATTCGAATTCATAGTTAAAAGACACATTAAGGAATGATATTATCTATACATATATATAAAAGAGATTCTCCACGATAACTACCTTTAATGCACAAATTCTTTAATTTCAAAAACACCCTTCAATATTTCAAGAATAACTATCATTTATAATAACTCCTCTAACTTCTCATTTTTAAAATTAGTTTTGTAATTTATTATTTTTTATAAATATTTTGGAAAAAATAAATAACACAAATTAATTGGCATGTAGGTGCATATCAATTTGCTAGCGTGTGTGTGTGTGTGTATATATATATATATATATATATATATATATATATAAGACTCAGTAATGAATGATATTGATATCTTTATAACAAGCAAGAGTACAAAAGAAAAAACCAATTTTTGTGTAGAAGTAATACAACGTATTTACAATATTTTCAATTATTTAAGTAAATATAAAATTCACAATGAGACAATTGATAATAATTCTAGAAAAATAAATTATAATAATTGATAACATCTGTTTGAAATCTGACCCATTGTATCTTTATATAGTTTTCCTTTTCAGGTTATAATATGTAGTGAGAAGGTTCTCAGACTTTGATGATTTTTTCCTTGTTTTTTTAAATTGAGTTTGAGTTATATTGGGATTGGGCTTGCTGCTCACTTGGAATACAACAGGTCCAAAAGGAATACAGTTATGCCGGATCCATACATGGGAAGGGCTCTTGACCAAGTAATAATGAAAAAAAAAAATGTCAAGGGCTTGCTTCTGATATGTTGAAGCTGTATAAGGGAAGAACTTGGACCCAAAGAAAATAAAAAAAAGGGAAAAAATGAATAATGCAAATTACGGGAGAAGAAACCACATAGTACGGTATAGCTGATAAGAGGATTGTGTTCCTTAGTCTCCAGAGTTCAATCATTGGAGGGATGGGAATGAAGCGTCTCTTGTGACTAGAGTTACCTCCTTTGGCTCTATTCCTCGAATTTGGATTAGTTAACCTTTCCTGGATATTGAGTGAGAGACAAACAAAGAAATTACTTGGAGTTGGAGAGAAGAAGAACACTTTGATGCAGCCTTCATCAGGTGTGTGATTTCTTGATCAAATTTTGGCATAACTTCAGTACCTTATCTTGTTCTATCATCACTGTTTGTAAATTATCATTCAGAGTTTGAAACATTGTCTACGTTGATCTGCATTCACAATATTGTCAGGCAAAAGACATTAATCCAAATCTCATTGCCACTTAAAAGGGGGAAACAGAAGCACGTTCAGCGCCACATGCTACACAAGTAATTTACAGAAGTTACAGCAAAGTGTATTCATGCATGAGAGACCTATTTCAATTTCAGTTACAAATTTGCAAGAGGCCTTGACAAAGTTCTGCAATGCATGAACCGTGTTGTTGAAGGTGGCTCCATCTTATGATGATTAAGTAAGTTATATCAATCCCCTGAAACCAATACACATAATTTGAAAAAATGTTATTTTGACTGATGAAGTGTATACCCCATTTAGTTTGGATTTAATACACCATCTAATAATAGATGAAAGTATATTGATAGGACGTATCACAATTTATGAATATAAATAATATTATTATGTAATTTTTTCGTTGCTGAATCTCAGCCTCTTTCTTCTTTGAATACATTGAAAGAGGCAAATACTAGCAAACTAAGAGGAGATATATATAATAATCAAGAATAAACATCCCAACATCAATTTTGGTTGGCGTCATTAAAACAGAAAATTAAAACGTGAATTCTTACAAATTCATAACTTATAATGGAAAGCAGTAGGTATAGACCTGGAGCGATAATATAGTCAATATATGATGGACTACTACTATTTAGTTAAGTCAATAGGTGCTTGAATTGCAACCATAATGATTGGGCTCAGCAAGATAACATCCATGTATATCAGAATGTGTGAAGAAACAAAAGAGATAATTATAACAACAAATAAATTTTTTTATAGTAAGTAATTATATTTTAAAGTTTCGCGGTTATGCCCCCGAATTTCATTTGTTTACGCCAACAACAACAACAACAACAGCTACAGCTTCTTTCTCTCTTTCATTCTTCGTTCATCCTCCTCTTCTTCTTCTCTCCATTGTGCGCGCTCTCTCTCTCACTCACCCTCTTCTTCTTCTTTTTAATTTTCCTATCAGACCCCTCGCTAAAACCACTGTTACACCTTCTATTCGCAATTTGGATTCTCCTTGATCGGTGAGCTTCAATTCTCTTCACCTTTTTTTTTTAACCTTATTCTCCTTTTCACTCATTTTTTATTTTCTCTTCGCCACAAAACGACAAGGGGGTCTTCCCTTCTTTTTTCTCCGTCTTCTCAGATTCCCAATTTCAATTGTACGTTACTTCCGATTCTTGTTCCTCCTAGGATCAAAGGGGGAAATTTTCGGGAAAAAGTAGTTGGAATTCCCCTTTCGTTTTGGTTTCGATTTTCTCTGAACCAACCTAAAATACGGGGTTGGGTCTAAGGGGTAAGTAAATTAAGTGGATCACTTCATCTCAAGCTTTCTACGATTTTGGTTACGGCTTGTGTGAATTTCTTCCTTTTACATGCACTTGCTTTTTCTTTCTTTTCTCTACGTGTTTGTTTCTCAGCTCTCAGCTAGCTAAAAAACGGTAACTGAGCATTAACAATTTTTTCTTTTTGGTTTTTTGACCGGGTTCTAAGCTTCAGGATTCATTTTTTATGTATGTGGGCGGGATAATCGAGGAATGAGTAAGAAACTTCAAGTTATTGTGTTCTAGTTCTTAGCAAAGGTGGGCAAAGGTGAAATGGATTTGGGTCTGTTAGATTGCTTGTATACGGTGAAAATTTCGAAACTTGATACTGTTCAATGTCAATGCTTTAAATTCGCAGCATTTTTTAGTGACTAGTGTGGTACATTTTGTGGTTATGTCTGAATGTTTGTATGTTTTTGGATTGGGGATCAAAATAGTGAAACCAGTTCATGAAGGTGAACATATAACGAGGGGTGATAGATATTACAGAGTTTGAGTTGCAATCCCTTTATATGGTTCTGGCTATACACTGTTCTGGTAAAACGGTTGTGGATGATGCTGTTAAAGACTTAAGAGTTTTGCATCTTCTCTCCTTCTTTTAGAGGTGGGGATTTTGGATGGACTTGGAAAATCCCTGAAAAAGTGAAGCTTGATGCAATCTGGGCTGAGGCCTGTTGTTCATTGTTGTCATCATGGGTACACTTCCCAGTTCCTGCAAAGGGCAACAGCAGTTGGACCTCCTTATATTTTATTTGGTGATAAGTGTTTATAGTCTCAAGTGTTGTTTTTATCTAATTGAGTACTCAGACTATAATTTCTGTTCAACTTTTTGTTTGTCTTAATACAGTCTGGTACCATCTAGCCTAGTATATAGAGACTAAAGTTTTGTACGTAAAGTGTCACTTAAGCTGGTATCAGTAGCTCAAACACTGGTGTTTTAACATGTGGTATCCTAATCTTGTAGCTATAAAACCTGCATTATATGTTTCAGAACATACTCATTTTAAGTGAGCAGTGAATACTCACTACATCACTATAAATTATGGTATATTCTTCTTTTGATTTTCACGGTGCATCTTCTGATTTTTCAACCTATGATTCCTCACCCACTTTGTTTTTAGAGAGAAAGGAGATGCCATTTCAGCAATTGGTTATCTAAAACCAGCTTTTGAGCCTCAAGTATGGAACCATCTTTCCTGTGATTTCTCCTTCTCTATTGTGGTAAGATTCAATTGAAATATTCATGACTAAATTGTTCAAGTTACTTAGTTAGATCTTATTTCTTTCGAAAATTTTGTTTTTCTAACTCCTCTGCCTCTCTGCTAATTTTCAGACAATCAAGGAAATAAATCATGGCACCTTCTAAAAAATCTAAAAGTGTCAATAAGAAGTATCTTGATTATCGTGAAGCTGCTCCTAGTAAAGATAAATATGCAGAGAATGCTAGCAAGAATAAGCAGAAGGCAAGTCCTGGCATTCAGAAGGTGAATTTGCTTTTTAACTTCTTTGGAAAGAATTTATTTTCTTACATGTGTAATCAGTTAAAATAAGGGAAAGAACTTCTCCCTACACTCGTTATTCTTTTTGCCCCTTTGTGCTAAATTGAATAAGTTCAATAAAATTGGTAAGGCATTATGAATTTTATTTCTTTATTTATAATTGTTTTCAAATTTCAATGACATGCAGAAGAGAAAATTGGCTGACATGTTAGGGCGACAATGGAGTAAGGAGGAGCTTGAGCATTTCTATGAAGCTTACCGCAAATATGGGAAAGACTGGAAAAAGGTTAGTTACATTTTTTAGACATAATGTAAAGAATAAAAGTTAAGGCTCACCATCAGGTTTTCTGTCTACTATGAATGGGCTATATATCTAGCTAATACCATTGCTTAAAACCCAACAGAAAGTTGCAGGATCTAGGTGGTGTCTTGTTTTATGAATTTTCCTTGATGCACTGCAAGTTCCCTGTGCAATGTTATTACTGAACACAGGCATTTTTACCCATGTTTACAGGTTGCTCTTGCAGTACGCAATCGATCTATGGAAATGGTAGAAGCTCTGTACACTATGAACAGAGTAAGTGCAGAAAAAGTTTGAACATCTCGATTAATTTACTGATATTTTTGTAATGTGTACACCATGTATTCACTAATCTTGCAGAAAAAGAGGTCTACTTATGGTGTGTTGATTAATTTTGTTATTTTCTTGTAAATACCATTTCTGGAGTTGTTTGTGTCTTTTCCTATAGAACTGGATTTTTGTCATTTGGTTAGGGGTTACATCTAAATAGTGTGGATTTTATTTTGAGTGGTATATTGTTTGTAAAACATGCTATTCTTTTGTGTTTATTTTTAGGCATACTTATCTCTTCCCGAAGGCACTGCTTCTGTTGTTGGACTGATAGCAATGATGACAGACCATTATAGTGTAATGGTAAGAATGAATTTAATTTTTATGGCAAGTTTTGAAAAACGTTTACATTGTTATTCCTATTTTTGTTACATTCCTCTCCAATTTCCAAGTTGTTTTCCTTTTCAGCTATGTCATTAAATATTCCCTTCCTTGTTTCAAGTGTTTTTCATAAGTTGTGTGACAAGGAGAAACCACATTATTCAAGAGTGGTTTTCTTAAATTGTTTTTATTCAAACAGCATGTTACTTTTTGCAACATAGCATTGTGCCATTCAGTTTGACTGGAGCTTGTCATGATCTTAGGTACATGGTGATTTAAATTTTAGTGCTCTGCCGTTTCATTTAACTAAATGGAAGTAGTTTCTTTTCTATAAAAGCAAATGCATCCGTGTATTAGTTGAATTGAAATGAAAAGGATAATATAGGTTGCTCCACTGTGATTAACAATGAATGCCAGAGTTTTTTTGACCAACGAGAACATGTGACAACTGTTCATAAGCAATGAAAAATGAGTAATTTTCACTGGCAGGGAGGAAGTACCAGTGAAAAAGAAAGCAATGAAGAAGCAGAAGTATCCAAAAAGTCTAAAAAACGTTTGCGGGGAAAACAAATGGATGACAACAAAGCCTTAGATGGGCACTTTTCAGATCATTCTCAGTCACAATCTGTTGCATCAGGTGATGGTTGCCTGTCACTGTTGAAGAAGAGAAATTCTGGTGGGTTAATATGTCAAGCACATGCCAGCATTATTTTTCCTCCATCCTCCTCTGAATTACCTGTGTTTGTTTTGGTTTTTCAACTATAAACTGTTGCATTGAGATTGGAGGGAGTTCAGATATTTTTTCCTCTTCTGGGGAATGTGTTCGGCTGCTTATCTTTGAAGATATTCTAATTTTTTTCTTTCACATTTGGTTGGGATTTTCTCTTTGCTTAAGCAAAATCTACTGAAGATCTTACCTTTTGTTGTTTGTGATTTTGTTTCAGGACTTAGACCTCATGCTGTTCGAAAGCGAACCCCACGAGTCCCTATTTCACATTCTATTGGAAAAGATAGTGCAGAGAAGTTATTTTCATTTGCTAGGCAGGGCTATAAACAAATGGTTGATACTAATGATGTTGCTCACAAGATTGCATTAGCATTGACAGAGGCGTCACAAAGAGGTGGATCTTCAAAAGTTTCTGGATCACCAAACAAGAGAACTACACCATCACCTAGTCAGAAAGTGGGAAGAAGGTAACAAGTTATGCTTCTATGACAGCTTCAGCTGTCTTTTTCTGGTATTTCTTTAAGATGAAAACTTATTCTTGGTGGTTATGGTTTTCAGCATGGTAAATCAGAAATAGCTGGATCGAAGTTCTGCAATACTGAAATGGATGATAGTAGTTCTGAATTGAGTTTAGGAAGCACAGAAGGCGACAATGGAGATTATTCTAGGAAAACAAGTCATTGGACCAATAAAGAAAATATTGGAAGAGGAAAGAATCTGGAAAAGAGAATAAAACACTATGGGAAGACTTTAGAACCTGAGGAAAATTTAAACAAGCATTTGGATGACATAAAGGAGGCTTCTAGTGGGACAGATGATGGTAAAAATCTGAGTTTTATCAAATCCCGTTTTAGCACTGATTTTGCAGATGCAAAAACTACAAGGCCCTCTTACAAGGGATCCAAGAAGAAAAGTAAAAAACTTCTGGTTGAGAAAGGTATTTAGTAAAGTTAACTTTTCTCTTTTAACTGATATTTATATTTGTTGCTATTTCTAACTGAAATTTTTTGTTGAGCTTATTTGTGTTACTAAACAAAGGTGGGTAACCTTTCTGCTATGAAAGCAATGAATATGAGACAGAGTAGTATCAGGTGCTTGTGTCATTAAGCATATCTTTTTCCTTTTAATCTTCTGTTACATGTTCTCATCTTTGAATTTGTTTTATAAGAGAAAAAATAGTATTGAATGCTAAATTATTTTGTCCCTGGGATATTAAATGCACAAGAAGCCTTTATAGGCCTGACATTTTTATTGGAAGATTTTGGCATGAACTGAATTTGTGTTACTTATGCTCTTTTGTTTGTTGGCTTAGAGCGATTTTAGTGCATTACAGTTGTTGTAGACTTGTAGTTGGTGATGTTTGAGCAGGAATGGAAAATGAATTGGAGAGGGAACTTCTTTATCTATTTTGTTTCACTTTTCATTATTTGATAGGGTGCAAGATAGTTTAGTTGAATACGATATTTATTTGATTCAATCTCTAGCATATTACTCACTTTTAAACTTTGAACTCTTTTATTTGATTGTTAGACCTCAAAATTTATTTGGATGAGAATAGTTATACATTTTGTTGGAATTTCCTGTCAGTAGGTTTTAGTGTGTCTTTTTCTGTTTTCCTTCTAACATTTTGATGGGCTTCAAGAATGTCTTTCTCTCTTTGTAGATGAAGCTTCTGCTATTGATGCTTTGAAAACTTTGGCTGATCTGTCTTTGATGATGCCAGTAACAAACCCTGACACTGGTAAGACATCTAAGTTTTTTATCACATTAGTCTTTGAATAATTTCATTTCTAGTATTCCTTTTCCCATGGGTCAATCTGAATCATAGTTTTCAGACTCGGCTTGGTAATCAACTCGGCCGAGGTCCTGGGTTCCTGGTTCAACTTGGGTCACTAGTTGAACTGGATATTATTAAATTAATATATTAATATATAAAAATACAAATTAATACAATTAAATATCTATTATATATATAAATAAAGAAGTTTATTAATAAAACAATCATCTAGCTTAGTGGTACACACATTCCTTCCTTCCTTTACAATCTTACAACATGGGTCAAATCCTGGCATTGGGATTTTTGGAGAATTTCATAGAGTTTTAATACAACTAAGCATATATTATATATATAGATAATGATATATATTAATAAAAGAAGCAGTTAGTCGAGTGGTCTAGGCATTGCTTCCTTCCTTCATAGGCGTGCACATGGGTTCGAATCCTAGCAGAGGCATTTTTGGGAGAATTTTATAGAATTTCAGCGCATGAGTTCCAGGCCGGTTAGTGGGGCGCTATTGTTTGAACATATGTTTAGATGGCTAGCTTGAAAGACAGAATATCATTCTGAATGCTTGAGCAAGCTAAGTTCTGCAATTTTGTATCCCTGTTGAATATACAGAGGAGATGGAAGTATTTGAACCTTCTAAAGTGAAAGAAAATTTGCACCTTAACTAAGTATTGACCCTTGTGTGTGTTGTAAGGTATTAACGCATTTTGGGAAAATGCAGTGTTGCTTCATTGGTCATAGAATTTGAAATCATTCATTGATATATTTAAAAATGTATTATTTATTATGATGTGTCGTGAGCACCAACCATTTACCAGCAACTTTGATGTTCGTGAGCTGGTTTTGCTTTTCCAGTATAGAGATAGTCCAATAATTCCAGCATCCTACAGAATTGAAACATAAATAATAAAAGGATGTGTAGTAAGGCTTGTGACCACCTTGTGGCAGGATGCAGTGAATTTATTTTGGTGTAAAGAATCCGCTTCCATCAAACAAATAATCAAGATGATTTGCTACTTAAATTTTTGTAAGAACCGACTTTCAGCAGTTGCAGGATCACTATTGCTTAAATCGATCCATGTGTGCATATTGTTTGGCTAGAGTTTGTGTACAAAGAAGAGACTGAAAACATTATTTAGCTTTGATAATAAAGGAATACTAAATTACACTTAAATCCAAGGACTCTTTTTAAACAATATCATGTAAATGCGTGGAATACTGGGCCCCATGTGGCCGATCCCTTAGACCTGTTTCGAGTTATAGTGGTTAGGGCCGAGGTATCCGGCACATATTTCTACTCCAGGACATAGGCCACGACCTTGGTTGAATGCCCAGTGGTTCGCATATTCTAGCAGGCTAGGCTGTCCTAGTTTCACCTTGGACTTCTCGAGTGGTTCGTAGATGTTCAGTGCCGAGGATGTCCTACTTTCCCCTTGGACTTCTCGAGTGGTTCGAGAATCTCGGCATATGCCGAGGTTGTCCTACTTTCACCTTGTAAGTTGGACTTTTCGATTGGTTTGGAGCTACTCGGCCAGGGTCGCTCGCCCCTACTTTCACCTTGGAAGTTGGACTCAAGTGGTTCGGAGCTTCTCGTTCGGCGAGGCCGTGCTACTTTCACCTTGGAAGTTGGACTTCTGACTGGTTCGGATATTCTCGGCCATGGCCGAGGCCGTCCTTCTTTTACCTTGGAAATTGGACTGAGTGGTTCGAAAATCTCGAGAGGCTGAGGCCGTCATACTTGCACCTCGGAAGATGTTTGGGCTAAGCACTTCATGCCTGACTTGAAGATGCTATCCTAGCGTGAGTCATTGCAGTCCTGTTGTGGCAATTGTAGGGGAAAGTGTCATGACACGGGTCCTTCCGTAGTGGCCAATCATTTCTCATTAATGTGGGATCGTATGTTTGCATGCTCGCCGTTGGATTAAAGTGCTAGCCTCCAACCGTTATATGAAATGAGCGTCTCAGATGCGTTACAAAGTGGAAGGAAGCATTCTAAGCCGTTGGATTTCCTCAGTTTTAGTTGAAAGTGGGAAAGAGGGATTTCAGTTCATTTCTGCAAAACACTTCAATTTCTCTTTGCGTTTTCTTCATTTATGCCATTTATTAGAATTTCAAAGCTTCGAATCTAGCCCCTAGGCTTCGATTTCCTCTCTTTTCAATTGGTGAGTTTGATTTTTTTTTTCGGTTTATCTTGATTGGAACTCTAGGGTAGAGGATTGTGCTTTGCTTGCTGTTTCTGTGTTTTGGGATTTGCTCTTATTTTCCTAGCTTAGCCTCCCTTTGCTTTGTTTAGTTATTTATTGATGGCCAAAGGGAAGGACGTTTCTACCTGGAAAGGGAAAAGATGTGGTAGATGAGAGTGAGTATGATCCTTATGGTAGGGTCAGGAGCAAAGTTAGGGAGGTGGCTTCCGTTTTTATGATCCAGAGGCCATCTGGAGGTTTAGGGATGCCTGTTTAGTGGTCCTCGTGTAGGAAGAGAAGAATAATGTCTCCCCTGTGGTGCGGAGGATAGGGTGTGTAAGTGTAGGGAAGGGGATGGTGAGGCAGATTTTATTTATATGTATGTGGATTTTTTTGAAAAACTAGATGTAAGGGTGCCTTTTACCCGCTTTGAGGAGGGTGCTAAATAGGGTTAATGTTGCCCTTTCTTAGCTTCATCCAAAAGTTAGGCCTTCATTCAAGCTTTTGAAAACCTCGATATGCTAGGCCATAAACTTAGCATGCGTGTATTCTTTTATTTTTTCCAGGTTAAGGGGTAGATAAGGGGAGTTGGATTTCATTCAATAGTGTCCCCAGGAAGAAGTCCTGGCCTGACCTAGTTTCAAGAGGTTTAAAGATAAGTTTGTCAAGTTGAGGTCGTTGAGTCTGGGTTTCCTTTCTTCCTAGATTCAGTCGCCTAGAGAGGTTTCCTTTGTCCTGGGGCATAACCCCGCCCGATCTTGAGAGTAGAGTACAACTCCCTTTCCCTGGATGATCGGGCTGATCAATTACTTATTGGAGTGCGTGAGTCCGGGTTGTCCTCTTTCATGTGGAATTTTGTTGGAATGGGGTAAAACAATGAGAAGGTCCTCAAGAATATAGGTAGCCTTTTGTTGAATTTTCTTCTTGTGGCTGGGTTTTTCTGTGTTTTTGCTGATCTGGTCTCGCATTTCCTTTCCTTTTCTTTTGCAGGTGAAATGGCTCCGAAGCTTGTTCCCAAAGACATGGCCGCTTATGTCTCACAAAAGAGGGAGTCGTCGCGTGAAGCGGGTTCCACTGGTTTCTCCTGGGGCAAGCTCGAGTTCGGGCACCCCTAGTAACCCAACTCCGCTGCGAACTCAAAAGAGGGTAAGGGTGGAGAGTGGCCGAGGCCGATTCCTTCTTTCTCCATCTACTCTGGTTAGGCAACGGAGATCAAAGACTTTCTCGACACTGTTAGCGCTTCCAGTCTGTGGAGTATGAAGTTTCCATTCCCTGAGTTCATTGACCAAGAATTTGGCCACCTTGAAGATGCGGCCATGGTGAAGTGGTCCCTGGTCTTTGCCGTATTTTGAGATCCAGGTCTTCGCCAAGCAATGATTGCTTGGCACTTGGAGAAGGAGTATAGGGGTCCAGGAGAACTTGAGGCGTCGAGGTCTCTCTGGCCAACCTCAAGGATGAGAAGAAGAGGCCGAGGGAAGGCTGCGAAGGAGAGGGAGGATTGGGATGCTGCAAGAAAGGGCTTTGAAGATAAGATCGCCAACCTAACGGCTTGTGCCAAGTTGGAAGCGCTGGGCTCCGGGTCAAAGAGCTTGAAGCCGAGAAGAAGGAGCTCGGGACGAGAACCAGCGTCTCAAGGAGGAGGTCGACTCCTAATGGGTGAGGTGGGGATCGAGGACATAGCCGGCTTTGATCGGGCTCTTGACCAGGTTCGGTTCCTTTATGGGGAGGTCAACCTGTCTTAGTGCAGCCATTTTAAAAAGGTTGTGGGTGGTGTGCTGATCGACCACTTACCTACCGAGGAAGGAGGAGATCAGGACCTGGCTGAGCTTATTGGGCCTCTTCAAGCCATCTTCCCGAGGAGGGCCCTATTGATGTTGACCCATGATTTTTTACTTTTATATTTTTTCTTTTTCTCTAAGTTGTGTTCAGATACTTGTAGAAAGCTCTAATGTACTTGGATGTTTGTAATGATTTGGTGCTTTCCTTTTGTGTTCATTCTACTTATGTTATGCTATTTTGCTTGTATTTGTGATTGGCTGTTCTTGAGTTCAAAGTTCCTTGTTCCATGTTGTGTGCATGGGGTGTCTCGCCTTCTTGCACGTTAGAAGTTGGACCTCTAACATCAGATTTTGTTTCTTATCATTGAAGATAGGAACACTCCAAAGCCTTAGCACTTTCACGCAAAGCTTGCTGGACTTATTATGACTAGCATCTTTTATCTCTCTCACCAAACCAAACTTTTCTGACATAGTAGAAATAAAATGAAAAAATACAGCATTTATGTAGAAATGCACAATGGAGCATGGATATATATAGAAGTGGGTTTTCACTCCAATTCGGCACAATAAATGCTGTATGTATTTAATTCCATTAACTACATCAAGTTAGTGGACACATTTACTCTATATAAACAGAAAAATTAAATGGATTAGTGATGTGAATTACTTTAAGTCCAAGGTAGGAGAATGCTCGGTAATTGGAGTCTAAGAATAAGGATATATATAATAAATATTTTATGAAAATAATAGGAGTTAATGCTCACTTTAGTCTCTGACACTTCATGCATGAGTCATTTTAATCCCTCATTTTTAAATGAATCAATTTGGCCCTAACATTTACAACGTGAATTAATTTAGTCCCTTTGTTAACATCTGTTAAATCACCTTTAGTTAAGCGGAGTGCCTGGGGATGGAGCTCGGCCAATAGGAAATATAGCTCGGCCAATGGAAATAGAGCTCGGTTCAAGAGGAAATGTAACTCGGCCAATAGGACAAGGAGCTCGGCAAATAGGAAAAATAGCTTGGCCAATAGGAATTAGAGCTCCACCTTTTCTTAACCAATATCCTTTTCCATCTCGCCTTCCGCTGAGCCTTGACACAGGCCGGTCAAGCTCCGTCTCCTCAAGACGAGCTCTATCCCCCATGCAATAGAGGGATTAAATTGATTCACGCTTGTAAATGTAAAGGACCAAATTGATTCATTTTAAAAGTGAGGGACTAAAATGGCTCGTGCATGAAATGTCAAGGATTAAAGTGAGCATTAACTCAAATAATAGATATATCTTGTTAAGTAAACACCCAAATTGGTCCCTGACAATTTTATTGATGGACAAATTGGTCCCTGACAAAAAAAATTAGTGTTGAGGTCCTTTACAATTGCTAAAATAGGACACTATAGGTCCCTGACAATTACAAAAATTGGTTAGCCGAGACGTGTCATGGGTCGGCCGAGGCAATGAAGATGGGAAAGGATCTAGCTGGGATAGGTTGGATCTTGGCCGAGAGGAATTAGAGCTCGGCCTGAGGAGATGAGCCCGCGAGGACGCAGCCGGTGCAGGGTGAGGGGACTGACAGGCATATGATAAGGGTTAAACCTAGATGTCAAGGACCAATTTGTCCATTAAAGAAAGTGTTAGGGACCAATAGTTTCCCTTTTTGGTCAGGGACCAATTTGGGTGTTTACTCTATCTTGTTAGAGTTTGGCTAATGGATGTTGAGGTAACTCGGCCAGAGGCAACGTGAAGCTCAACTGGAAGCTAATCAATTAGATGTGGCATGGAAAGTTTACATATACTTTCTATGTTGTTATAATATGAGAGCTCACAACTTTATACATACATCTTCCTTTCTTGTAGATATTATGTTGTGAGATATAGAATAGTGAATTTGAAGTTAGGTATTTTGAAGCTCCCTTATATTTTTGGAGTAGTGACCAAAACTGAGTAATTGACTTATTTGATAAAATGTAATATTTTTGTATTTAGATTTACACTTGGACTTCCCTATTTTAGTCACCTGACTTTTGTATAATTGTATGGTAATATACAAATATGAAGATCAAGGGACCAATGTTAATTTACTTTTGTATTTTAGGCTTAACTATTCACTTATATGTGTTTCTGAAGTTACAGTTCTAAGTATTCTGGAATCAATTAATATAAGAAATGATATCAAAGTCACAGTGTTGGTTTAACAGAACAAACTTACTTAGCAGATAATATGTTGTCATTAAGACATACACTTTACACAACATAAGGCCTAATGTTCTTGTGGTAGAACAACAATAGAGGCATTCCTTAAAGTTTACTACGACAGGCAAACATAAGAGATATTTAACATCAACAAAAAACCAACATTGTCATCCTTAACACCCTATGCTTGAACTTGACACAATAGGTTGGAAATTGTCAGGCCAGCAACTAGCTGGATTCAGTCCTGATGATCTTTGAGGACTTTTCTCATCTTGTTAGAGGACTTTTGACAATCCTCTGGAGAAGCTTCAGAAGGCTTTGCAATCCAGGATTCTTGAGCTATAGTAGTAGAAGGTGTGTGAGAGGTTGATACTTCAATGTCACCAATGCTCTTTGCGGGTGTGAAAGAGTTTGCTACCTCTGCATCACCAGCATTCTCAAAAGATTGAAAGTTGCCTGAGAAACACCAACTGTTATAGTCAATTGACCATGTAACTCTTTTATTAGATTTTGCTAGGGAGTTTAGAATTAGTGACAACCTTGATCAAGTCAGAACCATCAACACAGTTACTTAACATAAGAAAATTGATAATTAGTGTAGGTAATTAAAGGAATGAGTCCCGAGAATTGTTAGGCTGATGAAACTAAACAGTGATGCATCATTTATCTTGTATTTCTCTTTGAAAGCAGAGATGACACCCTCATCTGAACATAGCTTTAAAACAGTTATAACAGATGGCTGAAATGAATTCAGATCATCAATCTTCACAGAAACTTTAAAGAGGAACTTCTTCTCCATAAAAGCATATATTTCCCCAGGATAGTCTTTCTTTTGTCCTCCCTGCATTTGTAGACATTGTTGTTAGACTGAACCAAGAATAAGAAAACAAAACTACGAATAATCATGAACTTTTCAACTAATCAGACCCTAGCTAAATGAGCAGCCCTTAGATCATTAGCTGAGATGTTCAAATACTTTGTTGCCTCCCTGTCACAGACAATGAAAGTAGCAGAGCCCGTTTCATCCTCTACCCTCAACCTAATGCTATATCTGTCAGTAGAGTATAAAGACATAAGTAATGTATGCCTTGTAGTTCATTTCGAAAATCACTTTAGCATGAAGTCAGGGACACTCTAAAATACCTTGGAATAAATGTATTTGGATAGGAATTGCACTTCTTACAATAAAAACTTGTAGCATGTTCCTTCAAGCTTTGGAAGCATTGTTTGCATGCCTTATACGACCAGCTGTACTCAGTTTCAATGTCCTTTACAGTCCCAAAGGTGATGAAAGTTACTCTATCATCCTAAACGAAGACACATTACAATATATAGTAAAAGCTTGCAGTGATAAAGGAGGAACTGCATTACTGAAAGATTGCAAAAAGTTTGCAAGAACCTCATTAGCTTCCTTGAGATCACATATAGGTTTGTACAAATTCTCCATAAGAAGTCTTCCTCCAATGAGTATGAAGGATTATTCTGTATCTAAGCTATTTGTGTAATAACAGGAGAATTTTTATGGCAGAGCCTAAAACAAACAAAAATTTGAACTATGATAATGGCAGAATTATTATAACTATTGTGAAAGAAACATGCAATACCTTTCTCTAAACTGCTTTACTTCAATATAGTCTTCATTGATAAATAACTTGGAAGTATAGTTTGTATTGGATACTCCCATGTTCCCTGTTGTAAAAAAATCACATTATTGTATCCTAAATGCATGAAGGTTACAGATGGCAAGTGCAAGGTCAACAATAGCTATAAAGTTAAATTTACCTCGGTACAGTTTCAGTTTTCCAAGTTGTAGCAGCACAACATATTCAGTCACTGGATTTTCTTTAAGATGCATATCAAACTGAGTGGCAAAGTCCTCCCATAGTGTACATCTAATCTTTTGATTACTCCTTCAAGAAAGAAGAAATGTGATGTAGCAGATCATAAGTTATAGAGGGACATAATTTGATAGTGTGGCTAAGAAAGACAGGAATAATATCTTGACTAGAGAATATACATACTCAAGATCATCCAGTTCTAGCTTAATGTATTTTAAGTTCTTTCCATCCTTGCATGTGTACAGATATTTCCTTTTGCTGTCAAAAGCCCTATGAGTTCTGAATGTAGGATAAAACAACATAAGGTAATGTATAAAATATTTAGAAAAGATATGACCTAGTTAGTTCAACTCACCAACCAAATAAGAATCTTCCTTTGCCTGAGATAAAATGACACTATTAGGAACAAAGTCAAAGCTATTTATAGGTATGCAGTCATCCTCAACCTGCCTAAGCTGAGTTTCCATCTTGAAGATAATTCTGCAATCATGTCTTGTTGGCTTGAACCTAATATCATTCTTAAAGACCTCGAAATTTTTGATCATGTAGACCTTGGTGGATACAGATATGGGACCTTTTGCATGTTTATGTCCCTAACCCGAAAGAAAAACAATTCACCACCAAGATAATACATCTTTAGCCAACCTCCATAATATAGATTATATAAGTTAGTAAGTTGAGAGTATCCATCCATGACATATCCACGATGAATACCAAAGTCCAACCTCATCTCTACCTCATTGCCATGGATATCTCTAAAGAGCATGCATGTAGATAGTTGGTGCATAAAATTTCTATAGAAGATAGAGGGTAGCTAAGGCAATGTCTGTTTACAAAATATATAAGCAAAAACATGAATGTTAGGAAGGATGTTGTGCATGGGACCATATGTACGTAAGGTATAGCATGAGAAATAGATTTTACCGCCTCAGGATCCAATTGTAGATGAAAACATCTGAATTTACGTTCATCAGGATTTGGTGCAGTGATCCTTGAAGAACTTGCCATGTCAACTCCACATAGATCACAAGTAACAATTATTATAGACACAATAAATAGTTGGACATAAAAAGAAATTTTATACTTGACAAAAATAACTAAACGAATAAGCGACAAAGAAAGGAACTAACATGTAAAAGGAGTTAGTATGAAAGAAAAGTAGTAGAAGTGTAGATATATTTTTAAAAGTCCCTGGCCATTAGTATGTATTTATAGATAAATGAAATCATACTATTCCGACGAGCCACATAGTTTAGTAAGAGGAATTAATGAGGTAAGTTGGTTGCGTGAGTTAGGAGATATCTATGCATTGAGATATCAAATCACTCATGATGAAATCGATTACCACCAATGAGTAAGAGACGTATTTATTATTTGGAACTTAAACACATCTTTCATGGTGTGATAGGACAGAAATGGTGGAATAGAAATGATAGCCTAGCTATATCTTTTGAGTTAGGAAGTTTCATTAACTAAAAGAAAAAATAAATTACATGGTTTAAGAGCAATTTTTTAACAAATAATAAGTTACGGAATTTCATTTTGGTAGCAGATATTTAGTTCTAGCATTAAATATTGGAAGCAAATATTGAGTTATCAAATCTGAGTGGAAACTTTGAGCATTTTGGTGGGAAAAGGAAAGTTTGATATAAGGCAAAAGAAGGACTCATCAAATCGTACCATTAACTGTTTCAAGGTATGACCCATTTGTTCGAATGAATAAGTGTAGCATTTATTATGCTGAGAAAGATTAGAGTTAGCACGGGTCATTGGAAAATCAAAGCAAAAAAACGAAAATGGAAGCAAGACAATGAAACATGAGCCATAGCAATAGTAGATAGTAGGATTGTCAGCTTGGTTAGCAAGACTTGAGATCCAAAATCATCACAAGTCTGAAGGTTTAGGGCAATGGTATAAGAACTATGGTAATTTTCCATTTGGTGAATGTTGAGATAAAGAGACATATTGTATTGTCAATTAAAACTATTTCACAGTAGGAGGTTAAGCTGAGAATAGTAGGCTTCGAAGGAGCTTGGCTGGAGGAGGTAGAGATTAGCGAGAGGAAATAGAGCTCTAGGAGGAGGTAGATGTCGGCTAATAGTTGGCGGAGATTAATAGGCATATGATGGAGGTTAATCAGAAATGGCAACGAAGCTCGGTCGCGAGGTGATGAGATCAACCAGAGATAGCAATAGAGCTCGGAGGAGGTTACTGAGCTTATCGACATGTGTCAAGACTCGGCTGAGATGACTGAGATGACAAAGGATCTTAGCTAGGAGATGGTGAAGGTCGACCAAGAGGAAATAGAGCTTGGTCTGAAGAGGCGAAGCTTAGATGAGGAGGCAAATATTGGCTAATGGGTGGCGGAGACTAACAGGCATATGATGGAGGTTAATCAGACTTCAACAAAGCTTAACCTCGAGGTGATGAGATCAACCAGGGATGAAAATTAAGATCGGCCAATAGGAGGGCGAGATCCACCGAGGGGTAGACCTCTTCCTATAAGGTAGATGTCGACCATCATGTCAAGGCTCAACTGAGGCGGAGAGATGAAAAAGGATCTCGACTAGGAGAAGATGAGCTAAAGGAAAGGAAAGAGCTAGGTCAGGAGGAGGCGAGCTTGGATGAGGAGAGATCTAGCTGAATAGGTGGCGGAGACTAACAAGCATATGATGGAGGTTAATTGGAGACTTTAACGAAGCTCGTTTCGAGGTGATGAGATCAACTAGAGATGACAATTAAGATCGGCCAATAGGAGGGCGGAGCTTGGCCAGGAGGTGGTGAGGTCAACAGAGATGGCAATGGAACTCGTTAGGAGGTCACTAAGTTCAGCCGGCTTGAGGCGGAGCTCAGTGAACAGGTAATGGAGTTAAGCTTAGATGTGATGGAAATGAACCGGAGATGGTAACAGAGCTAACCGAGAGGTGTGAGGTTGAAAAATGAATTGCTAAGAACCATAAAATAGGCCAAAATTATCACTTGTTTAAGAAAATAGGCTAGAAATAAGATGGTTTAAAGTAGAGACCAATGTAACAAGGACATCATCAGTGTGTATTATGATGTTACTCTGCTTGTCTTGACTGTGCGGGTATTGAACCCATTGTACAGCAAAATAGTATTCACTACAACTCTAGTGTAAGTGGAAAGCTAAAATGCTCAACCGCTTCTCATGGTTTGATTCACTGGTGGTTTTATTTTTTTGAATCTATTTTTTTCGTGAATGTTGGTTCAATATATAGAGTTAGTATTCAAATCCATATCTGGTGCTATTTATCTAGTTCATTTAGGACTTAAAAAAGGTGAAAATGTAAACTTTCTACAATTGTTTATTTTTCTCCCTAACAAACTAAGAACAATATCATATAGGCAATTAACTTGTTTCATTCATCAGCTTAATAAAAACAGGACATGGATTTGTGATCCATGTTGCATTACATTGAAAGAAACATCAACCAGATTACATGAAAAACACTCAAATCCATAATTAAAAACTCTTAAATCCTGTGAAAGGAGGAATTTAGGAATTCTTCTTGCAAGGTTGGACAACCTCTGGCTTTGCATACTACACCACCAAGGCAGTGCTCTTATTGTCCTTTTCACAGGGGAGTATGTCAAAGGTATAAAAAGCAGCTCCAGCCTGTTGGATTTGCTCCAAACCATCATGGTCAGTAGCATGGTTGTTCGGATGAGAAGGCAAAGGCTGAGCAGCCTGAACATCTCCCTGGGCAGGATCATATTGATCTAAAAGTTGATGATTAGGGTCAGCATCACCACCATTAATTGGCCCAGCAATTGCTCCAGGAACTCCAGCAGAATGAACTACATTACCAGCTTCATGAACAGGGAAAGGATCAACATCAAAATGTTCAACATCAACTGCAAAATGGTCAATAGCTGGATGAGCAAGTTGTGCAGGATGAACATATGGGTCAGGGAAACCGTGCGGTGGACCATAAAAATTTGGCTGCTCATGAAAACCAAGTGCAAATGGACCACCCAGTGTCAACCTCCTAGGAGGATAAGGATAATGAACCCTTTGCATATCAATGTCTCTAACTTGTATGTTAAACACATTAGAACCACAATAAAAATCCTTTAGCCAACCACCACTATGAAGATTGTAGAAGTTACTAAGCTGCATGTGTCCATCAACAATGAAACAATCAAATAAACCCCTCTCCCAAAACAGCTCAATCTCATTTCCATGGTTGTCTCTGAAAAACACCTTTGAAGACAGCTGGTCATGGAATCTTCTACAGAATACAGAAGGCAACTGAGAAACAAACTGCCAAAGTGCAAGGAATGCAAAGTGACCAATTTATTAATTAGTGAATCAATGAAATTGGACAGGAACAAATCAAAATGACTATAAGCTAAGAACAGATGACTTTACCACATGAGGATCCATCTCTAGGTAGAAATTTCTGTATTTTGCTCGTCTGCCAATGACTCTTCCCATATTTGAAGAGCTTGGCATGTTTTCTGCACAACAGCCTGTTGGAAAATGGATGAAGAGAATAGTATATCAATCCTATACCTATATGATCCGATTTTTCCAAAACAAAAACACGCTCACAGCAGAAGGAACAACCCAGTATATATAGAAGTGGTGCGTTCAATGCTGGAATTCAAAAAAGTGCTGGATTTTAAATTTGACATTAAATGGATGATGCTTGAAGCAGTGTGAATGAATAAGGTTGCGTGGTATTGCGGCTTGGTCTTGACAATCCGAAATCATCCACAGTGAATTCCACTTGTTGAAATGATTCAGTTGGGTACTGGATAGTTTTGACAGTTGCTGGATAGTTTTAAAAGTTGATGGGATAATGGATGGAATCAAAGACTGCATTAAATTGTCTTCAGTTGTGAATTCAAAAAACAATGTCCATCATCCGTTTAAAGACTAGTTCAGGCAATTCAGAGGCAGCATGGATTCACCATGAGCAAGACACATAAGCATTTGGCACTTACAAAGCTTCCTCATCCCTTTAAAAACCAGTTCTGGCAATTGGGAGGCAACATGGATTCACGAAATCATGACACGTCGGATTTTGGCACGAACAACAATTGCTGGATAACTGGTTTTTAGTATATAGTATAGGATCTAAATCCTAAAAGACTTAATTTTATATGGGATTTCCATAAATACTCAATATCTCATCTGCTACCAAAGAAGAATCTTGAATAATATGTCTTTACAGCAACCGATCTCTTCCGTCAAGAACTTGCTCTCATAGTTAATCAACTGAGTTCACCTTTTGATCTGCTGATATAAATGACATAGTATCTTTTCGTATTCTTTTTTTTTTTTTTGTCTCAGAGTCACTTGCACAGGCCAGGGAAGGAAACCATAATGTTGATCAGTCCAAAATGAAAACACAGAAAGTATCCAAGATTGAAAGCGCTGCTTCAAGTAAATTAGGCAAGGTTTCTTCTGATGGTGGGGCTGCTGTTCCTGAAGTAGAGGGTGTGTACCAGCTTAATGCAGGAATCAGGAAAAGGAAACAAAAATCTTTTACCTCGAAAGTAAGAACGTATTTTCCACCATTCAGTTGAAAAATTTACGGTTTCTCACTCTCTATATTTTTTGTCTGATATTTGACATTTAGTATGCATTTAAGAAGTAACTTGTTTGATGCAGAATGAGGAAACACATACTGATTCTCATTTAAGCTGTTCCCAGAAAGTCAAGGTATGTAGTTATTAATTATTACCTTCAGAATAATATGTACTTTGACCTTTTCGATAGAAGATAATCATATTCGAGGAACTGCTGTCTATACTGTGATGGATCCATTTGGAAATTGAATCAATTTAAAAACATTTGTTATTTGTGGAGACTAAGGGAAGGGTAATACGAGAACAAAAATCTTACAGTTCTTACCATTACATTAATTTGCACAAGAATTTCCAAACCAAGAAAGTGCCAACTTTTCTCCGTCTCATCAATATCCAAACAATGATAAGCTATCTTTATTCTGTTTCACCCAATTCCATTGCACTACATATCATCCCATTCTACTCATCATAAAATATCTAAAATAAGTATGCACTTTTGTTGTATTGTGGTTTTAGACATACATGAAATCACTTTTCCCACTGTATTATGTTTTCTCTAGATAGTAAAACTTACATACTTGTCTATTGTTATTAATGTAACAAATCCATTAATGAGCCCAAGTTTATTGTCTAAACCTATAGGATAGCTGTGTAAGAGGGCATGTTAAATGTAAAACCATTGTAAGCCTTCACCTAAATGCTTAAGCTTATAGGTGAAGGCTTATGAATGGTTTTGTTACATCTCTAACATCTATCATATTTTACATTCTGTATTCCACATGAAATGTATCCCAGTTGCTTACTTTTCTTTTTTGCTTTCAGAATTTTTCTTTTTTGTATTTTACTTTGTATAAATCGACGAATCTTCCTTGCTTTGCCAAAAAGTATTCCCTCTACTTAACATTGTCTTGTATATTTTCATGTGGCTTCTTATAATATCCAAATATTATCTTCTTCATCATAGGGCAATGAGGAGGTGAAGAAGTCCATGGTTAAAGGTAAGCGATCATCTGTTGGTACAACACATCCAAAACATCTAAAAGTGGTGAAATCCCCAGGAAAGATGTCTTCAAGTGCTAATGACAAAGGGGAAGGGGATGATTCATCTGTATCTCTTATAAAGGTTTCATCTTCTAACCAAGTCGGTCGAGTTAACAAAGGAAGGTCCAGACGAAAGATGGAAAAACCAAAACCAATGGTGCAAGGAGATCCAATGGTGTCTGGAAATATATCTAGTAGTCAGCGTAATAAATCCATTGCTCCAGTGCAGGACAGTTCTTCTAGTCCAAAGGTTTATTATCTGTCATTTATATACTGTGGCATTAATTGAATTTTAATCTTAAATTTGGAAAGTTATGATTTTCTTTTTTATCACAGGGAAAGCTCATTAATTGCCTGTCTTCACATCAAACACGGCGATGGTGCACTTTTGAGTGGTTTTATAGTGCTATTGATTACCCATGGTTTTCAAAGAGAGAGTTCATGGAGTACTTGGACCATGTTGGATTGGGTCATGTTCCTAGACTGACTCGTATTGAGTGGGGAGTCATTAGAAGGTATTTGATTTGAAATGCTTATATGTGTAATTCATCCAATACTATCATGACATTGTTGATTAAGTCTATTAAGCAGTCATATCCCTGCACTTTATGCATAAGCTTTTTGGGTTGAGTTGGTCATTGAGATGATGTTAGAGCATTTGCTATGACCAAGTGGCTATGAGTCCAATTTTGTGTCGCACATACTTTAAGACCCTTGCATGAGGGGGCATGATAGGGGACAAAGTACTTAATCTATATGCTGCTCTTATGCAGTTCACTTGGCAAACCACGAAGATTTTCAGAGCAATTTTTGATAGAAGAAAAGCATAAACTTAATCAATACCGAGAATCTGTTAGATCACATTATGCTGAAGTTTTTGCTGGTACCAAGGAAGGCCTTCCCACTGATTTGGCCCGGCCTTTAATTGTTGGGCAGCGGGTAATTGCTATTCATCCAAAGACAAGAGAGATTCATAATGGAAGTATACTAATTGTTGACCATTGTTGGTGTCGGGTTCAGTTTGACCAGCCTGAACTTGGGGTTGAATTTGTTATGGTATGTTTTCTTCTTTTTGGACAAACGTAGAAGCCTTGTGTGCTGGGCTGCCTTTATTATTACCATATTTATTATTATTATTATTATTATTAAAAGCCACAATCATATACCATGTATGGGCATTTTATAGCATTGGATGAGATTTTACGACATGTTCTTGTAACTAGCCAAGATGTAAAATTGATTGCACATTAAGCAAGTTATATTACAAGTATGAAAAGGGTGATTGGAGAGATCAAACTTATTAAAGTCTTGATTTGATTGTAGGATCATATGATCTTGTGGTCCCTAGATAGCAAAACAATCCAATACATACGCAAAATCCTTAAGATCGTTGTAGATCCATTACGAGATCATTAGGATATGTAGAATCTAATTCTGTGGGCAGAATATTATGATAGATCAAAATGAAAGGTTTTTCTATATTGCTTTCACCATGGGAGGTAAACTCTTAAATCTATAAACCTTAATAACATTCTCAGTTGAGTGCCTTCCTTTTTCGTGGATATGATTTTCTCATTTAGTTGACTGAGAGCAGAAAAGTTGTGCGTTGTCCTAGGCATTGTGTGTGTGTATGGCCTAGAGTGGATTCTAATTTCTAACCAAATGGACACTTGGCAGCTGGGAATTGGTGTGCAGGATGCTGAAAATCATGGAAGGGAATGTGAATATGTTGGGAGTAGAGAGTGGTGTGGAGGGCATTCGATGAACTGGGTACTATGGGGGCGGGCTTAGGCCATTTGGACAAAGTTAGCACCTTGTTTTTCTGATTTTCTTCATCGTTCTTCCACTTCCTTTATTAAAATTGAGGTTAAACTTGGGCACAATTCAATCTCAAAAGCTAGCTTAAGGGGGTAAGATTGTTCAAGGTATTATAAAGGATATTTTGGCCATATGCCTAGCTGAATTGGACTTAATCCACCCTCACGCCTAGGATAAGACATTTGTAGCGTTAATTTTGTAGGATTGAACATTTGTAGTGCCCATCAAGCATAGGATGACTTTGGTACCTTGTGAGAATTGAGATTAGACTTGAGACCTAATCCAACCCCTAAGACTAGCACAAGGGAGAGAGAGAAGAAGGGGAGAGGGGAGGATTGCCGAAGTTATTATAAAATGTACCATGGTCATAAGCCTAATCAACGTGGGATTGAATACGCCCCCTCGCACCAAGACTCCACCTTGGAATTTGAAGTGATTAAATATCGATGAGTGGCCCAACATCAAGCATAAAATAGGCGTTGATACCATAATGTAATTAAGTTTAGACTTGGGCCTAACTCAACCCTACAAGTTATCTGAACTGGGAGGATTGCCAAGTTATTATAAAGGATATTTTGGCCATATGCCTAGCCGATGTGGTACTGACATCCTTACCTTTTCTTCATCTATTTCCATATTTGTCGCTGTAATTGGAGCTTGCTCCCCTGATTTCCTACTATTTTCCTTGGTTCATACCAATATCTATCAGAGTTGAGTATCTAATGCTAGAAAGACATTTTGCAGCACCTTTTAAAGCACAAAGGAGGAAGAAAAGATTAAATAAAGTGTATGCTGTATGACATTACTTTTAAGGAAGGGATCTAGGCAGTAAATACTAAGGAGACAATGCTGCCTTTGGATTGGTGTATTACTAGGGATTCTTCTTAAATGCTTACGTTATACTTTATTGTGCCTAATGAAGCATCAACACTTCAAAGTAGCTTCCATAATGGTGAAGACACATATCCACGTCAAAATTTTCCTTGGACACCACCAGATACTCCTAGCTACATCCTATAACATTTTTCTTTTGAATTTGTATACCCATATGGGCGGGATATGAAGATAATTAGATAATGGTAATATTTTATTGTGTCTATATGACTATGTAGACTTTTAGAACATTGATGTTTCAAATTAATTTAAACTTTGCGTTTTATGCTAATCTTATATAAATTTTATACAATTTACCCTACCGGTGTTGTGAACTATTTTTCTTGTCAAATTTGTTGTATCCTTTTGTTGATGTTGTATTTTTATCTCGTGTTATATCCATGCTACCCAAATTGCACCATTATACCAAAGAACATAATTTTAAACTGTTAAATTAAGTTGATATATGTGTTTTCTTTTTTGGATAAAAGAAGAATTATATTAAGATGAAGAAAGAAAATTAAGTTGATTTGTCCTCCTCTTATACTTTGAGATTTATTGGTGTTTTAATTTTTTCAATATACATTGGATGTTAATTGTATATATTCATGTAATAGGTCAAATGATCTTACAAGCCCCGAAGTAATTCTGCCTTCTGTGCTGTTAACCCTAAAACAGTTTGAGTAGATATGCAATTTTTATAGCCTCAGTAGAGATTGTTAGCAACTACTACAGATTCTAAAACAGTTTATTTACTATCTGCGTTTTGCATTGCTCCTCTCATCTTACTTTCCATCCTGTTTTCCCATTATTGTCCATAGAGAATGATCAATTGGTAGTTTTCTCTTGTAATAGCATAAGGTGACACTAATATTCACATATTACAGGATATTGATTGCATGCCTATGTATCCATTTGAAAATATACCTACATCTCTGATAAGACACAATGTCACAACTGCTAGAACAAATGAGAATCTTAATGAGCTCAAGCTTAATGGAACACTGAAACAAGAAACAGTTGCAGAGCACACAATTTTGTTTCCTAATGAGAACTTAGATACCACCAAAGGTCTTTATATATCGCCCACTATGCATGGAAGCAGTACTTTATCAAAACAGGTACGCATTTATTTTGAGATGGAATTTCAATTTAGATTCTGATCTATGGTAGTCATTTGATTGTTTCAGATTCTTTTAGTTCAAGGTGTAAAACACGAATTGGTTCAGTATTTACTAAGTTGAAGAAAAGGTTGCTTAATATTTATCACTAAACACTTACCAAAAGTTTGTTTTCTTCTCTCTCTCTTGCTTTCTCTCTCCCTTTTAATATGATGGATCTTTTCTAACCTTTTTAGAATTTAATTTTTGTGGCTTCTGATATTTTCTCGCATATATAACCTAGTTAACCCTAATGGAGTTATAAGTTCCTTTTTAACTTGTTTGTTCATCAATTTGTGAAACCAGAAAAATATACTTAGAAAATTCTAGAGTGCAAGCATATAGGAATTAAATTATGAGTATTCTGAGCTGATAGAAGGATTGGGGTATTGAAAGTTTTTGGATCGATTCTGTGGCCAAGGAACATGCTTTTGCACAATACTGATTCTGGAGAGAAGGCTCCTGTTTCAGTCCTGTAAATACCAATATATGTTGCGCTATGGTGGAGCCCAATTAATAAAAATGAGTATTTGGAGCTTATACACAACTCAGGTCCACTGTCAGTCATAGTTTATCTCCTTGGTTAAACCCAAGTTAGAAGCATAATCATCTTAATTTTCATTTGATTATTTGGTTATTCGTAATGTTGCTTCACGTTGTATGCTTTTAATGGATTCAGCCTACTATTATCTTGATGGGTCCCTGAGTAGTTTTCTTGTCTTTTTTATCCCTTCCTTTCTTAGGGTATCTTCAAGCTCCAAATCACGAGTCAAAGTTGAGTGCAGTCAGATTTGTAATGCCCAACTAGCATCAAGTTCTCAACCTTCCCTCTTGAACATGTCCGCTCAAAAGAAGCTGACATATTGGCCATCTCAGAGTTGACTCGTGCTCTTGACAAAAAGGTATTGCCTGCAAGCATCTGAGTCTTTTCCATGGTGGTTGTAATAAGAAAATATCTGCCTCTCAAATAGCCCTTATCCAAAGTGAATTTTGAAATGATAATTTTGAATGTTCAGGAACTTGTGTTGTCTGAATTAAAGCACATGAACGATGGGGTATTGGAAAGCCAGAAATATGGAGACAACTCGGTGAAAGATTCAGAGCCTTTTAAGAGGAATTATGCTTCGGTATTAAAGCATTTAACTGAAGTGAACGAGCAGGCATGAATTTTATGGATCACTCAGCATACTTAATCCCATATTATCTATCTTTACGCTTTCCTATTCCAATAATTTACTATTGCCTAAGTTGGTCTCACTTCTGCAGGTTTCTTCCGCCTTGCTTTGCCTGAGGCAACGCAACACATATCAAGGGAGCACCTCAGCTTTTTCATTAAAGGCCATGGCTAATTACGATGATCCTGGTGGTCAGGCTAGTTCTTCCAATTGTTCGGCATGTCACAACCAAGAATCTATATCTCATAGTCACATAACTGAAATTGTTGAAAGTTCTAGAAGAAAAGCCCGAACAATGGTTGTTCAAGCTACACAGGTATAGGAAGGCTAATTAATAAATGCAACATTACAAACTTAAAGAGCACAAAACACTGAATTCTAACATATATATAGTGTAGTATATACTGTTGGTACCAAATATTTTGAACTTCATGTCGTTCTTATTTTTATATATGACATGACCTGCATACTCTTATGATTACATATTGATGTCAAATGCCTCTTAATAGGGAAGGTTTCAGTTGGATTGATGAAAGAAAATTACTACTGAGTTGATGATTAAATCATTATTTCTCTTTCAGATAAGAGTAATTTTTCAATTTCAGCAAAAGTACTTACGAAAGGTTGCCTGCTAATGGATAGATGGTTAAATATTCACTTTTATGACGGGATTTTCTGTGTCTTCCTTGATGAGTCCTACTCTCAACTTAACTGATTTACTAACATGACCTTATTACCTCACTATCAAATATCTGTTTGGCAATTTTGTGATCTACTCTGACTACAGTTTCTCAATAAAACCATTGCAGGCAATGTCAATTTTTAGAAAGACAGAAAGTAAGGTTGAAAGAATTGAAGACGCAATAAATTTTATCAATAATCGGCTTTCAGTGGATCATCCTGCTGCAGCCACAAATTCACTGCCTGCAGATTCTATACATGTAACTCTGGCTTCTCAGGATCAATTGACTGGCAGCACATTAGGTCCCTTGGCAAGTTGTCATGTACAAGATGCTGAACTTAACAGTTCATCTGACCAAAATGAAATGAACATTCCTTCAGAACTTATATCTCATTGTCTAGCTACACTGCTCATGATCCAGGTAAATCACATGACTACTGGATTTCTGCTTACTACAATCAATTTCATGGTCAATCTCCTCTCGTTATTTTCTAAAGCTTAGTCATGTGTGGTGTGTACTGTGTAGTTCAACAAGATCTGACTTTTGTGGTAACCACAAACCTGTTTTGAGGGTTGTTATGTGCAATCTTATCTAGTGCTTTGTCCATTTGTTTGTTTGATTTTATTTTATCTTTTTTTTATATATTTTTAATTTTATGTCATGCACTTTTAGACGGGGTGCTGAAATCCTTGTTTTGGGATTGAACTGTTATCGGAAAAGACCAATCTGTGGGATTATATTTCCTGGATAAGACAGTTTTCTCCATAAGGTAAAGGCCAATTTGCATCCGTGGGTGAAAATCCGTTTTACTTAAGAAGTTGGTATTCCAAATTTTGAACTGGAAAGTAGATAACAGTTTGAAATGGTACAGAATATGGCAGTGGTCGTTGTAAGTATATGTGTTTCTTTTAGAGTGCCAATATGTATAGTTTAAATTTTATCCTGCCATTTTTTGGGATAACTAAGATGTACTCTCGTCTGGTAAACTGATTTTACCTCATTGCCTACCACTATTTTGATTGAGGAAAATATGAAAATGTCTTTTAAATCCATTTGATTATATTTTGCCTGTGCTGCTGAGCAAGTGTATGTTAGACATTGTCAATTATATAATATTCCCCCGAACATTGAAATCGGCTTAATATCTTCTGTTAATTGTTTTAATTTTTAAACTTCTATTTTATCTTGTTCGTCTATTGAAACATCATGCTTGCTACCTTTTTCAATTCACAAAATAACCTTTATTCACTTGTCAGCTTGTTCATAAAAGGAACTTGCTTACTGAAAGATATTTTGATTGTGGACCTAGTAGTCAACAGGTTAAATATTTTGAGAAATTCGATATTAGGAAATGCATTGTTCAATAAGCTGTCCTGTTCAAGATTTTTAACCTACAACCTGATCAATCTTTGATGAAACATAATGCAGAAGTGTACAGAACGACAATTCCCCCAGCGGATGTTGCTCAGATACTAGATTCTGCTGTCACCAGTCTGCAGCCATTTTGTTCAAAGAATCTTCCAATATATGGAGAGATACAGAAATGCATGGGTATCATAAGGAATCAAATATTGGCACTCATACCCACTTAGCTTGGCCTCCTGAATCCTTTGTTGTTTGTAAATCTGCAATACTGAGATTGGTTCATCTCACTGTGGGTGGAGTTTTCTAAGGAAGCTCATTTGACATAATTACATCTGTGGATACCCATATTAACATTTGAAGGGTAACAGCTGATTATAAACTGTTTACACAAGTGCAGCCAGGAGAAAAGGGAAGATTATACTGGTCTAATCTTATCCTCTTTTCAGATGTACATAATTTCAAAGCCGTATCATGTGGCATTTCGTATTCTGTACCAGCAATGTCTATGATGTCAGCACTTTGAAATGTCAAATGGCAAATGCTTTATGGATGCTATTACCAACTGTGAACAGGCAGATTAGTATATATGTTCCCAAATTGTTATTATATCCTTGGAGATCCTTTTTTCAAGCCGACTTGATACCTTAGGCTTCTCATAGCAGGCTGAGTTTTGTCCGAAAAAGAAAATTGCTATAAAATGTGAGCTGGTTAAAGATAGTTTAGAAAATGTCGGTTTTAAAAAATAATTTTTTTGGAGTTGAAAAAAATCTTTTGTACAAAAAAAAAAATAAATATCCAATTCAATCCCTCAAATTTATAGTGGAGGATAAATTATTTCCTCAAATTTGAAAAATTTTGTATTATTGTCTCAAATTTCATAAATGGAGATAAATTAGTGCTTCCATCAAATTGTCATCTAAACTATTAACAGAAATGTTATATATTCTGTTCTAATTTGCATTACTTTTTTATTCTATAATAAATGACAACTTAAAGTTAAAATATTTTTTTAGAGCATAGAGCTGTGTGAGAGAAAATAAAGAAGATCTAACAGTTTCATTTAGAGGAGTGGCAAATTAAAATTCATTATGAAAAAGAACTGTACATAAACAAGTTAACAATAGACATCAGTATATAATTCATATGATAATTTTACACATTAATTTTTCTCAATTTATGAAATTTGAGAGGCTAGTATGAAAATTTTTAAATTTGGGAGACTAATTTGTCCCCTCATTATAAATATAAAGAACTAAGTTAGCATTTCAGTCAAAAAAAAAAAAAAGATTAAAAAAAACTAAAACAAATGCACCGTTAGACAATATACGCTGCTCTTTGTTGGTCAAGATGAAGGCAATAATTGTTTTTTTCGTCAGAGAAATACTTAGCTTGAGGCCTAAGCATATGTCAGCCAAGTCCCCTATGAGCCTCAATGTAGGGACGAATTCAGAAACTATTTAAAGGATGAGCTGAAAATATTAATCATAATCATATTATAAAATAAAATTTTTAATATATATTAGTCTAAAAATATATTCCGTATATATATTATCATATTATACTTGATAGCACTATACCCCAACCCTTCAGGATATAGCAACGTTCGTCGCGGACCTTACCTTGTTACTCAAGTTTTTGACTTTGGCAACATTTTCACTTCGGTTGATATTATATTCGCAGGATATAAATGGCCACCGAATAAATGCCTTTAAGGTACAAATGTACAATAGCTGCCAGGTAATCGGTTTTTTCAGAAATACACGAGTATCCATCTACATAATCACACCGTTTTCTCTCACTATCCTTATATTCAATTCAATTCTTTAAGCTATTCGTTTCGCTCCTCGTAAAAAAATTAAATGGAAGGAAAAACTTAAGAAATTAATTTACCCACCAGCAAACACTCTGCGGCATTTTTTCTCGAGACAAAATTTTAGAACTAAGCTGATTATTGGTCAATAAAATCATAAGACACAATAGAATTTCAAATATTCGTCCTCCCATAATTTTTTTTCTTCTTCCCAAACTTAGTATCTTCATAGTACAGAACGATTACAGGCTTGTGCTCCCCACTTTGCATGTATCTATATATGATTATCTAGAACACCTAATATTTGAAGACAATATGAATGGGGGAGGAATAAATTTGGGGCAATCAAAGACTCAATTTACAGGCCTCTTTCTCCAGCCTAAAATCTTAAAACAAGGCACTGAAGCAAGAGGTCAATCCAATTGTATTTCAACGAAATGAGATGAAATCACCACCGTGTAAAGGCACTCTGGAATCTCTATTTAATGGCCGGGCCGATGATGGTTGTCTGATTATATGCAGACGCATCATAACCGCTGCACTAACCGTTCAACTTCTTCAGTCACCAATCCAAACTAACTAACCGAGGAAGAACTTGAATATGTCACTCAATGAAATGACGCCTTCTACACGCTTGCTGCCAGCTTCCACAATAATTAGCCGCCGGACACCTGAATCCAGAATAGAGACCATAAAATTATTCAGCACATTGCTCTTCAAAATGAAGTCAGTAGGGCATCCTTTAAAACTAGAAGTACTGCTAAAGATTTTTTTTTTTTTGTTATGTGTTTTTTTTGTGGGGGGGGGGGATACAAATTTATAATCTATATGTTCCTTGGGCGAAAAGGCCTAAGATTATTTATGAGAATAGCAGAAGAAAACCTTTAATTAGTTAAGGGTGGCAAGAAAGATGGAGAATTTAACTCTTACTCTATTTTTTATCGATAGAACCAATAAAACAGGAAGTTGGACTCACTTTCTCAGGTGGTGGTACCCAGAAATGATATTACAGGAGTACATATATCCTAACATAGAGTAAAAGAGAACTCCAAAAATCGATATTTATTGACAAGGTGGGGGTAGGCGTCTTGAAGATATTGTTTACAATCAACTTTGTAGGATAATTGAATTTTCACCCGAACTGAAAGCTAACTCAGGAAGGCAATGACCAAATGAACATTAACAAAAATTAACCTTGAATGAACAAACAGCCTATCAGATATTACCATGGAGAGGAAACAGAGCGCCCATTTCAAAACAGAAGGGGAAAACAAAGCTACCTGGATTTGCCAAGCGTTCCATCACTTTATGCAGAGAATCAGATCGTAGACACATCTGACATCTCTGACTTCTCATTTCGCAAGGATTATAAGAGTCCTGGCCCAACTGCAACGCCTGGACAGACGAGCATGCATAATTTAGATCTTGAGAAGAAAATTACCAAATAAACCCCTTTACACTGTTCAACCTTAAACCACATACTCAGGAAAAATCCTTAAACTTTACGGTGATCAACCTGCGTTTATCCAACCTACCATGCACTAAGTATTAAATGAGCAAACTGCTCATTATAATTCTTAACTCTTTGATTGTATCTTTCTCAACAATAAAAAAAATTGCCTTCTTTTTCTTCCTCCTTTTCTGTTTCATCCCCACTAACTAAAGCTTATTCGTGATCTATATATCAACTTGTACTGACAACCAAAATGCTAAAAGCAGGCTATTATAATTGACCTGGATTATTGCCCATATTTCTAGTTCCTCTGTCTAATCCTCGATTGCAGTTGGGACTAAGGGTACCAACAAATGGATTCCTTTACCAAGTCAATGGGGTTAACTCTTCATTGGCAGAAGTGCATGGCAATTTTCACAATGTATAATAGTAACTCTATAATGCACATTTAACTTTCAATATAAAAAATAAGAATGCCTCGCCTCTGCATCAATAACACTACTTTTTTCAATTGAAAAAAAGGAATTTAATACCATATCAGAGTTTTACTTAAGCATCTATTTATTCATCAGACTTGTCAGCATCAACCTCTAGTAGTCTAGATATCATCAACAGCCAATAATCAAGCAAAAGAAACAGGTGATTAAAAATAATTTAAGAAATGAGACACATATTTCAAAAATCACGTACTTTTCAATTAGAAGGAATAACACTAAATCAAAGCATCTCAATACTAGTTAATCCTACTCAGTATGATGCTGATAATTAAATATTTTTATTTTTATAGAATATAATGTATTAGGGAGTTCTTATTATTGCACTCCAGCATCATTTGCTCAGTCAAACTACCTAACCAGGTAACTATGGAAAAATTGAAATTGTTTCATTTGGAATTTCTTCAATTTTTTACACAACATAAATTGTCACCAGAAGTTTATTGGAATGGGGAGAGAAAAAAGATGAAAACCCAAACTTACCTGATGTACAGTCATTTCATCAAGGTTAATATGTGTATAAGCTCTGTCCTTTGCCAAAGCTGTTATATCACTATAAAGAGAGTAGGGGAGGAAAAGTGAGAATCTTGACAAGCCGCTCTAAAGAACGAACCTCAAGGTAACAAACAATAAATTGATTCCAAATATCTCAAACAAGGCATCACAAGTACATTAATAATAATAGACACAACTAACCTCCGGCAGTATATATCCAGTAATGAGTCATTATCATCAACTATTGGTATTGAACTTACTTGAGCTGCAAAAGCAAAGGACAAGTTACGTAAGTATAATTATCCTATGTAAGCATATATTTCTTTTATATTTTGTTGTATCAAAATGGATAATACTTATTTCCCATCGAGCTTAAATATTGTGATTAATCACACCCAGAAACCAACCTTCTACTCAAAGTAGGAGACAGTGTCCCCTACCATCTTCCTAATTCATCAGAAATATGCTAGGATACCAAGTTCTTATTCTCTCTATGTTGCTTTTCTTTTTGGAATATGTTCAAGGTCAGGCAGAGAAATCATACCTTGAACTAATAGGTTTAAGGCTGAAGTAAGAGAAGCACTTGGTTTCAACATTGCTAGAGGCTGTCGATTTGACTCCCCAATTTTAGGCACCCACGTACCCACGGGAATTGTGCAAATTGGAAGTTGAAGTATAGGCAATGAACTAGAGCAATGCCTAAAATACCTGCAAATGCCTGAAAAATCAATTTGGTAAGGATCAAGCAACTTGACAACAGTATAAAGAAAGTTATCACAGAAATTTACATTTAAGTATTCCAGAAAGCGACGCAAGATGTAGTAGCTGTGGAAATGAGCCATCTTCAGAAGATGAATGGATAATAGGAACCGTTGAAACCTCATTTTGCAGGATCTTCACAGAAATATCTTTCAAATTGTCATATGGCCCGGCCTACATGATAAATGACAATTATTGTTAGATAGATAATTAGATAACAGTTACGGTCATTTCCCTAAACATATGCGCATTTGGCATAGAAATATATAAAGCACGGTAATTATTGGGTAAATTTTCATACTCGCATACATAGCCTAAAAAGCTGCTTCATAAATTACAAATTCCAAGTTCCAACATTAAAATAAGTTGGCTAACAGCATAGCAGGTGCAAAAGAGAGGTAAACTTTATTAAGCATAAAATGATAACAGTCAAACCACATGATTATTTCATGATTGACAAAAATTTATTTGATTATTTCATGGTTGACAAAAATTTATTTTCTTCTTATTATTTCATGTGATACACATGGATTATGGATATAATTTATACAAGGAATAAACTTGTAGTAGATCACAAAAGGAACCCACAATGCTAGAAAATTAACATAAGATCCTCTGCCTTTCAATTTTGTAAATAATCTCTCTTTAGTTCAAGATGTTCCAAGCCTTGACAGTCATTATGCACCATATGCTGCAGAGTGCATTTAACTTAAATAACCAAAAGTAAATAAATAAATAAAGGAAATAATCACAAAAAGGAGATGAAAGGGACAGGCAAGATCTATCCTCAATGACAACCAAAACCTGCTAGCAAAACAATAAGAGCATTATCTGCAAACTAAGGCCGTAAAAAGCCATATAAAACACTTACATGGACAAATCGTCTTGAAAATGTGGTTCCATGTCCATTGTTTTGTCTATTTAGATAAGATTTTCCTTCTTTCCACGCAGATATGGTATGTGTTTCAAGCTCCTCCTCTGTCAGATTGGACCCATGACTCCCAATCTAAGGAACAGCAAGTTTTAACATGCATTTCCAAATATTGAACATGAATTAATCTTAAAATTAGAATGTGCAGTTTATCAGTTGCAAAATCTGGTTGTTTCTCAACAACTAATTTTAGAACAGCTTATATTATGCTCGAAACTGCTTAAAATCAATGTCTTTAGAGTTAAAAGGTTTTTCTAAGGACCTTTGTGCAATACAAAGGTTCGACATACTCCAATTTTGTAGTGGCCATAAACAGGTTCACCATATATAATATATTCAGCTGCAAATAACTTGAAATAAAATATTCATGTTAATAAGTAGTACTGTTTCAGAAAACAACATGCAGAGTCAAATGATCTTCTGTTTATTCACAGCTAATTGCTCAAACATTATTAAGATTCTTTTGCCTATAATTTTAGTAATTTGGTCCTGCCACTCATTGATGGAGCTCACTAGTTTTCAAAGCTTGAGGTATAGTTCTTGCAAGATGGTTGTACACAACACTAGTCCAGGCATACAAGCAAACTGCTTGGTAGGAAATATGAAGCAATTGGTCAACCTTTTTGTGAACAAAAATCACTATAACAATGCAACAAATATTTAATTTTAGTTTTTCTACTCAACTTTCATTTTTTTATCCTACATTTCCTTTTGCTATCAAGTTATGTAAGTTGCACCCATTCTATGCCACAAGTCTACAGAAACAATGATGACAAAGGCTTTGCATTCAGAAAACTCGCCAATATGAAGAGGCTGATTATCTTAAACTAAACATACCTCTCTTAAAATTAAAATAAAGTCCAAAGCACTAAGAACTCCAACAAACTGCCCCCTGCAGAAGTCCCAAAGAGGAGCCATGGGAATTCCCTGTAAATTACCCAGTTCAGAAAAATTGCATATGCAAGCTTCTAATCAGCAGTGGATAAACACACAGTAATGCTAAAAAAATTTGAGAAAGCTAGAGCATATAATGCAAGAATTTAGACACATTAAAACAGTCAAAGCGAGAAGCTTATGAAAGAACTGCTCATATTCCAGAGAAGGATTCAAAAAGTATACAAATCATTTCTCACCTATTTACACAGCAGTTGCCAACCATATTTTCAGGAAAATTATTCAATATATGCAAGGAGTCCTCTATACAAATTCTAGTCAATGCCAAAGAAAGATACCTGCTCATGCAGAATGTGAAATGCCTGTTTCACTGGCAGATCAACATCCAAGGCAACAACCTGGGCCAGTTACCAATAGAGTAGTAAATTATGTAATTTGAGAGCGTAAGTTTGATAACAACAAATTGTAAAGCCCAAAACAAAAGATCAATGGTAGAGGTTCCAAACCTTGCCTGACTCTGGAAGTAATTCATAAGCTGTGCGCATAGACAAGAATGCAGAAATACGCTGACGAGAGGTTTGTACATCAACATCTGATATTCTTGGCAACACCTCACTCAATGTACCATCTGTCAACCGGACCTGAACAAAGGAGTTTCAGATGAAAATAAACAAGAATAAGATTTTGGACACGGTAAAATCAGTTCTAAAATGCAACAAACAAAAATTTGCACTACAACACATTCTAAGTTAACATTAGGGTTATGATAAATTAGAGAATTATGAAGATTCAATATTTTAGATGCAAATCCAAACAGATGACTTAATAGACCTGTAAAGATCAGAATTACTGGATTGAAAGGAATCAACAACTAACATGAAATCAGAAGTTACAAATCAATCACCAGTCAGATCATAGCATTAACACCATTCTTTGAAATTTCAGTCCAAGTGCAACATATTCAAAAAGCCAGCACATATAGGGCCGTGTTCATAGCAACAATCACAACAGTCAAGACATGACAAACTCTTACCACACGCCTGAAAGCCTCATTATCCACATCCATGTTAGATCCAGAAGCCATGTTAGATCCAGAAGCTATGTCTGGATTTAAAATAGGTACGAAATTAGGATCAGTAGCCAATAAAACAGTGTTAACTATCCCAATTCTCCAGATATATAAGGTTGATGCTCGTCATGCCGCCATTCTCCATCAACATAAAACTTGTACTGCATTCAAATAACTTCATAATAAGTATCCAACCACAAAAGATGAAGGCCAAACATTTTTTTCAAATTGCATTTCTTTTAATTCCACTCACGTGTATCATTGTCAGATACGGGCAACCTCAGACATAAGCAGTATGTTACATGTCAAAAAACATTCATTGAAGAAAAAAAAAACATTGCAAAACAAAACCTTCAAAATGCTAAAATTATGGAACAGATATTCCGTTCTAAACCCCTGCAAATGAATTCAATCATCGTTTTTTTAAATAAGAGAAATCAATCATCATTTTCCATTACATTTCCACATCAACCAGACACAGTTCAAAGTTCAAAATAAGCCATGAATTTTATACTTGCTATTATCATATTCAGAGCTCAGTGCCATTATCCTCTGTATGAGAGAGGAATGTATTGACTCCAAAACATCTTTCTAAATAATATCCAACAAGAATTATGAAACCCAGAAAACGGGACTGCCACACACCATCACACATACCCCTACAATTTAGACAGCATATGAAACTTCTACTCAATCATCACCTAATACCATCACTATATACACTGACCTGATGATAACCGGGGGCTAAGTTGTGAATAACTTGAAACACAGTTGGGCAACCTTCCACAGGCGACATTTGTAGAAGCTCAGACCACCTTAGGGACAAAATTAAAAAAGAAATCAGGACAAAAAAAAAACAGAAAGAAGAAGCGAAAGAAGACACAAGCAAAGTGACATCAACCCCACTATAAACAATAATGAATCAGAGAAAAAGAGAGCATTCTCACCAAAATGGGTAGCAAAGAATTAAAGTGTAGCTATTCACAAAAAATAAAGACGCACCGTGCGAAAGAACCACTGAGATACACACTTCTGCCACCATATGGCCACACAAAACGCATGGGAATTAGCACTGTCCCTGCAACACTACCCGCATCCCTCGCAGAATCCATGCTCGAACTGAACATTCCCCCTCGAACTTCAAACTACTACTTTCAGATTACCCTCCCACCACTACGCTTCATCGCATCATCATCTCAGCTTGTTCAATTCGTATGGAGCAAATGCCAGCAAATGCAGCACCAATTCAAATGCACTGCAAAAATAAATAAATAAATCCAAATAAAAAGTTAAAATTTTGATGCTTTGTTTCGCGGAAAAACAGAAAAGGCAAGTGCCCATTTCCCACAGCAACATAATCAAATAAGCATTTGAGCTGGGTACCAAAAATCAACACCCCCTAATTTGCATGCAACAAAGCCCCCATTAAGAAAAAAAACCCTAACCCTAAATCGAGAAAAAAAAAACCTACCGATTCGAGCTTCGAACAGCGACGAATTGGAAAATTGATGGCAAAAGGAAGGCAGGAAGAGGAGAGAGAGAGAGAGAGAGAGAGAGAGAGAGAGAGGGGGGGGAGTGAGAGAAAGAATGGAAACCCTATTGAAACGAAAGAGGAAACAGTTTGAGAAAATCGAGGATGGGTGATGTACGAAAGAATCCAACCATGAAAAAGGACGAAACCTTGAAAATAGATGCTGGAAAATATGTCACTCAAGGAATGGCAAAAACAAAAATTTAATTTATTAATCTTAAAAAATAATTATTAAACCAAAATAAATAAAGGAGGAATACGGTCAATGAAATTAGGGAGCTGCTTGTGTGTAATCAGTGCGAGACTGTTAAAGAAGAAAATGGAATAATGGCAATAATAATAAAATATTTAATACAAGAAACAAAATAGTTATAATAATAATATACAGCTTACGATAATAATAAAGCGGCGGGGTCTAACTGGTTAAACTGGAAAGCATGACAAACAAACAAGGGAAGGGAGTTGTGGGGGCACGTGCGATTCTGTTGTCTTCCCTTGGCTCAAACTAACATTAAACATGCTCAAGGTCTAAATTTAGAGATTTATTTGATGAAATATATTATTTATATTCATAATATATAGAATATTATATTGTTTAATATTTATTTATTATTAAATAATATATGGATCCTATTTAAAAGGTTCACATCTCATCCAAATGATAAATACAGTACGAGTAAACACGTCTTCACATAAATAAATACAAATAGGAAATCTCATTTCATTTAAGGTGTGTTTGCTTTGGGTGTTTTCTGTTTTCTTTTTCCTGAAAACGCGTTTGATTTGAAATTTTGGAAAACTTTTCTAGAAAATTTTTTCAAAAAGCTTGAAAAACTGAAAACCACAAAATGTGGTTTTTGCTCTTTCCTTGAAAATTTTGAGAATGAAAAGTGAAAATTGTGAAAACACGACACAGACATAATATTAATAAACTTTATAACACATATATCTCTCTTATGAAACCAATCAGCCACTGTTGACTTGGGAGCGCCTCATCTGTGCCTCATCTCTTGCCAGGTAGCTCTTCCTTTCACCTCTTTGATCTTCTTCTTCTTCATCGTGTTTCACCTCCCCTTGGCCTCATCCTCTTCTTCTTCACTGTACGCAACGCGCGCGCACAAGAAGGGCCCTCCTGCGACAGCCGGCCAGGAAAGGACCCGCGACCATTGTGAGGAAGGGAACCATGACCGCGACCACTGCAAGGAAGGAAGCGCGCCAAGAAGGCAAGGTCGCGCGGAAGGGAAGGAAGCGAGGAAGGGAATGACAGTGAGGAAGGCAAGGCCGCCACTGGAAGGGAGCCGTTGGTCGAGAGAGAGCTGATGCTGTCGGGGAAGGAGCTGAGGCCATGTCGAGCCAAGACCAGCCAAGAAGGAGCCCGCCACTAGGTTCCATGGGTTTTGGGTTCAAAGGGTTTGGGGTTCAAGGGGTAAATATGAGAGCTTAGCTATTTTTATCAGTGAATGGGTGTTGGTTCCTGACTAGGATTGCATCAGTCCCTGATTTGTAGCAAAAACTTTGTTATATTGGTGTGAAATTCCTCCATGGGTTATCTTTGTGGTTATGAGTAATTTTCTGATTTGGTTTTTATTGTTTCCTGATTGTGTTTATGCTCATGTAATTCAATTTTCTTTCCTCCATAGGTTATCTTTGTGGTTATGAGTAAAATTAAAAATAACTAAATTGATGTTAAATTTAAAATATTAGGATTGAGTTAAAGTCAAAATTAAAAGAACTGGGACTAAATTAATATTGAGAAAATTTATTAGGATCAAATTGACATCAAAATTAAAAATATTTCAACATCACTAATGTTAAAAATTTTGTAAGAATCAAATGATAGTCTATTAAAAATAAAATTATTTCAATTAAATTTAATTTGAATTTTATATAAAATCATTTTCAAAAGTTTTTATTATTGAAAAAGACAAAACAAACTGGTTTTCAAAGTTTTCAATTTTGGAAACTGAAAACATAGAATCAAAACAAACAGGTTTTCTGAAACTGAAAATTTAAAAATGAAAACTGAAAATGAAAATTGAAAATTTTTTCATAAAGCAACAGCCCCTTAGCATTCTCTATTTCTCTTGTTTAGCATTATGTCTTTTTAGGTATAAATAATTTCTTAGATAAATTTGGAACATCATCTTGAATATGTTTTATATCTACTACATAATATTTCAATCAGGACTCATTTTAATATGAACTTTTAGTTGACATGTCATTTCTTAGTATATTAGGTAGCGTTTGTTTCCTGTTTCTGGAGAAATCCAGAGATATGGAGACACAAACTGTTGGTGGTGGAGACATGAGCAAGGGACAGAAAATCACGAGACGAAAAAAAACACAAAATTTATGTACCTCCAAAATGTGGGAATAGTAGGGAGAATATTGGAGACGAAATTTAATATTTTGTCTTCTAATAATAACGCTATACATATTTATTATTTATGTCTCCGTCTCCACTGTCTCCATTGTCCTTGTATTTCCTTCCTATCCTATTCTCCTCTAGGACAGGAAATAAATGCTACCTTAGTGTATATACATGTAAGTAGTATCGGAAGGCTATGTGATTGATACTAAAAGAGAGAAATTTTTATGGCCTCTTTGGTTTTTTTTTTTTTTTGGTCTTTCTTATTTATTAAATGTTTGTAAAAGATAAATAAAAGTAAAAAATAAAATAAGTAATAAATTTATTTTAATATTTTTTATAAATCATAAAAAAAAAACATATATGCCCTTAGATTTTCTCTCTTGAATCAAAGTATTTTCTTTTTTCTCACCTCAAGCATATAGTTAAAAAAAATTAAAAAGGGCAAAAAGTGAGAACAAAAGTTTAATTTTTAAGAATTATTAAGAAGGAGAATAGCCTTGAAAAGCCAACTAAGCATGGCACAGGTAGTAAAGGCTTGGGGGAACTCATCCTAGTCTCTTCCCTTTTCTTTTTATGGGTAATCTTTTCTCAATCATAGAGCAGCATGAGTTTAATACTTTTCATGAAAATTTATTTAGTAAGCAATCACAATTTTTCTTTGGGACACAATGCTTTTCTAATTCATCGTATAGTCTCTAGTTTTTTCCCCTATATTTGATCAAAGTATTTTCGTAATTATTATATATTTGTGACGATTCCATAATATATAAAAAAATAAATAAAGGAGTACTTAGAGAAAAAAAAATGTAAGTGGAGTTTGGTATTTATTAATATATAACTCATGAACGGGTGACCATAGAAACCATATTCTTAATTTGTGACAACTTATTATTAGTTATAAGGCATTTACCCTATTAGGTCATGTTGTTTACTATATTATGAATTTAATTTTTATTTATTATCAGTATAAGAAAATTTTACATAGACTTTTAATCATATATTACAACATTAGTAAAAATGTTTGATTTAACTATCATCTATCTTAAAAGTCTTACAACTGGAAATATATAATTAAATGACAGTTACAATTCTTTTATAGTGTCAGAATCTAAAAATTAATCTTTTATAATCTTGAACTATCAATTTGTTGTATATTATTTTCAACAAAACAAATACATTACATGGTTTCATAAGGTTAGAGTTTTTTTTGTTTGCTTGTAAGTTTAAACTATTTTAGTTATTAGTTGTAAAACTATCACTAAATCATAAAAACTATATAATATTTTAATAATATTATTAACTACACATTTTCAACCAAAGCTAAATTACCTTGTACTTTAATAACCTGCTCTTTAAAATTTTATAATATATATCTTTCGCATATCAAAGTGATATCACATTTTTTTCAATAAGTGAGATCAGATTTTAACTTGTATACTTTATATGAAAAATTTTCACAGTGATATTTTAATTTCTAGAGATTAAATTGATATAATGTGAATCTTTCAAAAATTAAAATGCATGTGTATTTTCTTTTTTCTAGAAATAAATGATCGACATATGACAAAATGAGGTCGATTAGGGCTAATCATAACCCAACCCAACCTGATACACTCTCGGATCGGGTTTGAGTCATATTTTAGATTGGGTTAACCCAATTCGAAGTCAAATAAATCTCTTAAAATTATATTTTTTAATGATTAGTAAAAAATTATAAGATTTTACAATTTAATTAATATATTTTGCCTAACTTGTTATTATTTTTATATTGATGTGATTTGTTTTTGAAGTATATCCTGTAGAATATTTTTTAAATTTTATTTCTTACTTGTAAAATTTGATATTTTTATTATGTATAATTTATAAATTTTTATATAGGTTGACCAATTTCATCCAATCTAATCAGGTTATTATCGAGTAAGGTTAGATGTTAAAAGCAAAAAGCTAAAAAAATACCTAATCTAAAAATTGAATTGGGTTCAAGTTTGGTTTATGTATCCTTTCTAGGCTATTTTACATAAATAAACCAAAAAAATATATTATATACCGAAATAAAATGAAAAATCATTTGATAGTGAAATGGACAATTTTATATGCACGTGAATACGCTAGGGGTTCATGTGTATTCATGTTTATTTTGAATACGCATGGCCCTAGTGTATTCATGTGCAAAGTAAATACGTCAAAGGCCTTAGCATATCATGTACAAGTGAATACGTGATTGTTAAATAACGTAGTTAGTATAAAATTAATTAGTGTTATTGTTAATTAATTTATTTGTTGGGGTATTTTACTTTTAATATTATTGAGTAAATTAGTTTAGATTACTATTAAGTATATTAATTATTCATTACTTAGGTTGTTATTTATTGGGGTATTTCTTAGAAATGCTAGGTACACCGTCCATTTAGTGACCGAATCATATTATGTGGGTGATATTGTTAATCATAGATGTCAATGTTCCACGTGTGTTAGTCATTTCCAGTGCATTCAGGCATTCAAATATTGCAAAGTCATTTATCTCAATTGATAACACTCATCTATGTGACAAATATGAAGGCACATTGTTGATGGCCATTGCACGAGATGACACTCATCAATATTAATTTTAAACATAGACTATCCTAAACTAATTAAATACATAGATTCTGAAGTTTTACATTTTACCACCATAAATCCTAAACTAATTAATTTTTAATTAAAAATTCACTAATGGTTTGATATTAAATTGCTAAATTTAATAAAATAAAAAGCAAAAAATAACTATCATCGTCAATAAATCATTCACCTAAGAGTAATTAATTATTCATATATATAGTTGAGCTTGAATACACTTGGGGACTGCGTATTCAAAATGGATGTGAATACGCTAGGGACTTTTGTGTATTCAATTAAAACACGAATATGCTAGGGGCTCTAGTGTATTCATACCCATTTTGAATACAAGTCTCAAGCGTATTTGCGTGTATCTTAAATAGTTTAAACATGTACTAAAAGTTTTTTTAGTTTAATTTTTTTTTGTTTTATTTGGGTAAAAATTCCTATTTGGACTTCTAGTCTTTGTATATTATAATAACATATTATCATATTAAAATTTGTTTATATAAACTTTTAATGTTATACATTATTTTTTATTGAATTTTTTGGACAAAAATTGAAAAAAGAAAGACCAATCCCATTACTTAATCTTAACCAATCCAATTTGATTGGATCTTTGGTTCAAATTGTCCAAAAAAAAATTTCATGAATTTGGATCAATTAAAAATTGATCGGTGGATTCATTTTCCCCAAACTTAGGCCAAAACAATCCCTTTTACACTCTCAACATTTATCTTCTCAATTTGTCCAATTAGATCTCAAAATTACTTGGAAGTAAAGTCACGTTTAAGTAACTGTTACACATAGAAAACAAAGAGCTATAGATGATTTAAATAGATATATTGAAGAGATATTTATTTATAAATATTTTGAATAGATATTTGAATAATGTTACACAATTTCTTAACAAAAAGTGATTATTAAATTAAATTGATATAGTAATATCTAAACACAAAAAAATTGATATAGTAATATAATTCGTTCATTCATCCATTAAAATATTGACATATATGTAATCTTAGTTTGATAAATGAATTTGTAACTGTACATTTTTTCCACAAAGCAGATATTTCATATTAGAAGTTTTCGTTGAAATTTAAAAGTGAAAAAGGGAAAACCATTGATAGAAGCTTTTTTTTCTTTTGAAGCGAGTGATTTCCATGCCCAAGGGGTAGGAAATAAAAATTGGATAAAACTTAAGTAAGTTTTTTACCTTCATTTTATCCATTTTACCAATCAAATTATAATAAGTGTATATTTTTATTGAAATAAGCAATTTAAAATTTAAAAATATACATTTGTCTCAAGAAAAAATATCGCATGTCATGATTTAACTGATGAAATGAATGAAAGAGGTAAAGAACTCCAAGGAAGGTTTGAAGTGATGCTTGGACTTAGGGAAAATTCCTGTATGAAGAAGAAAAAGGGTTACTATTTGGGTTATGAGGCTTAATTTGGTGTGTGGTAAAGATGAAATTGAAACACAACAATGAGCTTGAGGAAGGAGAAGCTTGCTGTTATAATAATGATGAAGACAACAACATTGACCTTGATTCTCTCTCTTACATTATAAGGACTTACTTAAATATGAGTTTAACCAAGTTCAATTGTCCTCAACTGAATTTGGTTTAGTTTATATTCTACTTTTTAGCCATTATATATACTTATTGGTATGCATGCAATAAGGACAAGTAATATATCATTGAGGGCTAAAATTATGTTATAATTGAGCTTGATCTTTCAGTTTATCAATGTGTTTGGTTCTAGAGGAAGTATAGGGAATGGAATAGTTATACTATTGTTCATAATTGAACAAGTTTCTATTGTTGTTGGAAATGAAATTCAGCACTATGAACTATGAAGAGATTCGAAAACACAATGGAATGCCTTGAATTTATTGTTAATTGACAAGCATAGTGAATCAATCCTTGAAAATTGACAGTACTCACAATGAGTTAAGGTTTTTCGATTTTGGGCTAGGGATGGTTTATATGCTTTTCTTGTCAAATCATGACTTGTGGAAAACACAGTTGACTTCTTGTGCAAAGTAATTACCACTTACCAACCAACTTCATCTACCATTTGCCACACTCAATCTCCCATCATCAATAACTACGAGATACCTCATTTGTAACTACGTGAGAGTCTTGGTGCAAGTTGAACTTCTTGCTCTTTATCACATTGTTGGTGGTATGTTAATGTGCATTTATATTTTGTCCGAATAAGATTATTACCTACCAGTTGATAAATAAATATCATGATTATTCTTGGACTCTTCTTCCTGATCTTCATGGTGCTTGCTACAGTTATGCTTCTTTCTACAATTATTCTTTCTTGCTACAAAAAAGTGATTATTGTTGATTAATGCCATTTTTTAAATAGTAGGACTAATATCTTGCTTCCTGTCTCGAAGGATAAGAGGATCCAACATGTTTTGGGCCATTTTCAAAAGGACTTTGAAGGTGGTGTTTTTGAGCATTTGGGTAAGACATAATGGAAGTCATAGCTTGTAGTGAGAAATGAAAACTGCCTTTGCACCCAAAAAAGTGATGTTATTGTTATGAATACTTATTTTAGGTGCAAAATTTGGCGGCTATGGATCTTTTTTGCCTACCTATCCTTCTTTTCATTCTTGTGCAAAAGACTCCACAAATACACTACACCTCCACAATCTCCTAGCAATCTCCAAATAGAGGTATATTGAAAATTGTGTTATTTTTTAATCTTGTTTTTGGCCATTTGATGTTGGATACCAGAGTTATGTAAACGGAATAATGCAACTAAAATAGAGTTGAGAAAAAATTAAAGTGACACAGAATATTTACATGGAAAGTTTCCTAATGATGAGGGAAAAATCAGGGCAAGACCAAGAAAGATTTTCACTATGTGAAAGATAAAATTATACCTCTCTAAATATAAGGAGAGAACAATAATACTCTCTTATACTAGGAGAATACACCTCTCTCTATAAAAATAGAAGAAACTCTCAGCAGACATTATGTATATTTTTACTCACTCTAGAATGGGATACATACTTTGATATTTTGATGAATAAACTGATGGGGTGGGAGCTATATTTATAGGTGAGCACTTGCCCCCGTTCCTTTGCATCCCTCGCGTTTCTTGCGTCCTTCACGTTCCTTGCATTTGCATTGTTTATAATTTTACCAACTTGAGCAAGCGCTTTCGGTGGATGCCATCTTTTTTTTTTTATCAATTTTTAATTTCAAAAGCCACTAAAGTGACTTTTACTCGTGCACGTCTACAATCTCCCACTTAAAGTCACTTTTAATAAGCTTTCAAAATCTTTTCTCATCTTGTTTCCATGCTGTCTACATTTCTAATAGGCCAAAAGAATATCTACACCATTTAAACTTATTAGTGTTGATTGGTTTTGTTATGACATCTAATAAGTTATCTTTCGTGTGAATCTTCTCATGTCTACATTCCTTTCTTTTACTACCTCTCGAACAAAGTGATATTGAACACCAATATGCTTCGCATGGAATGAAAGTTGGATTCCTTGCAATGCGCAAGACACTCTGATTGTCACAATACACAATAATCTTTGACTATTTGTGCCAGAGTTCCTTCATTAACCTTTGAATCCAAATAGCTTCCTTGCAAACTTGTGTAGCTGCCATGTATTCAGCTTCTATAGCAAACAAAGCTACAACGTTTGTAACTTGGATAACCATGTCAAGCTCCACTTGCAAGTGTGAACACATAGCCAATAGTAGATTTCCTTTTATCAAGATCACCTGCAAAATCTGAATCAACATATCCTCTAACAATAAACTCTTATCCTCAAAAACATAGTGCAACACCTAAGGTTCCTTTAATGTATCTCAGGATCATCTTTATAGCATTCCAATGCTCGTTTCCTGGATCTACCATAAATTGACTGGCCACTCCAATTGCTTGAGCAATATCTAGTCTGGTACAAATCATAGTGTACATAAGGCTTCCCACTGCTGATGCATACGGTCTCAGACATCTTCATCCTCTCTGCTTCACCTGCTAGGACACATACCTGACGATAATTTGTAATTCATAGGAAGTGGGGTTAAACTGACTTACAATCTTGCATGTTGAAGCGGAAGATTTTCATCAAATAGTTCTTTTGAGAAAGCCAGATCTTCCTGTCTTTTCTGTCTTGATGAATTTGCATCCCTAAAATCTTGTTTGCTAGTCCCAAGTCCTTTATGTCGAATTCCCTAGCTAACTGTGCATTCAATTCCTAGATTTGATCTTTGTTGGGACCTAGCACCAACATGTCATCCACGTACAACAATAGAATGATGAAATCATTATCACCAAACCTCTTATAGTATGTACAATGGTTTGAACTCAATTTGTTGTATCTGGGAAATTATGAAGGAATGAAACCTCTTTTACCAACACCTTGGCGCCTATGTTAGTTCGTCCAGAGATTTGGTCAACCTCCAAACCAAGTTTTCTTTCCCTTGTTCCTTAAAGCCTTTTGGTTGGAATATATAAATCTCCTCTTAAAGTTCTTTGTGAAGAAAAAGTTTTACATTTAACCTCAAGATATAAATCAAATGCAGCATACATAGCTAACACTACTCTGATAGTGGAAAGTCTGACAACTGAGAAAATATCTCATTGAAATCGATACCTTCCTTTTGAGCAAAGCCTTTTACCACCAGTCTTGCACGATATCGTTCCACTTGATCATTGCCATCTCATTTGATCTTATAAACCCATTTATTACCAATGGTTTTTCAACCTTTTGGAAGTGCAACAAGTTCCCATATTTTGTTCCTATGCAGGGCCTTCATTTCTTCCTGCATTGCTGCCATATATAGAGAAACATTTGAACTACTCAAAGCCTCTTTGAAAGTTTATGGTTATCCTTCTTTGTCAGAAGACAGAATGCATCGTGGTTTGCCATAATATAATCTGAATGCTATAATGGTGGCTGTGCGTGTTGATTGCCTAACTTCTCTATCATTGGCTCCTGCCATTACTTGTTCATCATGCTCTGGCTCTCTTTAGAATATTTTTTTCCAGTTTTCTCATCTATCTGAACCATAGTTTTCTGCTTAATAGTGCTGTCATTTCTTTATTCATTTTGCAGTTCATTTTCCAAATATAACGTCCATGCTGACAATAACCTTGCGGGTAGTGGGATCCCACAAGCAATATCCTTTTACACGTCAGCATAACCCAAAAATATACATTTCCTAGACTTTGAGTCCAACTTTGTTCTTTCTTGGGAGTTGTACATCACATATGCCAGACATTCGAACATATGTAGAGAAGAATAATCACTGGCTTGCCATTCCACATCTCCATTGGTGTCTTTAAAGCAATTACGGTTGATGGCGACCGATAAATCACATAACAGTTTTGATTGCTTCTCCTAGAAAGACTTGGCTAAACCTCCGTTTTAAGCATTGCTTTTATTCTTTCTAGGAGACTCCTGTTATTGTTTTGCTACGCTATTTCCTGAGGCATATGTGCAACTGTGAATTGCCTTTGAATTCCCTCATGCTTGCAAAATGTTAGAAAATCTCCATCTGTATATTATCCTCCATTGTCTGTCCTTAAACACTTGATCATTTTTCCAGTTTCAAGTTCTACTCTTGCTTTAAAGTCCTTGAATATTGAAAACACATCTGGCTTCTTCTTGATTGGGTACACCCAAGTCTCCTAGAGTAATCATCAATGAATGATACAAAATATTTTGCTCCTCCTGAGGACATTTTTGGTGACTCTCACACATCATAATGAATCAAGTCTAGATATGCTTACTCCTAGCAATTGATCTAGCAAACTTCAATCTATGTTGCTTGTAGCACAATGCTCACAAAACGGTAAGTTCATCGATTTAAGCCCGGAATGAGATTTCATTCTAAGAACCTTCAAACCATGTTTTGACATCGGGCCTAATTTGCAGTGCCACATCATTGTTATTTCTTCTTGGCTTGCTAATGCCACTGATGCATCTGCAATGTATCACCTCGAAGCTTGTATAGATTTGCAGATGTCTTTTCTACTTTCATCACCACAAGAGCACCTTTAGCAACTTTTAAGATTCCATCTTCAGTATGGGTCTTGTACCAAGGTCATCCAATTGCCCAATAGATAATATATTCTTCTTCAAGCCCTTTACGTGTCGCACTCCTTGAATTGTTCGAATGGAACCATCAAATATTTTTATTTTGATAGTACCAACACCAAGTTTCTAAGGCATGATCATCTCCCATGAACACATATCCTTCCAAGACAAGTTTGTAGTTGTAAAACCAGTCACGGTGTGGAGTCATATGCCATGTAGCTCCTGAATCCATTATCCAAACATTAATGAGCCGTTTACTGCCTCTAGAACCAATCGTTGCCTCTCTCAGGATTTCTCCATCTTCAGAGGTAGTCACAACACATCCTTGAGAGGTTGATGCTTCAGGAGCTTTATTTGTATTCTTCTTATTATTCTGACAATATTTCTTCAAGTGCCTTCTTATGCCACACTGGTAGCATTTGAAATTCTTCCTTTTCTTGATTTTGATTTACTCTGACCATGACTCCCACTGAGTCACACTCCATTAATCTCCTTCGAGTCACCAACAATGTCTCTAATTGTTTTGTGCTCTCCAATCTATCTTCCTTATTCTTACATCTGGACTCTTCTTCAAGAATAGCATTGGCGACATCATCAAAGGATAGACAGTTGATAGTATTATTATTTGTGATGTTGATGATGAGTTGATCATATGAGTTAGGTAGACTTTGAAGTAGAAGTTCTGACGTTCATTCTCTACTATTTTATAATCTGATGCTAAGCTTGGAGAATAAGGTGTTCAGATTATTGATGTGGTTTATCACCGTTGTGGACTCACTAATCCGAAGAGTGTAAAGTCTTCTCTTTAAAATATTCTATTGTGAAGTGATTTGACCTCGTATAATTTCACAAGAGCATTCCAGATCTCCTTGGTCTTCTTTTCTGCAACACTTAACAATATTGAATCTGTCATTGCAAGATGCAGATTGACAACAATATTATTATCCATCTCCTTCCATTTTTTATCAGTAACTTTAGAGGTCTCCTTCAATTGGGAAAACAATTGTCCTTCCTCAAGATTGCCTTTATTTTCAATTTCCACAAGGAAAAATTATTCTCATTGAACTTCTCAATCTCAAATTTTGCTGCCATGGTGTTTAGAGAGTATCTTTACTAGGTCGCTTTCACTTTCACCATAAATAGCATCATATACGTGAACAGGATCATATATTTATACCGTATATGGAACAAATCCAGTATACGTTAATAATATCGTAAAAGTATATAATTATATGTATGAACAGTGATCATGAATAGTAACCCATAGCGTGAACTATAACCAGTGGCTCTGATACCACTATTGGGTACCAGAGTTATGTAAGCAAAATAACACAACTAAAATAAAGTTGAGAAAAAATATAAGTGACACAGAATATTTACGTAGAAAGTCCCTAATGATGAGGGAAAAACCACGAGTAAGATCAAGAAAAATTTTCACTATGTGAAAGATAAAATTACACCCTCTCTAAATATAAGGAGAGAACAATAACACTCTCTTATAGGAGAATACACATCTCTCTATAAAAATAGAAGAAACTCTCAAAAGACTATGTATTTTTTTACTCACTCTGGAGTGGGATACACACTCTATATTTTGATTAATAAACTGATGGGGGACTCTATTTATAGGGGGCACCTACCCCATTCCCTTAGATCTCTTGCGTTCCTTGCATTTGTATTGTTTATAATTTTACTAACTTGAGCAAGCAGTTTTGGTGGATGCCATCTATTTTTTTTTTATCAATTTTTAATTTCAAAAGCCACTAAAGTTACTTTTACTTGTGTAGCACGAGTCTACATTTGATTGGAAGGTAATATATGTTTGCAACATACGGCTTGGAAGAAATACAGTTTACTTGAGCTGTCTGTGGGTTATATTGTTATACAGGCTGCATTTCATAGCTTGAAAGCACCTCCAAATGTGCCGCCTTCTATGACGCTTGGTACTGCTTCCCATAGTGTTCATTCATTCCATAATTTAAGAGCACCTTCAGTAGATGACTCAGTGATGAAAGACACAGAAATTTCTTCCAATGCAGTGATGGAGAAGTTCAATTTAAAAAATGATTGCGCAAATTAGTCAGGAAACTCAACTGACCAAAGAACACTGAAGTTAAATATGGGTGTGTTTGGTTCAAGGATAAAAATAGAGGCAAAGTTTATATAAATGAGTTCTATGTGTAAATTTACAAATGAAACTCATCCAAGTAAATTTTATCCCCACTTTTACTCTTCAACCAAACACACCTTTAAGTGAAATCAGATGTCTCGGCAAAAAAGAATGCAGCAATTTATAGTGGTTTTGGGCTTGACAATTCTCCATCTTAATCAATGAGGAACAGCCCCGAGGAAAGTGACTGCAAGCCCCCTGCATCTCAAGAGATCCCTGAAGAATCTCCAACTGGCATTGTTAAGGTAGAGGGCCTCTTCTATTTCTGACTGCATATGTGACTGTGCATTGCAAGTGGCAATGAAAGTTGGGTCTACATATACAGCCTTTCCTTCCCGTTTAGCTCAGAATTTCATTCTTCTTGAAATTAACTATAATTTATTTAAATGAACTCGGCTATTGCATATTTACCATTTTTCTCCCCAAATATTTGTTTAGCATAAAATTCGATAATGACCACTTGTATATTACTTTCTGGTGCTTGAAGGGCACATAACTAATATCCTAATCAGGAATAAATTGCAATGTTATTATTATTATTGTTATTTTTTCAATTGAACACTGCAATGTTATTCTTAGTACATGCATTTTCTGCGCTTGGCTTTTCATGTTCCGTTTTATATGGTCGCGCAATATGAGCATGCTCACTAGGGAGGAAATTTTGGACATATTCAAATTCCAAAGAATAAATATTGAAATGGTCTTAGATGGATCATTACCAAAAATCTCCACATGTGCACAATCCATTTTTGAAATGATGAAATCTGTTCACATCTCTCACAACTAAGTCTCTCACTACAATATCACTAATGAGCTTGAATGCCTCATGACAACCCCTGCACATTCTCAAGTTCTTCATTATTCTGATTGTGACTCCTTTAGGCGTGTTTATTAACCCAAATGCCAAGGCAAGTTTCTCACTGTGCAAACTAACAATTTCCTCTCTGGCCTCCTCTTCCACATCAACAAACACCAACCCTGTAGTCCCTCCTACATATCCCCTTTCCTTCATTCTCTCTTCCAATTCCCTCAGCAAGCTTAGCATCTCACTCCCTTGAGTGCATTTTGAGACGTCCCCGGCATGGAACACATAAGTTGATTGCTTTATCTCAATCCAACTGCTGCCAGGTTCCTTGCAAATTCCAGCTCGCTTCATTTCAGATCTTAGATTATGAGCATTTTCCCAGTCCCCTGCCAATGCATATGCATTGGACAATGTAACATATGCACCTGCTACTTGTTGGTTGGATTCTATTAGCCGCTTGCTGGCTTCAAGGGCAATGTCTACCCTACCATGAAGCCTGCTAGCTGAAAGAATTGTTCCCCACAACATGGGGTACCCTTCAAGTTCCACTTGAACTGATTTTGCCAACTGATAGGCTTCTTCAATACGCCCCACTCGACCTAGCATATCTGCAATGCATGTATAATGCTTTACATCAGGCACCACCCCATGTTTCCCATTCATGGAATTAAGGAGTTCAAGCCCTTTGTCTATTAGTCCTGAATGGCTGCAAGCATGTAAGACCCCAACAAAGGTGACATCATTGGGTTTTATTCTTCTATCAATCATTTCCTGAAAAAGTTGTAGAGAAAATGCCCCAAGTCCATATTTTGCAGCACCTACAATCATCGAAGTATAGGGAATTACAGAAGGATCTGGGATTCTCCTGAAGACTTTGTCAGAATAATGAACACAACCACATTTGGCATACATGTCCACAAGTGCAGTAGCAACCACATCATTTGCATCATGCCCAAGACGGATGACCACCCCATGAGTGATCTTCCCAGAACCTAGGCTTCCCAAGCTCGCACAAGCACTGATCACACTGCACAGCATGAAATGGTTTGGTTTGTCCAACCCCAAATGATTGAATTCCCTAAACAATTGGAGGGCATGGTGCCCTTGTGCATTCTGAGCGTAAGTGGTGATCATGGAAGTCCAAGAAACCACATTCCTTACACGCATGGAATCAAAAACCAGTCTAGCGTCATCAACATGGTTGCATTTCCCATACATGTCAATGAGGGAAGAACACACAACAAGATTGGACCCAAAACCCATAACCTCAGCAATACCATGAATTCTTCTCCCCATGTCAAGGTTGGCAAGGATAGAACATGCATTGGTGAGAGTGGCAAATGTGAATTCATTTGGAAAAACTGAGGTTCCTTGCATTTGGTGGAAGAGCCAAAGTGCCGTATTGGGTTGACCATGGGTGACATAACCAGCAATAAGTGAAGTCCAGGACACAACATTACGTTGAGGCATTTCATCGAACAGTTTTTGTGCACGGTCGATTCTAATGAGCCTGAGGTAGCAGTTGATGAGGTGGTTAGTAGTAAAAGTGTCATTTGACAATCCAGATTTGACAACGTTGGAGTGGGTCGAGGTTGCAGAGGTTAAGTCCTTGCAAGTTTGGAGCTTTTCAACGAAGTAGGCTTTGGTATTGGTATGGAACAGTGAGCGTTTGTGTTGTTGGCGTGAATGAGATAGTGTTATTACCAAATTGGGGTTCAATGGCTGCTGCTTCATCTGTGCTCTATCCCAATTCTAGACCTGAACTATTAAAAGTTTAAGCTGGGGACATTCTGGTCATTGTACTGACTCTATTTGCTATTCCCTGTCGGTTGCAGTGCGCACTGAACATTCTGTTTGGTTGCAATAGTTTCATAGCGAAGGAAAGAGAAATTGTGGGAGTGGGACTGAAAGTTCTGGAAGTTGTGGATGTTTTCGGCTACATTGGTCATTCATTCATAAATGAACAATTCTATACCCTAATCTTTACTCATAAATGAATAATCATCTCAATTATTTCAAGAAGAAAATATTGATTATTTTTCAACTGCTCATAAAAATTAAATGTTATAAATTAAAAGAATGCAGAAGAATTTGTTGAGAGAATATAATATTATTCTCTACAAATGCTATAGGCTTATAGCAATAAGGCATGTTGTGAACTTGTAAGGGTGGAGGGAAGGCAAGGTGGCAAACACCACTTGATTTGGTCTGCAAGATGGTGTGACCTTTTTTGGGGACAAATGTGGACGGTCCCTACTAGCACTTTCAAAATATGTGCTTCTATTACTCACTATTATTAGCCTAACTCCATAACACTTACAAAAATATTATTTCAATACTAAAAAAGTAGTATTCTTTAACCAATTTTATCATTATTGGATGTTATACCCCACTTCTTTCATTAACCCATTTCATCCAATGAAAAAAAATTTTAAACACCCACATTTTAGGTTTTAGGTGTTGAAATAGCCCTTCTCTAACAATTAATAGTAATAAACTACAGTGAAAGAACCTTGACCGAATCATATTATCATGCATATATGAGAAAGAAGCAGCAAGAGAAAAGCGCATTTAGGACCACAAGAAGAGAGGGAAAAGACAAAGGACAAGAGCTAATATGCCACAAGTGGATTATTAAAGAACTCAATTCTTGTTTCGCTTTCTGTGCATTTTGATTGATTTTTTCTTCCTTTTGGTAAAAGAGAAAGCCATAGATTAGTGGGACTTAAGCATATTTACCAAGAGAACCTTGCTTAGAGTCTCGGCTTGCAGGTGTTGAATCGGTTTAGAAGCCATGAGGTCTATGCCCCGAAACTGCAGTGCTTGCTCGGTGAATTGGTGATTAATTAATCATAAGCTAGTTTGGTGTCACAAAATATAAAGTAATAAAACCAAAGCTCTATAAGTCACTGATTTGAAAGGCAATTAGTTACACTTACACAACAACAATGTACTAGAAGTGTTCCTGTGAACAGCACATATATAAATTATTAAAATAACGGTATTTATGCAATATTACAACCAACACTGCACATAATCAGCACCCACGACTACATGTGAATTTAATTTGATATGAGAAGTGAGGTCACTTAAAGTCATGTGTACTTACTCCTGTGCCAATCATGTGCTCTTATGACTGCACCATTGCATAGATACCATTTTGTTTATTAATTTGAGTAATCATAAGGGCTGAATTCCACTATAAATACCAACTCTAAGTTGAGGGTGGATCTATAGCATAGAGTTAGCAGTTCCTAGCAAAAACTCCATCTAGCTCCAAAGTTCTGTCTCCATGGCTCCAATACCCATCTCTGCCATCAATGTTGGGCACATTGATGATGTCCAAGAGCTAAGAAAAAATAAGCCAAGGGCAATTCCTGAAAGATTTGTGCGAGATACAAGTGAAAGACCAACACCTACTACAACTCTCTCACCACCATCAACTGACATGCCGGCCATTGATTTCTTTAAGCTCACCAAAGGGAACCCTGAACAAGTCCAAAGTGAAATTCTCAAGCTTGCAGCTGCTTGTGAGAAGTGGGGGTTTTTTCAGGTATTTACTGCTTAGCTTTTAATGCTACTATTTTGATAACTTTTTAGAATTTTATTTTGTTGGTTCAAGTGATTCGACCCTTATTTTCCTTAACCAATATTTTGAATTCGAGTATTGCAAATAAAAAAAGATATTAGTTGAAGCCTGATGAACTTTGGATACCAGTAGTTTACACACGAAAAAATTGTTAATTTATCATAATCACATATCTATCCATAGATTTTTGTGTGTATAAAAGCTAAGGTTGAGTGTGTCATTAGGTAATTAATCATGATGTTGACCTCAATTTGGTGGAGAGCATGGAGAAGACTAGCAGGGAGTTTTTCATGCTTCCTCTGGAAGAAAAACAGAAGCAGCCAATGGCTCCAGGTACAGTTCAAGGTTATGGTCAAGGTTTTGTGTTTTCAGAGGACCAGAAGTTGGATTGGTGCAACATGTTTGCTCTAGGAATTCAACCTCAATTTATAAGGAATCCAAATCTATGGCCAAAGAAGCCAGCCAGATTCAGGTAACCAACAGAATGGTCCCACATTTTTTACATTTGAGTCCACTATGTCAGTGCACTAATACTTTTGTCAAAAAAAATATTCAGTGAAACAGTGGAAGTGTACTCAAGAGAAGTGAGGAAACTATGCCAGAATCTGCTCAAATACATAGCTTTAGGCCTTGGCTTAAAAGATGATGTCTTTGAGAAAATGTTTGGTGTGGCTGTGCAAGCCATAAGGATGAATTACTACCCACCTTGTTCAAGACCTGATCTTGTTTTGGGCCTAAGTCCCCATTCAGATGGAAGTGCCCTCACTGTGCTGCAGCAAGCAAAGGGAAGCCCTGTAGGACTTCAGATACTCAAGGACAAAACATGGGTGCCTGTTCAGCCAGTGTCAAATGCACTGGTCATAAACATTGGAGACACAATTGAAGTAAGATCTTTGTACAATTGTATTCTTCTCTTCCCTCATTTTTCTTTTTCTGTTCTCTATCTATAGTCATTTGGTGTGAGTTTTCAATTTTTGTTTTTCTATGTTTTTTGTTTTCAAAATTTTGTAAAAGAAATAGTAAAAATAAATAAGATTTTGTTATTATTGTTGTTTTCATAATTTTTTTCACAAAATTCTAAAAGCATAAAAACATAGAAAATGAAAATTGAAACACAACCGACCTTATATAACATGTAGTACGTCCTCTTCCATAATTTCAATCCCATCCTCTATAACTTCCCAATGATTGCTCTTTTCATGTTTGAAGTGTTTTCATCTGACTCAATTGTAATTTGCAATTAATTATGTAGGTTCTTACAAATGGAAAATACAGGAGTGTGGAGCATAGAGCTGTGGCTCATCAGGACAAAGATCGACTCTCAATTGTGACGTTTTATGCTCCTAGCTATGAAGTGGAGCTTTGTCCAATTCCAGAATTTGTGGGTGAAAGCAACCCATGCAAGTATAGAAGATACAGTCATGGAGAGTACAGTAAACATTATGTAACAAACAAGTTACAGGGGAAAAAGGCATTGGACTTTGCCAAAATCCAAACAACAATCACAAACTAGGAAGGGCCACTAAGTTACCCCAACCCGGGATCCTGTAGTTAGACTCTATTATACTGGGATAGAAGAATTAGCGTGTGTTTGGCTCTGAGTTTGTAGAATTAATTTTGAATTAAATTGATTTTGTCATGATTAATTTTAGTTAAAGGTGATTATAAAATAAAAGTGATTTATATTTAGTAATTTGATCTGAAAATTAATTTTATCAAAATTAATAATGTTGATTGTGAGCCAACAACAAAAGTAAGAAAAAATATTGCTCTGGTCAAATCAATTCTAAAATCTATATCCCAAAATTACTTTTGAACAAAAAGTAAATTAAAAATGAAATGGATATAAAATCCTCTAAAATGCCTCCAAAATCAATTTTGAGTGTGGCTCCCAAACCCAAATCCAAACACCCTCTTAAATGTGAAAGATGGCTTTCTTAATGTCACATGGCTAGAAAAATATAACCAAAATTTTTGACAGAATATATGGTGATGATTAGATTAAATATAAAAACAAAATCCACTTATTCATTCAAAGATTATTGATTATATTACATCATTTTTATATTTATTTTTTGGCAAAAATTTTTAATATCTAGTATTTTCCTATATATTTATCATGGAATATGCTGTCTTTAAATGGAAACTAGTGAGGACTCACATTTTATAACCTTTATTATCAAATTGGATTGAGCTATTCGATGTGGGCTTTTCCATGGGATTGTTCTCTCGTTTAAATATATTTTTAACCTATAAATATTAGTAATTTTGATTTTAGTTTTTTTAGGAAAAAATTTTTAGTTTTTTAATATTACGTTTTTGTCCATGTGCACTCTAAATTTAAGTACTTATAAGTAATTTAGAATATTCATTTAGTCCTAGCATATATTGAAATTTTATTTTTAACCCTTATAAATATCTTTAATTTTTTTAATCCATATAAATATCACCACTTAATAATTTATATTATAGTAGGGACCTAAATTATAATATTAAAAAAATAGGGATTAAAAGCCAAAAAAAATCCAGAGAGACTAAAAGCAAGAAAAAAAAAACTAGAGGAATTAAAATCAAAATGGCCATTATTTACCTATATTGATGTACCATAAATATATTTAAGCCTATCTCTTATATGGAAAGAAGTTAGCAATTATGTGGGTGCTCCACAGATACATATTTTACAGAAGAATCAAACAAGAAGTGGAAAAAAATAATCATTTATTGTCTCATCAGCTGTTCTTATGATGGAGAGCTTTTCTTTGTGATGTGACAAAGGGAACCCCACAGGACAGGACCGGACACTTATGCATGTTTCAGTTATTGTTCGTGAAACTGTGGGAGGGAAGCACTGGCCGAGTTTGTGAAAATCGTGATAGTTCTAAGTCATTCTGAACTGAAATGGCGTTGAAGTGCTACTATAACATATATAATTGAAAAGTTAAACAAGCTTAATTAAGAATTTAATTTTAATATACTCAGTATAAAATAATTTTATACTATTATTCAATCAAAATATTTAGTTTAATGATTTTTTAGATAGTAAATATAAAAGTTAATTATTAATGACTTATATAGTAATATATAATTGAATGATTTATAAAAAGTTTTATATTGACAATTAATCCTAAAATTAAAGCTAGAATTTTAAAATGTTGATATGAGTGATCGAGGCATCACATAACACACATGGAAAAATGACGTAGTAAAATTAATCATGGCACACAATGATATCGGGAAGTTCACATGAGCAAAGTGGGAACGTTAATTCAGTCAATTAACAATGGGAAAGAAAAGTGAAGTGGTTGAACAAAAGTTATGACAATTTTTCACATCCCAGGTGGGCAATAAAAGTTTAAGAAATTACCATCTCATGTTGGACAACTACATAAGTTTAATTTTAAAAATTATGGCATGACAGTTATTCTTACTCAATGATACATGCATGGAAATCATACTGAAATTTTATTTTCGTTAAATTTTTTGGAGGAAAAGTGACTGTATTCAGATTTAATAATGATTGAAATATTCACTAAAGAAATTGTTTGATTCTCTCCAAGATTAAAAAACAAAAAAAATTACTTGCACTTGGCCATTTTAAAGCCTCCAATGCATGATTACATCCTCAAACAAACCGACGAAACCAACAACCAGATTTTATTTGTTCCCTTAATTTCACGTCATGAAAATATACTTCGCATTTTGACTTGAAGGCATGCACGAGAAACACGACACCAAAAATAGCAGTGCTTGCGTACGTAATATTTGACCGCAAGTACTCGTTAAGTTGACAACCCACTAAAATAGTGGTGGACTGGTCATGCAAGTTTATTTCGTTTTGTTTTCAGATTCCCAAAGTGCTACTATTAGCAATGCGGCATCACATCAAACATGGTGGATGCTTCATTTTCAAACACCCTTTCGAGAAATATTCCCTTGGAGTTTGAGGAATATGACCTCTGCAACTTCGTGAGTGATGGGTCCCTTCTTCCAACTTTGAGGAACTAACTTTGTAAGTGGAATAATAAGCCAGCAATGATTATAGAGCAAACTCGACGTCACAAAACTAGGGATAGATCGCTCAAGGGAGCAACTCGAGATAGATACAAGATTCTTTCTCCTGCCCTTCACTTAGAAAGAAAAGTCCATTTTTCAGCACGCACTAATTCCTACGTTTTGTCGGTCCAATAGCCAGCCTTCTTGTGTGACCTTCCACGGGAATAGGGGCGAGGCCCCCATACCACAGAAGGCCATAAGCAGTGGCTCAACGGAGATGGTTCGAATCAAGCAAAACCAAAGGCATTCCTTGGCACCCGATATGCTAAGGATCGAAGACTTTTGGGATATGGAAAAGTACTTTCTGTTTGTGCCCCTTTCACTTCTCCTAAGGTTTAGTATAATTACACTCAATATTCTTTTATTTTATAAAATTATCATTATTTCTCTAAAATTAACTAAAATTACATTAAGGTCCTCTTAATATTAATTCATTAATTTAAACAATAAAGAAATATAACATAGGACACATACATAATTATTAATAAAAAATTATAATATTTTGATAATATTTAACACATCAGTTGAATATACTTTTTTATCATATGTAAAAAAAACTTATAATTATAACTTATGATAAAAAAAGTACCCTAGTTAATATATATGCCTAATGTTATTAAAATATTATAATTTTATTATTGATAATTATGTATATACCACATTATTTTTCTTTATCACTTAAATTAATGAACTAGTATATACATGAAAAGTCAATGATAGTTTTGTAAAATAGAGGAATGATGAGTGTAATTACACTAAACCTCAAGAAAGGTTAGTGCAATTTTCTCATGATTATATTGTTTGCAGCAACCATCAAGAAGCCTTCTTCACACCAATTACCAAATACAACCTTAAGCCCGGAGGAATTATCACGTTCAAATACTGGCAGCTTGGCTTGTCTTGATGAGTTAGGTAGCGAATGCAACCGTTTATTTAGCCTCTTTCACTTGATATGAAGAACAAGTGACAAGTTCTTTTCAACATTAGTTGAATTGGAACCATTTTCTGGTCATGTGTGTGTCAATAATTAAGATGTGAGACTAAATTGGGGGGGGGGGAGGAATTTGAGCGGAGTGGCAAGAATATTGTTTGTCAAAATTGTTGGCAGAATATGCCAAACAAGCCTAGGGATAGTGCCATATTGATTTGATAAAAGTTGTCCATTAAAAGGCAAATTTGTTTTACATTTAGACAAAAAGAAAAGGAAAAACTTATCTTCCTGAGAAATTTTATAATTAAGTGAATTTTTTTTGCCATAAAAAATATTTTTATACCTCACTAGTAAAACCAAATACAAAACCCGTAAAGAGAAGCGGTTCGTTTAGCACTCTTACCCACCCCGTTGTCTTCTTCAAAACTTCCCTAGTATTATCTTAGATAGCTATTCAATAAAAGTGAGGGCGTCAAGGAACAAGATTGAGATCCTGCAAGAATTATGATAATCTTGCAATAGGAAAATGCTGTGAACGTTAATTACATTAGATTTGCATATTATTTGCGAACTTTAATGTCTCAGGTGATTACTGTGCAGAGGAAGCTGCCTCTCACATTTCAATTTCACTGACAGTGTGAGAATCGTAGTTGAGAGAATCTGAGTAAATGGAACTGCTCCTGTGAAAGCATCTGCACTCACATCACATGGCACGCTGCACGAGGTGTGACCCTGTACGTGGCCGATTTTGAATTCGATTTTGATTTTGATATACAACTAGTCCTCAAGATTCAAGCTTGATTTTTTTATCGGTCAGAATATTCAAGCTTGATTTCAATTCAACAAAGAACAAGTTCTATTGAGCTAAGCCTAATCAATTTAAATCTTGATTAGCTGGCAAGTAATGCTTCCATTTCATAGCAACACAACATGATACAGGACAAATGGGCAATCAACTTGGAATCCTTGTGATAACACCCGATCCTCAAACAATAGATAAATATCATACAATACAATACACGTTTCAAGTACATGTCACTATGAAAGATGATTATAGACAATTAACACAAAGCATCATAATCCTTGGATTCAAAGGCATACCATTCGCCTGATGATTTCTGAGCCGACAATCAAAATACAATTTCATTGGGACTACTGTCACACAGTTCCTATGTTTTTTTGGGTGGGGAAACAATTTAACAGACGGGCATCAAATAAGTTATGAGGTATGGAACTGCAGCAATCACAAACCAAAAAGGTTAAGGTACCAGTGAGCTGGACCAACTCATGGAATTGATTACAGCGTCCCAACATGAGCACACATCTACAGTAGAAGTCCATACCTGGCTGGATATGGAAGCAAAATGTACACTCAAGCTCCCCCTTTAAGGAAATTATTAGGAGGAACTCCTTTTTCCGGTGCAAAAGTTCACCCTTGATCCTCTTTTGTTATTTGCAGAAACCACTGGTAACTGTTGCATCTACAGAATGATAGAGAACACATCAAGCCAAGTACCTGAACAAGTTTGCATTATCTTTGTCTCTTTCTAAGTAGTCTCGAGAAATCAAATCTTCAATCCGCTTTTTAATTGCCTTGACATCAGGCTGCACAATAACATTGCGCACAACAATTCAGGATCTGAAAGAGAAGAACAGACTAACAAGAGTTTAATTGTGAGGAAAGTGGTCAAATATGAACCTTAAACATGCGACCCAACTGCTCAACACACTCCATAACTAACTGTTGGTAGCCCAAAACTTTGCGACTCTTCATAATACGCACAATTGAGGCATCAATAGCATATCTTCTGTCCTTGTCAACGTCCTCAATTACTTTTTCTTCTCATCCACAGGAGGAAGAGGAATCTGTAAAAATGTGTCACAGTTCCACTCAAAAGTCAGTAAATTTAATAGAGATTAAGATGGCCAACCAAATACAGAAAGAGTAGAGACTACAACATTATCTTTTGAGAAAATTTTACCTTGATCCTCCTCATTTTGTCAGTAAATTTTGAATTAAATTCAAAATAATCTGTAGAAGATATTGTTTTTGTGTTTGGCTCTTTGTTAAGAATCTTGTACTTGGCACATGACAAGGAGTGGAGCAGTCTAATAACATCATCATCCAATAAGTTCAACTGAGACATTATATCCAAATAACTTAATCTATCTGAGTCATTGAAAAGAAGCAATGCCGAAGCCTATGGAGAAAAGAGACAACATTGGGTCAGTAGGAAGAAATACATACAAGAATCTGTGGACATCCCAACAGTAAACAAAAACAAAAAAATGAACTGGTGAGGGCAAACAGATACATTTTTACAGATAAGAAGCAGGTGGTAAGCATTATAACCTGGTAGGTTGTAACAATGAGCTCCACAGTTTTTGGTTCAAATTTCCCACTTATGTTACAGGTACCCAAGGAGTAAATCCATGTAAGTTTTCTGTGTTTTGTTTTAGTTTGATAAAATTCCTTGAAAACTTCAACGCACCTAATCTGAAGAAAACAAAGAGGAAAGTGTTAATTGTAGAACAAAATCTACATAATCTAAGTGTATCAACAATCAAGCACTCAGCACTAAGTTCTAGTTTGTTTACATCAAGAAGATCCAGATTACCATTTCTGCTGGAAGATTGAGATCAAAAGATTTGTAACTAGGCCAGAAGCCAGTAGTCAGAACTGTAACAGTCAAGTCTATCCCAGGGTCTGCATTAGGATTATTGCTCAAATACTCCTCAAAGCTAGTTTGATTCTCCTTTGCCAGCGTCAAATCTGTAACCTGGTGGGAGCAAAAAGCCATTAAACTTTATTTTGTTGTCCAACCAAAGAGTCGAAAGTGGTATACCAGCCTCCATTTAGTTACAAAGACCTTAAAAGACTGACCATTCCTTCCATCTTTGAGGTAAACTGTCCACCACACTGTTGCTTCAATTTTGTCAAAATACTTCTCTCATGGTCATCGTTGGCACTCTTGTCAAAAAGAAGCCTTCGAGCAAGCTTCTTCCTGAAAGCAACAAAGCAAGAACACTATATTAGTTTTCTTTTCCAGAACACATTACATAAACAAAAAGGGTAATTCTGAAATTCAGATATATCCACAGAAAATTTCACCTTGAGAAACTGCAGTAAAAATAGCTCAAGGTAAAATGGTAAATACCATGTCAAAACCAATATTGGGAGGATTTGGTGGAAGGAAAAAAATTAAACAAAGGCACTATGAATCTTTGCAGAAGAACACAAGACACTTCAGTGGTGAACCATTCTTTTAAGAAGTCATGGTAAAATCTGTAACCAACATGTTGCTAAACCACAGAGGATATGTTTTTTTATCTCTCTATTTTGGTGCATATGTTTTGTATCTCTTTTGTTTGTTTCTATTGTAGTTAGCAGCACTGGACTTCATAGGCTGCATATGTTTTGCATCTCTACTATTAACTTTCGGGTATGTTTGTAAGTTTGAGTTTTGGAGGGGAGGACTTGCCCTCCCCTCCTCCAAAATCCAAACTCACAAACATACCCTTAGAGAACGGGAAGACACTTTCCATCACCTTCTCAGAGGACAACACAATGCCAAATTTAATTCTTAAAAAAAGAACTGAAAAACAATAGCAGCCAATTATAATGAAACAGTTAGCCAACACCAGAAACAAATGCTGATAAATGTAGAAGGACCCAAAAAAGCAATATCAAACCCCTTTTCGCTGACAAATCCAACCTAACAGTCAACACAAAAATCTTTCGCTTCTCTTTTATTTTACCTATAGAATTCGGCAAACAAGTCTTTGTCGCTAATATAGGCAAGTAGCTTGACCACCTGCAAATCGATCACAACAATCCCAAATTTAGAAGTCAAAACCACATGCACCGAAGCTGTAGAAGTATATGGAACATCAAGAATGATGCAGACCTTTTCAAGAGTTTCTTCAATTGCTTCATCACTCAACTTTTCACTTCCTCCTTTCTTAAGAATGTTGTCACAAAATGTGGCAAGCAGTTCCGCACTTGAACTTCCAGCAACACCCTTATTGCAAAAGACCTCAAAAGCCTCCTTAAGAGCCTATAAGATCAAAACTTTCAGATTTATAAGCAAATATCAATCCTACCTAACAATTGTGATGTGTCTCTGAATAATACCTTGTGGAAAAGAGTATGATTCTGGAAACAGTTGTTCACATATGCCAGGTACTTGTCATGCAATTCAATCACCTTCCGAACAAAAACCTGAAGAAAAAGACCAATTTCAGTTTCCACGAAAGAAAAAATTGTAGTTAAATTCATAAAATTCAAAACTTACCTGCTCCTGCAGACCAACAATATCCTTTTTCTCTGCCTGTAGAAATTTTCATTTCAAAGGATAACGGGAAAAAATGTCAGTAGTACAAACAAATCGACATTATTCTCAACTTGAGCGAATGGCTAGGAAGAACGTTGCATATAAAATGAGGCAATTGATTCATCACTTTGTCAGGAAAGCAACTTCAAAATCATGTCCTACCTACCTTACGTTGAAGAGAACCCTTTTGGCATGATACCAGAATAAGCCACAAGTTGAAAATAATACGTTCATCTCCCTTATCTTTTTTAAACAACCGTCAATCATTGACAAACAACTTAACATAAACCCCATGTTGAAAATAATTAGTTTATCTCACTTATTTGTTTTCTTTAAACAAATAACAGTCAACCATTCACAAACAACTTGAACAGACAATTCAATATTGAAGTCAAGCATCAAATGCTAAGCATGCTACTGTGCATTAGTCTTTATCAGTTATTGCAACAGAGGAAGAACTTCTCAACCAGAAATAAGAAAAAACTAAAGAAACTATTTCAGTAACAAACCTTTTTGTTACTTGCAGCATCTTCAGCTTGCTTCACCAATGCCATACCTTCAGTGGTAACATGCTGGGAAAGGGAAAAGGAGAAGCATCTTGTAAGCAAGTGACCAAGCAAAAAAATGAGAACAAGAACATGAGAGGAAAAGCATAAAAGATAGGTTTAATGCCACCAACCTGCTTAAATATACTGGAAACAGGATCTAAGCCTTTAGGTATTTTTGAAAATAGCCTGAACATCCGTGACAAATCTTCAACCTAAGCATTTAATGGAAAACTTGAGAACATTACATTCACAGTCAAAAAAAAAAAAATTGTAAGCATAATAAGTGAGAAAAAGTTCATGAGTACCTTGTCATCTCTAAGTAATGCATGACATCCAGAGTGCTCTTTCTCAAGGAGTTGGTTTGCATACACAGATAACAGCTCATGTTGAACTTTCTGAAAAGAGAAAATTTCCATAAGAACAAATTAAAACAAGGGAGATGTTCAGAAACTACAAAATAAGGGTAACAAAATCATGCTTATCAGTAACAATTTTTTTTCTTCAAGTTGCCTAGCAATACTCCACTCAACATGACAGAAAACCAAATGGCTGAATTAGTATCAAAGTCAAGAATGAACCTCTAATAACTTTGACTCGCTACTAGAGTGCAGGTAATGAGCAACCCTATCTTTCTCCCGTTTAAGCACTCCTCAGCCTGTAATAACAAACACAAGATCAAATAGAAGCCAGCAAGAAATGTAAATGAAGAAACTAAGTTCCAGAAGGACAACTGAGAAACCACACCTTGAGCATGTAATCCGGACAAGAATCTTCTAGGATCCAATTTGAAGCCTTTCGAGAATAATAAGCAGAAGTGTCTTTGAGCATGGCAGCTTCAAAATCATTCTCATAGTAATCCATTTGCCCCATTCCAATTTCAACAAATATATCTAATACATTCTTTAATAGAGCTCGATCAATCTGCTCTCCCTCACGTTCTTGATCAATCTTTCAGCAGAAAAGGATTAGTTAGTTAATCTAAATTTGTAAACAATGAAAATCTAGCATAACAAGGAGGAAAAACATACAAGAGAAATAACTGCATCTCTCACTTTCCCATTTAGTTCCTTGTAAACCTGTAAATAATATAACCCATAAGTTTATTTTGTGATGAAGCAGCATGAAAATGAAATGACAATAATATGAAAGCCATCTAATTAACAGGAGCACTACAGAACTTGTCTTAATTTGTAACATGGGCAAGAATAGCTAATCAAAAGAATTAACATAGCATAATGTAAGGTTCATTGTAACATTACCAAATCACGGAAGCATGTCAACCCAACTTCATTAAGGGGCGGAAGTGACCTCCGGGCAATAAAGTAGCGATCCAAATAGTGAAAGAAACGAGAAAGCCACCTAACCATAATTTTATGGTTTGCCCACCTCTTTACAAGTTCTCTCAACATAAACTCATCATGCTTCTCTCTCAAAGAAGGTAATACCTGAACACCCAAAAAATACTTTATTTTATTAGAAGAGAAGTAGGAAAGAAAATTAGTACCAGATACAACTATCAAAGTTATGGAAACCGAATGGACATAATAAAGATTTTATGGTTAAAATGTATTAGATAAGTGACACTAGTGTAATGTCACATAACACACCATCCACAAAAAAAAAAAAAGAAACCAAATCATCATAAAATATATCACCTATCTTAATGAAAAACAGCACATTATAAGATGAAAGATCAATCAAACTTTGAGAGACTGTTCAGCAATATTGGTAATGACCAAAAAGATATACAAAAGAAATCCAAAGAAAAATACTCTATAAGAGAGATAGAGATAGACAGCTCAAGATGATACAATCATAGGCCAAAATAACACCAGCACCACTTTAAAGAATTTGATACCAGAGGGTAAGGTTTAATTGGTAAGTCATGGATACATGGTACAGCAGCAAAACAATGCCTAATTTGCTATGTTTTGCAACAACCAAAAAAAAAAATCATATAATCCAAGTAAGTTTTCTGAAAATTTTAAACTATTCAATTCAACTAACAAAAACAAACGGTTACAATTCTAAATAATTATGATTCATAAGTTTTAGTTTACACAAGACCCAGAAGTTTAAGTTTATTGGGGATTTTGACTAATGGGCAGATACTAGTTGTAATTGTCAAAACCGTTTGTTTTATAGAAGTGAAAAGATATTATATACACTTGCAAATAAATGGTCACTGCATGTTGTCCCTTTCCATTCCATCCCATCCCATCTATTCTTATCACTGCTTCACCATACAAAGAATCCCTCTTAAACAAGGAATTTTTAACATTATCAAAATTAAGCATTAATATCATTTTCTTTAATATGGTCTTCATCTATTTTCTTCTTCAGGATCATGGTAGTCAAAATCGCAATTCAATTCATAGAATCATACAATCCTACATGTTTCTCTTCCTTCTCAGATCCCATTCCTATCTCTAAACACATTTTGGCAGGATCGGTGGTGAATCACATGCTAGCTCATAAAGACTTTGAACTAGTGCACCTCCAACACTCCAAACTTCTTCTGCTAGATGTGGATGATGGGTTGGGCAACTAGAAAGATAACCCAGCCTAATCCAAAACATTTACCCACCCACATTTACCTACCCCAAATTTCATTTGAAATTGTTGGAACCCTAACATTTGCTGAAATGCAGCCACTAGGTGGTGCAACACGTCTCAGCTGGTAGTGAGACCTCCTTGTGGTAGTGCGACATATTTGGGTCAGTGGTGCGACCTAAGTTGTGCAAATTCAACCTTGTTTGTGACTACAACCTAATGTTTTTTGGCTCCCATGTTTTCTGGTTTGTGTGACCTCTTGACTTTTGTTTTCTACCCAATGTTTTTTATCCAACGCTTGCACTCATCTCTCTGTCAAATACAGATCATCCACAACTCTGCATATGCCCACTGCAGCACCACTGTTTCTACCTACCAATTGTTGGTCTTGGGCCATATATCTGAGCAGATGCCACTTCAATGGCATCCTCTCACCATCAGTTTACTTCCCTCCATTGTCTGCCCATGCTATTTCACCTGTGTTGGGCCTGCTGCTGAGGCACATTCTTCACTTCCAAAAAGTAGCTGCATGAGTGGTGGTAATGATGTAGCTATACAAGCATTCATCACCCAGGTGTACGTCACACACTGTCTCTTGTTACTCTAAACTACAATCAGGTGGTTGCATTTGGGATAAACTGTTGCAAAAAAATGATTCCAGGGGGAAGGTTTCGTGAATTAGGCACATTAACCGAATCACCTTCTTTTTATAACTGTTTTGAATCTTCGAGACCCATCACGAGACCCACTTGATACAAATTCTCCAACATGTCCTACAATCCCTGGAGCTTTGGACAGAGACTAAACCAATTAAATTGTGCTTATGCTTGCAGGCTATACCAACATAGAGCCAACATTGTTAGATATGATAGTTCTAGTTTGGTCAAGTACTTACCCAGTTACCCTTATAAGAAATCAGTAATGAATAACCCACCAAAAACAATTTCTAGCTAATTCAAACAGTTAATCATAGTGTCATTCTCACCGTTGAGACGATGTACTCTTCGAATGACTCCTGTACTTGTCATACAGTTGTTGGGAATAGTCATGAGGAGGCTTTTGGGTGCACATATTGTAGATGGTCCTGCATAATTTTGAGCGCCCAAAGGGAAATAAACAATGAAATCAACTCCGATCAAATTGAAATGAAGCACACAAACAAGGGAAAAACAAAACAAAAGAAAGAGATGTGTTTTTTTTTTTTTTTGGGGGAGGCGGGATAGGTACGTGTATAGCATCATGTAGTCCTCGGAGCTGAACTGAGGCTCAGGCAAGCTTTCTAGAATGTTCTTGAGCTTGGTGATGCCCTTCTGCATGAAATCCCATCCTTGCTCCAAGTCGATGGTCTTCCGCTCACTCATCGACATGATGAGGGCGACGAAGATAGCAAACTAAATCTCAAACAAAAATCTGCACCGAAAAAATGTTGAATCAACTGAGCATGAAAAACCCAAAGAGGAAGGAGACAGAATATGAATTAAGAAAGGAAGAATGAAATCGGGGAAGGGTTGATGCAATCGGTGGCATCGGGGGAGAGCAGACCTTGGAGTTGGATAAGGAGGGAAGGGAGGGTAAATCAAAACCCTAGGAATGGATGGTGAGAATTGAGAGGGAAGAAGGAGAAGGAGAAGGACCCTTGCCAAGAAGAAGAAGAAGAAGAACAGCTCCGACTCCGACAGGCAGTGGTCAGCAAAATAAGGGGAAAGCCAGGGGGACGAAAGGAGCCACCCTACTAACAAAAATAAAAATATATATAAATAAATAAATAAAATCAAGCCTACCCTTTCTCAATTTAGGATGCGTTTGTTTTTTATTAAAAAAAATATATATATTATGAAAATTAAATTTTATATTTAATTAAAAATAATTAAAAATTAATTTTTTTACAAGTCATTTTTTTTAGTTTCTATAAAAAAAAAGTCAAAATTTGATTTTTTTTTCTAATTAGAAAAAATCCAAGTTAGTTCTTAACAATTGAAAAATATTAACTTGATCCTAATAATATCAAATTTTAAACACTTAATGATTTCTGATGAAAATATTAACAATGTTAGTATGCTTGAGAAAATGATGTCATTTTAATATATCATTTTTTTAAAAGAAAAAATTCTCTATCCCCTTCCTTTTTCACTGTATTCATCCTCACCACCACCATTACCATTATAAACTACAAGCAAACATAAATCAATAGTCACAACCAACACAGCAACAACTCAATCATCAACCAATTCCAATCCTAAACTACAACAAACCTAAGCCCAAATCCTCAACCTCCACCACTGTGCTCCGCCTCGTCCCACACAACCATCCCCACCGTGAACCATATCCCCTATTCCAAAAACATCCTCTTCTCTTCTCTCAACCACATCCATTCAATTTGTGTTTCACAAGTTTGGCAAAAAGGAAGAGAGAGGAGATAGAGTGGGAAGTGCTCAAAACTTAAGGAAAAAAAAGGGTAAAAAAAAACTCATAAACTTTGCTAGTTAAAGAAACAATAAGTGAGAGAGAAAAGAAATGGGATGGTGGACTTAAATTACAGAAGAGATTGCGTTGCAGGGAGAAAGAGAAGGGCATGGTGGCGTTTGTAGTGTTATAAAGTTGTGTTCATGTTGTGTCTCTTTTCCTCTCTTATTAATGCATCTAAGCATAAAGAAAGAGAGAAGAGCTTGTGGAAGAAGAGGGAATGAATTGAAGCTCAATTAGCCTTGTTTTGGGCCTAATTTTGTTTTTGTTGTGGTTTGGGATTGGGATGGATGGTTGATGATTGAGTTGTGATTGTGTTGGTGATATTGTGGCTTTGTTGTGGCTATTGATTATGGGGTTACTTGCTTGTGGTTTATGGTGGTGGTAATGGTGGTGGTGGTGAAGAAAGGATAGGGATGAAGATTTTTTTTTATTTATAGATCAAAACGATGTCGTTTTGCTCAAGCACACTAACACCATTAATATTTTCATCTAGATATCACTAAGTGTTCGAAATTTGACATTATCAAAGACTAAGTTAACATTTTTCAATTATTAGAGACCAACTTATCCAATACTAAACTTGTCAAGAACTAACTTAAGGGTTTACTCTTATGATTAGTTTTTTAAAATTATTCAAATATACAAAGAATGATTTTTTTTAGTGAAAAAATGATTCTGAGTTCAAAAGATCACCAACAAATGCCCTTTTATATAAACTTGTTCTTATTATGTGAGTGTTATTGAGGTGAGAAATTCGGCTGTTGGGTAGATATGTTTCACATCCACGGCAAAATAATATTTGGGTTAGGACTTATTTTGAATTAGTGGATATAGAGTATATTTATATGACGCTCCACGGTATGTAAGAATTTATCAATCAAAGAAAACTATCATCTTTCCTTTATAGTGACAAACTAGCCATCCTACTATTTTCCCTTTTTTGTCCAATGAAATTAATAGTATTCTCTACTATAGACACATGACTAATTTTGCATGATCATGTCCCTGAAGAGATAAAGATCTTACAACAAGAATAGATAGTTGTAATATGTGCACCATATGATAAACTGAACACTTCAATGTTTTACAAGACAATCCAACACAAGTAGCTTTGACTATTGAATATTTGGGATTCGTTATATGATTTGAAGAGAAAACAATTATGTGGAATGCTCAACAAATCAAGAGTGTATCATAACTAATTGAGTGATTTGATCGTGATGGGACAAAACACATCTAGAGAGAGTCTATATTAATTAATTGATTTGATTTTGATTGTAGTGCAATAAATTATTATTTAGTATAAATTGATTGTTAGATTTAGTTTAAATTTAAATTGATTAGGAGTAAATGTTTTTGAATTTATTATTAATTTTTTTATTATCAAATTTTTAGGAAGATAGGATTAATCTTTTTTTTAGTTTCTATTTTTATCTTTATTTATTTTGATCTACTCATATTTAAATAGGCAGACTTGTCTAAAAACAAGTAAGTTTTTCATATCAATAAAATTGTCAGGTTTATTCCTTGTTTTCTCCTATTTTGGTGATTTCTTTTTTATATTTTTGGTTCTTATTTTATCTATAAATAGTGGGTTAAGAATCCTAATTTTTATTTCAATGTTCTTATTTATGAGTTGAGTCAAGGTTGTGGACGCCACTATTCTAAATCTTTTATAGGTGTCGCGTCTTTTCAGGGGTTTATATTAAGCTGGTTAGATTTTTGTATTTTTTAGTTTGTTCTTGGTGTCTTTTTATGAATATTTTCTTTATTCCCTTGGTTGTTTTTTTTCCCACCATTATATATTTTTGGTTTCTCTTATGGACTTTTTTCATGATCTTCAAGATATAGAAATGTTAGATCTATTTTGGAATGTGATGTAATACATTTTTCAAACTATAACAATTTTTGTATTAGTTTTCACTATGAAAATGCCTTAATATAGATAGTCTCTAAGCACGATGCAAAACCACTTATCAATGTTCGTTGTTTCTTATTCAACTTAAATTTAAAATATTTTTTCATAAATTAATTTTTTCACACAAAAAAATTGCCTTTTGTAACTATTTTGTTTTATACTTTTATTTTTATTTCTCACAAGTATCTTCTACTGAAGACAACTCTAATGCCCAATCCTCTAATAGATATCACTAGATATTATACCCGTGCAATGCACGGGTTTTATTAATTTTTTTTGTTAGAATTAAGTGTATCAAATCAAATATAAATAATGTATTTAGAATTTGAAAATAGGACATTAAGTTATACATGCATATTTTAAAAGAATATTGTACCTAAAAATTAAAAATAATATTAAATTAAAACCCTAGAAATGAGATATGTGTGGTCTAACCTTTGCTAATAATTATATAATGGTAACTTGACATAATCTCCTCAAATCCTTTCATGTGATTAAATTTATGTTTAATTCATAATGGGCCAATTTTTGAACTGGTATTGGTTTAAGTTGAAAGCTCAGACATTCTCTTTTCAATATTACATTGGCAGCCAATATTTAATGTTTTATCATCAATTGAACCTTTATATATATCACAATAGCAAAAACTATTTTGATCTAAAATATAGCTTTTAATGGTAGAATTCAATAATTTTCTATTAATCTTTCATAAACCATTGTATATAGAACAAAATAAAAAATATGAATGTATAATGGCTTCCGAAATGATAACAATCAAGGTGATGAGTAGAATTATATTTAAAATTATTCTATTTAAAATGGTATGATGATAAGAATTTTAATAGAAGTAGAGAGACAAAATGAATAACACCTTTTTTTTAAAGGAAAATTAATAAAACTTGGCAGACAAAATGAATTACATTTGAGCTTAGCATATTAAGAGGAAAAAAAACCAACACAAAAGGAATTAAAACACCCATGGTTTAACAAAAATGAAAAAAAAAACTCCATATTACAATTGCAGAAAAAATAAACATTTTTCTTTCGCATAACACTACCTTTATAAATTAGTGAGTACCTAGCATAAGATCACTCCACTCATGATTATCAACAGTGCAACAATTATGTTGAAATGAATTGTTGTTCAAAAATAATTGTTAACAAAATAAGAAGTCTATAGCATTAAAATGAATATGAATTCAAGCCAATAAAAAGAAAAGTGAGGAATTGAAATGAGGTTGAGGATGACAAAAGAGAACTTGCAATGGAATGAAAAACAAAAATTATACTAAATAAAGGTCTATATGGAAGGGAAAAGTATACAAAAACAAACTGAAACCATCATAATAAAAAGAACCAAATATTCAGGCTTCACACCTAGCATATCAATTATTTGAGATCAACATACTCCAATGCTCTTGGAGTTACTCATATAAAATATAATAATTACCATGTAACTGGTTTTGCGATTTAATTTTTTAGATTTTAAGACTTTAATCACGGATCCACATAGAATGTCCTTCCAAATAGAGTGGCTTGCTTATCACTCCCATAGCAGGTCTTTTGAAACTTGTCGAGTAGTGTTGCATTTGCCAAACATCACAATGAATACTAACTCTTACATAAACATAAAATAATTACAAAAATTACAAAAAAGAAATATAGTCAAGAGCTTAACTGAAGATATGAAATTGCATTACAACAAAATAAAGAATGACAATTAAAAAGTCAAAATGGAACAAAAAGAAGGATAAAAAAGAAATGTGATCCAAATTATCATAGAACAATATGCACCTTCAAAAAGAAAAACAACAAAAGAAGCAAGCATGAATTTTTTTCAAAAAAGAGAAAGAGCAATTCTCTGCAAAAGAGACAAAGTGATAGAGAATATGAAAATGAAATCACTCATTAAAATTGAAAGCAAGATGTTATATAACCTATATATTGAGTAACCTATTTGATGTTTAGTATTATGCACGTGAAAAACAAAAAGCCAGAGTAAATGCCATATTAGTTGTATTAGATTGTGAAAGTAGTGAGACACAATATCTTACTAATAATAATAATCAATTAAACAGGAAAGAAAAGGAAAATTAATTAAAATAACAATTCAACGTCAATCAATATAAAAGAGAAAGTAAAAAGTAAAATATATGAACTCCGGGCACAAAATATCACGGTTATTCAATAAATTTTAGTACTTTTTGGTTAGATTTTAGTCCAACAAAAACCATCACGGTAATTGAATTTTCAAAGGAAAATGGTTGTCCATTGAGTTTCTGTATGCAATAGATGACATTCAAATAATGTAGTATAAATATAAATAGAATAATACATTTTATTGTAATTGATTGTAATTGTAATTTCATAATTTACATATGGCAATAAATGCTACTTGCGGTGAATGAACGTAAAAAGCTAGAAACGTTTAGTGCTAACGTTCACTAATAATGTTCATAATAAAATACTAATAATTAATTGCTGAAATCATAGGCTTTAAATGAATTAATCTGATTCATTCTATAAACTATGCAACGTAAAAATGAAGGAATAGTGCAAACATTTCGTAATAATTAATTGCAGAAATTACATGGTTTAAATGCATCAATCTAATTCATTTTACAAAATATGAATGTAATAAAAAGGAATTTTTAAGTTACGTATTAATTCATTATACAAAATATGCAATGTAAAAGCAAAGGTTTACGTTTCGTATATTAATTGCACAATGAAGTCTATTTTACCAAAAGAAATAAATAAATATAAAAAAATAAAATAAAGTGTTTGCCATAATTATTATATTCTCAAAAATAGAAAATTATATAAATAAATATTCCAAAAATAATTGCTATGAAACTGACTCATAATTATAGTTATTACTAAATTGTAATCTATAGATCCACACGTTTGAACCTTTGATAGTGGGTAGCTAAAACAAAACCTTAAATAAAATTCTAAATTTGATCATTATGAGATTAATTGATTTTATTTAAGTTCCAAGACTAACTAATCATTCTAAAATATAAATTAAATTACGCATCTCCCATTATATTATATCGTATATTTAATCACATTTTATTTAATTATATATTTTACTGTATTTATAATTACCATTTAGTCCTAATTATGTGTCATGATTAGAACTTATGTCTTATCATTGTAACCAACATAATAATTAAAATAGAAAGCCAAACATCTTCTTACCATTTACATGGTATAAAAATAATATAAAATAATAATTTGAAGAATAAACAAAATATCTTAATAAAATTTAATTTTAAATTAAAAATTAATTCAAATTAATAAATCTTAAACATAACTAAAGATATTGTATGGAAATAAATAATGTAAATTGTTACTAAAGATATGTTAATGTATTATTCTAGATTTTTAAAATGACCATAAATTATATTATCAATTAAGTGCAATATCAAAAAAATTGAAACAAAATTTAGTCAAAACATAAAATTTTTAAAACTAAAAAATTAATTCAAACTAATAAATCTTAAATGTAACTACAAATATTTTATGGACATAAATAATGTAAGTTTTTACTAAACGAATAGCATAGCTGTTAACATATTATTCTAGATTTTAAAAATGGCCACAAATTATTGATTAAGTGAGATATATAAAATATCAAAAATATTGAAAGAAAATTTCTAAAAACATAAGATATTTAAAATTACAAAATTAATTCAAACTAATAAATATCAAACATAACTAAAGATAATTATATTTTATGGACATAAATAATGTAAATTGTTACTAAAAAAATAGCTGTTAATATATTATTTTATATTTAAAAAATGATCATAAATTATCAATTAGGTAAAAATTCAAAAAAAATTGAAAGAAAATTTATTAAAAAAAACCGTTGTTAGTGTATGTTAGTGCTATTTCGATTAATTTATATGACTAATATAATTTTAGAAAAGTAATAAAAATTAATTAATTACACCACAATACATTTAACTTAAAAAATGAGGGCCTAGACTTAGCTTTATAAGTATTCACTTAGCTTTTATATTTTTGTTTCAGTATTGACCGTATGTGTTTTAGGGAATGTGAAGTGGTTGAGAGTAGCTTAGCATTTACGGGTTAGGTGGTCACATGACTTGTTAAAATTGGAGATTATAATTTAAATGTTAATGCAATAAAATTATTTTATATTTCCTATGTAAAATAGTGATATTAATATTATGTAATATATTTTTTAGGGAATGTGAAGTGGTTGAGAGTAGCTTAGCATTTTATGGGTTAGGTGGTCACATTACTTGTTAAAATTGGAGATTATAATTTAAATGTTAATGCAATAAAATTATTTTATATTTCCTATGTAAAATAGTGATATTAATATTATGTAATATATTATTAATGCTAATATAATAAATGCTATGTGCAGTGAAGAATACATATATATATATATTGAAAAATTAGAGATTATAATTTAAATGTTAATGTAATAAAATTATTTTATATTTCCTATGTAAAATAGTGATATTAATATTATGTAATATATTTTAATGCTAATATAATAAATGCTATGTGCAGTGAAGAATACATATATATATTGATATTTAGCATTAATTTGATCATTGGAATGTAGGAATCTAATCTATTGATTATAGTGTTTGATTTATGGAATTCTTACAATTTAAGAAAGTCATATAAGTAATTTAATGGTCCACGTGGCTTTTTCATTAAATGTTAGAATGACAAGTTAACAGAATAACTAATATATCCCTTTTGTGAAAAATGAGAGACTATTTGAATCTTTTTTTTTTTGTATTTTAGAAATTATATTGTTTACAATAAGATTTAAAGTTAAGATCTCATGTATACTATTTAAGTTTCTCACCTTTAGACCAATTCTGATGGCTTAGATTACATGAACTTTTAAGTCTTAGGAGACTAATTTATCTTTTGCAATATTAATCCATAACGAATTTGGAATTTTAATCATAAACAAACATAAAAAATAGAAAATTCAAGTTCAGCTTACTTAAAAAAATTTATAAGAACACAATAATTTAGAAAAAGGTATAGTTATTTGTTGTATGATGATTTAGCAGAGGAAAATGAAATAGAAATACATGAGTAATTTAGTTATTTTTAAGACAAAAAATATATATTTTTCTCATTTTGAACTATTTTTTGTTTAAAAACTATAAAAATATAAAGATTATTAAAACTTATTTTTCTAATAATAAAATAAACAAAGCAAAAAACTTTCACATAATAAATAAGTTTTTGTTTTTGCATCTATTGATATATCTCCTCACTTTTAAGTATGCAGATAATCTTGTTCTAGACTATTTCAAGATATCTTAGAAAATACAAACACACTAATTAAGAGTATGTTTGGTTTCTCTTTTTATCTCTTGTTTTTATTTTCTATTTTCTATTTTTAGAATTTTATAAAAGAAATATTATAAATAGTAAAATTATGTTTCAAACTTTTTTATTTTATGTATTCACTAGTTTCTTTATAAAATTTTAAAAACACAAAATATAAAAAATAAAAATATGAAATGAAAATGCAAAACAAACAAATCATAAATAATTGGGGCATTCATGTATACACGCATATGATGCCAACACACAAAAGAGGCTTATATAACTACTACAACAAGTTTAATTTTAAGTGTCCAATTCAACAAAAAATTGTCTATCAAAATACGTGGAAAACATGACTTAGGCACCTTTTATTTTATTTTTTTTCTATTTTAATATAAAAATTTAAATATTTAAAAAAGATCCAATACCCAATTTTACGTGCTTGTTTTGATTGTTGAGTTTAAGAAAATTGTGTTGGATAGAAATTGTTGTGTTTGGTAACCTTTTTTGCTTTTAAAATATGTGAGATGCGATGAATATAATCAATTTTACTAAAGTTTTTCATTGTAGCTTTTCTTTTTGCATTGTAGAAAGAAACACAAGAATGCAATTACCATAATACTGACAGTACTTTCTTCTTAATTAAAGGATAATGTCTTTTTTTTTTGGTTTGTATATATATAACTTTAAAAGTAATTTTATTTTATCATTTTTAAATGAAAATATTTATTTCGTATTCAGTTTTAAACATTATTTTTTAACATAAATCAATTATTTAAAATAATTTTTAATTTTGATTATTTGAAAAATAATCATATCAAAATTTAAACCAAACGTATGGCCTAGATTAATATTATCTATCTTTTAGAAACTCTTTTCTTTATAAATGAAAAAGATAACCATGATAAAGGAGAAAATAAAATAATATTTACTTTAATTAGCAAATTTAAAGAAATAGTTACTTATATTTTCTGTTTTGTTGTTAAATTTTTTGACGTGACCAAAATCCAATAATCAATATTTATTTATTTAATTTTCATAATTAAATACTCCTCATTGACGAGTCTCTGTATAGAATATATCAATTTTCATAATCATATTATTAGGTGAATGAAATTGTCCTTTTCATGAATAATATAAACTAGAGTAAGATAAATTTTACTACCTTAAACTTAGGCCATATACAGTTATTACTTGATTTTTTGAAATATGTATTAAAATATTCTAATCTTTTAAAATAATGTAAAATTTTAAGTCATAGGCAAAGTATTAAGTTGTACATAATAAAAAATGTTAAAGGATTAACTGTACATGAAAAATCATAAACAATATGTTGAGCTGTATAAATTAAAAATATTGAAGAAATTAAGTGTGTATAAATCATACTTTTACCACTTACTAAAATTATACACATGTGAATGGACAATTAGGGTGTAAAATGCATTTCATGCTATAAACTACAAAGGCAGTATGAATGGACAATCATTTAAGACCATCACAATTCGCAATAATGGAAGATAAATAATACAATATAAATTATACAGTATCATACACTTCAGTTCCACCGCCCCAATAAATATGGACCATGTTCCATCTGCACAGTGTGGAAGCTGCGGCGGTGACTGTGAGTGACAAAACTATCATGGCCACGGGCGGTGCCTCCAAAACTATCATGGCCACGGGCGGTGCCTCCAAATATTTTAAAGCTACTCTCTCAAGTAGCCAAGTGACGAAATATAAATTTTTATTAGCTTAAATATGTTTTTATACTTATAAATACAAGCTATTTTGATTTTAATTTCATTAACAATCTTTTTTAAGTTTTTCATTATTTTTAATATTATATTTTTTTCTATTTGTTAGTCTGAACTGTTGAATAGTGAAATTTGCAAGGGCCATATAAGATTTTCAATATATTTATAAGGAGAAAAAAAAATCTCATATTCACAGTGACTAAACAAATGTTCTAAACTACTTATAAGAATTTAAATTTAAAGCGCATAGATTAAAAAAATATATAATATTAGAAAAAAATGATGACTAAAAATCAATTTTGAAAAGACTAAATTCAAAATTATTTCTTATTTATAAGAATAAAAATATGAATTTAACTCCTTTAAAATGAAAAAATTGATAAAATAAGAAAATAACAAATTAATTATCTTTAAATTATTTGATAGAATCTATATACAAGTAACCTAAAGATGACCAAATCCTCACTTTTTCTCTTTATCATGTCCATGGGAGCTGTGTCCAAAAACATATTTAAGGCATGTTTATTTTATCCTCCAAACTTTTGCGTTCTAGTTGAGCCACCATTGCTTCATTGCTTGCTTTGATGACATCTATTCAAAAGATCAAAAGGGAGGGAGAAAAAAAAATTCCTCGTGTAGAAGAGGGTGAAAATGCTGCATAAAGTCATAAACTATCCAAAACATATGTGCGTATAAACTGGTTCTTGTTTCAAAAGCCAATAGAATGCAAGCAGTGGATGACACTGACCTGAATCCTACCAACAGGTTCATTTCATGCGAACATGTTGGAGACACACCACATCTGCCAACACTCTCAAGACAAGTCTCAACAGATAAAAAAGACACAGCAGCTGAAGGATAAACTAGCATGAAATAAATAAACAAACTCATAGCTACTCCCTCCGTTTCATAATAAATGTCACTCTGGCTTTTTTGTTACATTTATAAATCAATGATAACATTGGTAAACCGATGTATCATTGATTTATGAATATACCAAAAAAAAAATCAAAGCGACATATATTAGGAAATGGATGGAGTCCAGTGCTCCTCCTCGATCTACTTTTCCTCCGGGGTAAAGTCTTCCTTGATGTTGAATATCTTGCGGACTTCACTTGGAGTCTTGCCTTTAATCATGACTGCTATTTTATTTGAAGCCAGATCCAGCAAGCTATTGATGGTCAAGTAGTTTGAAGCCAGAACGAGGTCAAACAGTGTCTGATGGCCAACCTCTATGAATTCAGCATCCCAGTCCTTGAGATGATCATCAACATCAGATGATGTCTGTTCCTTGTGATTGGAATCTTCATCCGTGTGTTTCTTGCAGTATTCAATGACCTTGGGCAATATTTTGCTAGTCACGAGAGGAAGAGGAATGTTATCATCAACATCACCAGTAGGATTGGCCTTGATAAGATAAGATCATCGATTGTTCGTGACATAAGTGCCACGTTATAGTCAACTTCAAACACAACTCCATCAGAACTTTCCAAGTTTATTTTCTTTGATGAAGCGACTGGATGGATTCTCATGCGACTTCTCTTCCTGCAATCAATAGTATAGCATTATAAATAATAATTACATGCACCACTTGGTAATTGGGATTCTTGAAACAGTTATACAAACAGAAATGCTATTTGTTATGAAAGTTTTCTTTAACAAAAATAAGTACAAAACAAGGTGACATTCGTTGATTGGTCATTCAGATGATAAATGTGAAGGTAGTTGAATTAAATGTAGTAATAGGACTCACCTATTCATCCAAATTCGTCATTCTGCCATTTATTTTCTAACAGAAATTCTGGATATCTAGAATTTGACTATTTTCCAAATGTTAAATCAAAATTAAAAAAGAGAACGAACTTCCTTTGACAGAAATCATGCCTTGTCATCCGTGCAGTTCTATAATAAAGTAAATTATTTTGTACCAACGATCATTACTGCTGGACAAATATTCTCATGGGTTTACTTAATCAACGCATAGTGATTTTGAGCAAGAAGCTTCAAATATTTTCATTGGTTTACAGTTTACAGATTGATGCAGGAAGGAAAAATGACTCTTCTTCAAAAATTTGTAAATTTTTTCAGGTATATAAAAGCAAATTTAGTACCAGATACTATCATACTACAGAAGTTGGGGGGCTTAAATTGGTCTAGTTATCCAAATGGAATGGAAGAAGGCTAGGAAGGTGGCTATACTTGTGTTCAATTTTGGGAAAAAGGTGTAGTCTATAGACACACCCAAGTTGTTGCAAGTTTTGAAGCAACTGATCTAGAAAGAGGACTGCTAATTATCAGAGCCTCTGGAAATTAAATTAATTGCACTTTATCCACTCTCCTATGGGGAACCTCTTCCCTTGTTACTCTCAGTTTCACAACCTACTTCCTCAATTAATCTATAAGGATATGTTGAAAAACTGGGGAAGGAAAATTCATGAATGAGCTGTGTGTGTAGACCCATAAAATTTTTCTCCCTGACTTCTACTCCTATGCCAATCACACAGTAAAATTTACCTTCAATAGAGAATAATTTAAAATGAAATCACCTTTGGTGTGTCATCCTTAAAGGAAGAACTTGCTATCCAATTTGAAGCAGCATCATAATAGAACTCGGCATTGTGTTTAATCATTCTTTCTGCAAAGCCTTGTGCATGGTTTTTCCTTGAGCCATCTCCAATCTCAGAGTAGCTAGCCAAAGTGTTGTTAACCAATGTTCGATCAATCTGCTTTCCTGCGCGTTCCTGATCAATCTATATACCAGGAAGTGAATGAAGGTCTATTACAGTGAAACATTAGCAGGAACATAATAATTAAATTACTACAGCCATTCAACTATGTCACACAATTGTAGAAACATCAAACTTCATTTAAGCACAGTAAAGAAGCGTTCAAAGAGCATACACGTGAGAATGGAAAATAGAAAATACCATGAATAATATAGCATCCACTACATGTTTATTCATCTCATTATATACCTGACACAAAGAAGTACAGTTAAAAAACAGGAAAGAGGAAAAACAAAATAACATCAGAAAATAATTTAGTGTAATTTTTTAAACGGATATCATCACCAACCAAGTCATAGAAGGATAAGAAGCTAGTTTCTTCAATAGAAGGAAGCCCCAGCCTAGGGAGGTCGTATCTGTCAAGATAATGAAAGATTCTTGAGATCCACTTGGTCATAGTTTTGTGATTTGACCATCTTATGAGTAGTTCTCTCAACAAAAGCTCATCTTTCTTCCCTCGCAAAGATGGCAGAACCTAGCAGAAGGAAAATCCTGTTAATTTCAATCATGTCATCAATAATGCTTATTCTATAGAGTCTTGACCTACCATGTTTGGCAAAATTCTGATGGCTGATACATGAATATGATAGGATAATGAGTTTAATTTCTATGTAATAGGTACTGATAGTAATATTTTTTCATATTGTCATTAAATCATGTATTGCCACATCATTATTAAGAAACCAAAAAAAAAAAAATCATGCAAATGGTATGATCTGAATGATCATGTTAATGCATAGAAATTAAACTTGGATAATATTAGCTAGTTATATGTAATTGTTAGGAAGTATCATATCAGAAACTAGACAAACCGTGGAATTAATATATTCTTCAACCGCCTTCTTGCATTGGATATATACAGTAGCTTGGCATTTTGATTACCTTATCGGTCTGTACACGATTCATAAACAGTTCTACACACCCAAGTTAAGACCATATAAAACGGGGTAGAATTATTCTAGGCTACATATCAGATTCACAATATTCAAATTACAACATAAATCTATATTAAAACTTACAATTGATATCCTAACACAAGAAAAGGAAGAAAAAAACTGTAATAGGACATGCTGAAACAAAGTCTAACATACAACAACAAAAGGGAAATCGTGCCAGCGAATTTTCTCGTTAGTGAAACTTGAGTTGTCAACGCTTTCTACTTTATCAATGATTCTGTCCAAGAATGTCCGAAGTACAGACCAAACTTCATCAAAACTCTTGCTGGGTTTTCCGCAGCCACCTTCCATGTTAGAACTCATCATTGGTTCCGAATCAGCAACAAAGAGATTGAAAGAAAGCAACAATAGGCACAGGAAAAGGGTGAAAAGCAAACGTTGACAATCATTCACAGTGACTTTGGCCGAAGAAAAGGAACAGTGTTAGCTGCACTGTGACTACATATATCTGCACCAATATGCAAGCCAGCACCTACGGTCAATGTCTTTCACATAAAAATCAATGTCTTAGCCGCCAGGCTTGAAAATCCAATACCCTCTATTATTTACAAACTTTGAGATGAGTTGGTTAGAACGTGGCGACGACTTTCAACCATTAAGGGTAAAATTGTGCCATTTCGTGGTTCGTGAATGATTCTGTTGTTTTTGTATATTTGTCTTCAAAGAAAATTATTCGAAACCCAATTGGAAACTTTATTTGAGAATTATAACATGTATTAGATTTAAGACGAGTTATCACCATGCAAAACTTATCAACCGTTGAACACCCTATAAATTTTAAAAATTTGATTTGCATCCTTCTTTCAAGTCTATTCTTCATTCCCTTTTCTTTTTTGGTTACTCTTCATTTCATTTTTAACTCAGTATTCTTCTTTTCAACAAGTTCCAAGTAAAGTGTCAAGATAATTAGCAAATATCATACGGTCAACATGGGCCGTAGTATAAAGTTTATGTCGGTCAATTTCAGCATTCAATTTTTAACTAACTTTAAAATTTTGTCTCACACACGGTTGTTTATAAGAAAGCCCAAGATGTCAAAAAACTGAGTTAATCCAACTTTTAGAGGTATCATCAGACCAAAAATCAAAAAACTTTCAGCTAGAGAAAAAGACGAAGAAAAGCATAAACCTAGGTACATTAATAAATAAATAAATAAGAAAAACACTATTTGTTATGATTTTAGCTCTGGAGAAGAATTCAACTTGAAAAACTTCTTTGTTAGGTGAAGATGTCTCATGACTTAAGTACGCATTAATTTTTTTTTATTTTTCTCAATATAAAACTCATAGTATATACATATTCAACAATGTCTAGTAAGAAAAAATATGTTCCGAGGATACCCAGAAACTCATCCAAAAGAAGAATGATGATACTTGTAAAAACATATTTTTTAACTTCATAAATTCCTGAGAACTTTAATAGACTCATCTAAATCTTTCAATGTAAGAGTTTGAGCATGATCCAGATTAAAGGTATTATATCTAAAAGAATGCTCCAAATATTATTGCGACTTTTTGCAGGTTGGAATTAACCACACTATATACTATACATAGTACTACTCTGGATTGTAGTTTATTTTCTTTTTTTGTAAAACTAAAATATTAAGAGATAGAGATGGATGAGAATCAAACTTGTGACCTTAGAGTTTATTGAGATATGCAGAAATCTATCACTAAACTATATATTCAATTGTTCTTTGAATTGCAGTTCGTTTATACCTTAAAAGTAGTGTATATATATATTTTCAAATCAATTATATAAAAAATATATTGTCGTTTAATTAATGAGTGACTTGTCGATCAAGAGTTAGCATCGCTGATATGCAAACTCCATGTAATTAAAGTGAATGATCTTTCTCAATATGTTAGAGTCGTAAGACAATCACCAAGTTTTGAATAAAATGCTACAACTAGTAAAAGTTTCTAGGTGGCGGTTAGGGTGAAAATAGTTAAGCCAGAGCTAATCTTTAGCTTAAATAGTTTGGTCGGATTTTTAAAATAGAGCATGAGCCTAAGTCTATTACCTTACACAACCCATTTTTATGGCCTTCTAAAAGTCTGGCTAACTTGAAAGCCTATCTAGATACCTATGTAGTTATAAAATAGTTTTTAAAAATTTAAATGCCTATCCTTAAATAAATCAAAATACTACTAAATATATCAAAAAATATATTTTAAAACAGACTAAAACACTTTAGTTAAAAAATATATTTTCAAATAGATTAAAATATTTCTATTTTCATTAGATATTTAAATGATGATGATGATGATAATAATAACAATAATATAAGTAGACTAGTCTGTTAGGTCCAATAGACTATTTTTATAGCTTGAATCTTGTCCTGATTGTTTAAAAAGGTTTTTTCAAAAACTTTAACTTAGCTTGTTTACTAAATAGGCTAAACCTAATTAAGCTGAACATAGGCTAGGCTAAATGCCCCTAATGAGTGGCCTGACCTACTTCCATTGCTAATGGGGATTAATTTGGTCCTCTTATGCGTGGAACCCATTTGATGGTCCCCTGAATTTTGCAATTAAATTACTAAACTTTCCTTTTGTTAATATTCAATTTTCCTCTTCAACCCCTTTTCATTCTCTATCTTTAGCCAGATCATCCCTTTCACCACCCACCACTCAACCAGTCATCATCTTCATTGACCATCCCACCTCCATTTCAGCCATAATGGTTTGCTACTCTGGAAGCCTTTTCTTCAACTTGATTGCAAAGCTCATATGTCACGACACATCCTTCAACAAGGCTGAGAGTTGCAATTACCGTGGTCTCCAGGGAGGAATGCAAGACAAATAGGTAGAGTAACACACACAATAACTCAATTTGGAACTCTGGATTTGAAGAATAGAAAGGCATTTCTGTTAGTTCATGGTAGCATAGGAATAAATTCATCCCCTAAAAAGCAAAAGAATCTAAATGTGAAGACACCCTCCTTTTTTTCCATTCTTTTAAAATTAAAAGACTCATTTGGCTAAGCTTCAAGCACAGTCACTACTCACCAATTAATCTCATAAGTCTTTTTAGGTTTACTTCAAGTTATAGAGGCTATGAAAATGAATGGCATTCTTCATGATTAATTGGTGTGCCAAAAGTGCATTGTTCATCTTCACATGTATTCGATACTTGACTTTGAAAGCTCGTGTCTCAAAATTTATCTCAAGTCCACCACTTTATTGTCCCTGATCCCTTCAACCCTTGTGCCAAACAATCGTCCATTCGTGGGTAGGTGTTGAACTCGTTAGGGAGAATAAGCTAGATCTGTTGGAGAAGAGAGCGATAATGAGATGAGATGAAAGATGAAGAGGGTAAAGGATCAAAAGAAATATTGAGAATTGAGAAAAGGGTAATTTAGTAACTTTTAAATTATTGTTTTTAATTTAAATATTATTATTTTATTTTATAATTTTATATAATTATTTTAATCTTTAAATCTAGACCATCAATATAACATCCAACAGTAATAAATGAAGAAGAATGTGATGGTTCAAAAGACACATGGAACCAAATTATTCATTACCAAGTTTCTAAATGCCTAATTAATTAACTATGGATAAAACATTTTTAATTTTCTAGTCTACAATATGTATCCTCCTATCGTAAACTCAGAAAACCTACAGAAAGCAAGAAAAATCAGTCCCCAATGAAGAACAACATTCAGCCATGAAATTATTGTAGCGGCTCAATGACCGTAAAAATAGTATTGTAGAACATATATATAATAAGTATGATGTAAAAGTAATATACTTTTAGTTTCAATTTAATCTTTGGCTTTCTTTCCAAATTCCACTACTATAGCTTTATATTTTGCACTGCTCTCAAAGTTGCGGTCTTGCTTGGAATGCAATATAACACCCCTATTCACTAGCTAGCTAGCTAGTGCTTAATTAGTTAGTAGCCCGTAGTAGGCACATTGACACGCATTACCCTGATCAAGGTAGTAAATATGTAGCGCGCTCAAGGGCAACCAATTGCATGCCAAACACATGGCAAGGAGTTGTTGGCGTAACCATGGCAGGAGGTACAACTGATGGATCGCGTTATATCGCCATGCTCACAACACATATTTTATTTTATTTTTATTTTGTTTTTATTGAGATAACTCTATCAATTCATCTTTAAATACATTCATAATAAAATTGATAGATTCATAATAAGTGAATATTTTTTTAATAAAGTTAACGAGGTTTATGTTTATTGTGAGCATACTTACATATGAATTATTAGACTTAATCCATCAGCAAATGCTCACAATATTTTTTTAGAGTTATGTGTTAATTTATAAAAAAAAAACTGATCTATTTATTTAGGACATGAAACTCTCTCTTCAACTTTTTTTTTTTTCGTGTTCTACCAAAATTAGGATAGATTGAACATCTCAACTCACTTTATCTAGATGAGTCAACTCATCTTTCCATTTCAGAGTTGACATACGACAAGTTGGTCAAGCGGGTCAATTAATCACTTTGTAGAGTCATTTGTATTCCTTTTCCTTAATTTTCACACCTGGGTTATGTTTGAGAATTTTTGTAGATAATCAAAGGGAGTGATCTTTAATAGAATAGAAAAAAAATGACAAGAAATATAGTGGAATAGATCATATCATGATAATGTTTCAATGTTTAACATATATTAGGTATGTGAAAGGGAAATATATTTCATTTCCTTCTTAACCCCTGATTTGAAGGGATAAAAAATCGCGACTCTTTATAATTTCCAAACACTTTCAACAAGATAAGCAACTCACTTTCTTATCATTCCCGTCATCACCATCCATCCAAATATAGCGTTACATTCCATCAAAGCTGGTAGTTCAATATTAAACTTGAACGATAGAAAGAAGAAAAAATACGTCGGAGCATTGCCTTCTCTTAACAAAAATGATATTTGAACCTCAGTTTATTGGGAGCACCTAGATACCCAAGAGAAAAAAAAAAATATGAAGAGAAAAGTCAGAGCGAAGAAAAAAATAAAGTGATGAGTCGCCCATATGATTTTATAGGTTTGTTGGGTGTATTGAGAATTGTGGAGTTTAAATAACATTGTTCTTCTCTTAATAATTGCCTAGCGTGTCCAAATGCAATGAATCTAAACATGTTCACATATAACTCATTTTGTTTTGCATTTTTATTTTTCTTGGCTTCACTGTTTTGGGGTTTTGTGTTGACATCTAATGAATATAATAGTTTAGTGTGGTACAACAATTTGTGGTCCCAAATCTTAAAATCATGAGTTTATATAATGAAAGATCCAGCCTACATTTAGAGAATATACTAGTCAATTGATGCCATTTTCTCTATGTGAAGAAACCCTGGAAAGTAACTTTATGCCAATTTTATTGGTGAGGGCGATGTGGAGGCTTCAAACAGGATTAGAACAATACAAGGAGAATGGACAAAAATCTAACTACCGGGAAAACTTATTTAATTTCATGGGTGCAAACAAAGACGAACAAACTGAAACATTAAGGATGCAAAATTCATGAAAAAATTCGAAATCAAATTTGAGATTTTATCAATGCAAATAGAAGTGTTAGGAAACTCCTATAGATTCTCCTCTCTGAAAACTCGGATCAAATGATGCATGATGATAGTGATTTACAAACCCCACAGGTTTTCTGTCTTGTAGTGAACTTTGCTTGTAGAGGAGGATGAATATCCTCTCATATTCCAGAAGTAAGTGGAAAGGATCTTTATCAAATTGCAAGCTAGAATTTGTCGCCTATAACCATGAAGAAGAGGTGGAATTTTAATGTGTACGGAAAGTTTATATGTGGGGCAAGCAATAAACATGCTATGAGCAATTAAGTTCACAACAATCGAATATCTGCAGAATCTAGGCCCTCAGGATTCATTGATCTCAAACTTTAATAAGTCAACAAATCAAAGCATGAAGTGACCAGCAGCACATATATTTGAAAATAACCAAAATCAAGTATACTAATCTTGCTGGTTCTTGACAAACAGTTGACTCAAAATTAAATCCAGTTCATTTAGACAAGAAACTTACTACATTATCTCATCCTCAAAAGCTTAAACTGGCCTTTGGGATGGAAGTGTGAGCAACTACGCTCGATCAGTCTCAGTCACATTCCAATTAATGTATACTAAGCCTTTAATTTTGGCTACTACTGCCTAGTAATTCTTCTATGGGGCAACTTAAATGATTCATCATGATGATGATCCTTATTCTCTTCATCAGGGCTATTCCCTCTTTCTTGATTATTATCACCTCTATCTACCTCAAGTTCTCTATATCTATGCAAATACCTTCTCATTGGATCTGCATAGTCATCAAAACCAAGCGTCCCCAAGGCCCAGCAGATGTCATCCCCATTCACGGTCTTCCTCCTCTCCTTCCTGCACTTCTCCGATGCCTCGCTTGTCACAAAGCTTATGAACTCTGACACACACTCTTGCATTGTTTCCTTTGCCTCCTTTGAGATTTTTGCGTTCTGGGGCAGAATCTGCTTCATGATTCGTCCAACGTTGGCTATTGGCAACAACCGGTCTTGTTCCTTGATGCCACCACCGTCATTAGAGGAACTGCCCCCGACGTTATCCATCCCCTCCTTGTTTTTTTACTAAAGTAGGCTGAGAATCAAAGGTCAGATAGAATCCTTATATATATAGATACATACGTATAAAAATGTACACAAATGACACATACATGAAATTGTGACTGGGTCTTGATCAATGTGACATGAATGATGCCAACTCAGTCGGCTACAATATTGGAGAGATTATTATATAAGCACAAATTTAATACATCATATTAACACATTCATAATAAATGTGGATCTCATTAATTTTATTCAACATATACTTACTTATTTATAGATCTTATTAATCTTTTTATAAGTGTGCCTAAGAACTAATTCTTAATTAGAGTCATGTGGATATAAGAATTTTGCTTATTGTGTGGAGTATGCATCACAATTATTAATTGGAGTACACAGTCATTTTTCGTTGCTAAAATTAGACAGAGCCCACCCCGAATAGCCTTTGCATGTGATTGGCTTTTTACTTTAGGGGATGAGGAGGAGGCTTTTGGGTTAGTTGAAAGAGTGAAAATGAATAACAAATAGCCCTTTGACAGCTCTAAGATATAAGTTAATAAATTGATTGATGTTAGTATTATGGGTAAAGAATTAAAAATGAACATGTCCACTACCTACCAATGAGCTTACACTACCATGTTTCAAGAAATGATGAGGAGTTTTGAGCTTAGGGTTACATATGAGAAATTTTGAAGGGCTAGCTTTCAAAGTGGAAAATTTTTCTTTAATTATTTGATTTATTTATTGTTTAATATCTTAGTTTTGTGTAGGTTTTTTTTTATCTTTTTATAATCTAATGAATTACAGTAAAAAAAAAAGTTTCTTATTCTAAGAATACTAACCTTAATCTCTCTTTCCTATAATTTTGGTGTAAGAATGTAGATAAGTTCTTACATGTTACAACAAGGTGTAAGGATGACCTGATAGCATCAATTACTCACTAAATAAAGTATGCATGGAATTATTAATTTTGAGATAATGTTTCCATATATGTTCATACTACCCAAATAAATAATAAAATTATAATATCACTTCATGAAAGATAAAATAGAATTATTTAAAATAAATAATAAAAATGATATTTATATAACGTGGTGTATATTAAAATGTGTATGCTTAACATTGTTTTTTATTATATTTTATTTTACATAATTTAATAAAGTAGCTAGTATATCGTCATTCTTTTTTTTTTTGGTTACAAGTATATCGTCATTCTAAACGACAGCGGAGTAATTTTTAGTTTTCTTTTACAATTTGTCCAACTTCGGTAGGTGGAATTGGAATGTAGGAGCCGTACAACTTCCAACTGTCAATGAGTTCCGAGGTCGTCGGGAGTTTCCACTTTTGTTGAACATAAAGTCTGAGATGCACATTTGGCATCTTCATTTCTGTTTTTATTCCTAAAATAGGACATATTTAAATAAAATATTTACTAGCAATAAGTAAGCACCTTTAATACGAACTTGCAGTTTTACGAATTAACTAGTGAATTATTTAATATGGTTTTATTTTTTATTAAATTTAATATGGTTTTATTACAATTTGTATTAAAACGTTACATTAATTTCACTATTATTTAAATAAGTTAGGCTCATAAATATAACTATCAATACAAATTTTCAAATATAAATGCATGTCATTTTAACATTTAATTTTATTTTGCTGTATATTTTTCTTAAATTTTATTAAATAATGTTTCTTATGTTTGATAACTTGTTATCAGCATTTTTATTCAATATTATATTTAATTATATTATGTTAGTTGTTTCTCCTACCATACCAAATAATTACAATACATAAAATTAAATATGCTATAAACTATTTATACAACTAATATAACGTGAATAATTACTTCTCAACACAATTTGAGGGTTTTTCTTTATCCTGGTCGTCTTTAGAAGTTTCTTTTTCCCCCATAAATTATAACGAAATGTTTGTGGTTACGATCATTTCATTGTTGCTGGTATTTAGATGCCTATTTCATCTTCTTATTTTTCATTAAGGGTTTTGCTAATTGATACCTTAATAAAGACACTAGTGAACCAACATAGAATAGAATTTTCTTTGAAAAATTGATACATTCAATACAGTGGTATAAATTTAAAAATCTTATTTTTAAATAATAATAAAAAATTCATTCTTGATTCTTTTAACTAGCTAGCAAAACCCTTTCAATGAAGCTTGATATCTTATATTGGGTGACTACATAACTTTAGACATCTAAAGTGATACCTGTGGCAGAGTTTGAGACGTATTAATGGTGCCGGCCGCATTTGTTAGGATTTTACTCAAATAATAATTTTCCGAAGTGTGCTAATCCTTTCTTCCCTGCATCAGTTAACTTTGGGTCTTTCAAATCAAGAGATATATATGCTGTAATATATGGCTTAGACACTGAAAAGATGAGGAGCATATAGAATCATTATATTTAAGATAAATATTTAGGTATTTTGAGAGTAAGAGAAAACATTTATTTTATTTTATTTAATAAATGACGCGTAAGTTTTATAGGTTATTATTGTTGCATATTTTCCTACATATTTAATGCGATAGCTAATATGTTATTTATTAAAATAAATAAAGCAAATACATTTTCTTATTCTCAGAACACCAATAATTTCTCTTATATTTAATTAAAGAGTTATATGTTTCTATTTTGGTACTTATAAAGTTTAGGTTAAGGAGAAAATTAGTTTCAATTCATTATTAGAGCATGGCTTTTGACTCATTGAGAGCCTGTAGAAATATATACAAATCAACTACTAGCAGAAGGATTTGAAATCAAACCCAAATTATAATAATGCATAATTAAAAGATCAATTAATCGGATGAGCTAACCCATTAGTGAAGAGTCATATGTTTCTATCTATCATTACATATATCTCCTTTGCGCTTGTACCATTTTCTTTCATTTCCTTTTTCTTTTTCCCTGAAGGGCCAAAAACTATGAGAGGAGTCAATACTTTCAGAAAACCAAGCCTTGGAGTTCCTGGCTGGTACTTTAGCTCTCCTGTGAGATGAGGACCACAATATTTTTGCTATTTTGGAGGTGGCGAATGAAAGGAAAATATAAATGCTTGAGCTTAGTGGGAATTGGACTATAGAATGTGAGTTGTACCAAATAAAAAATACTTTGGAGTATGAGTAAGCCATATTCTTTCTGCAATTGTCATATTATATGCTTTCAAATTTGAATTTGAGTTTGAGTTTAATTTGAGACCTTTAATTATTAATTATTTCTGACAACAATATTAAAATGATCACTGCACTAATAAATTTTATCCCCCAAAATAATCAAGTAAGTCAACTCCTTATGTGTATTACCATTATATAGTCAGTGCAAGTGGCTATTTATTGTGCTCATCTATCTCTAAGACAAGTGGAGTGGTGCCAATGATCGCGAATATAAAACACAATTAGCCAACACCGAATTGACTAACCTATGCATACAAACCCACCAAGGGTTGTCGATTAGGTTAATATTTTCTTATTAAAGTAATTTTGATCAGCATTTAACCATGCTATATATTGTTTTTGCCCCATTACTGTGCTGCTTAAGACAAAAGAAACGTGGTGGAATCAACTAGTAAAAGTAACTTTCATTGTAAAATGATATTATAATGGAAAGTACACCTAGAAATTAGCAAACTTCTGATTTTATTGATTGTTCGATGAGAGATGTAAAATTAAAAAAAATATATTATTTTAACATTCGTGGTTGAAAGTTGCACCCATACATTCATTTTACCATGAAATTATTATCCATACCCATCTCACTAATCTATTTTATTTAATGGTAATGGACTGATTATCTATATGACACACCTAAAAATAAATATTAAAATAATATTATTGATACAATATATATATATAGAGCATATTATATAAGAAATGTGGTTTATTTTGAGAGTAAGAAGAGTAAATCTACATCATATAATCATACATAAATAATTAAGATTTAAAAATAATTAATGATAATTAATATTTATATACTTTTTTAAAAAAATCACTTAACTTCATATTTTAATTTTGATAATTCATATAAGATTTTAAAATTAAGATTGACTTTGTGTGACTTTATATATATATATATATATATAAATGGAGAGTAAGCGTGGCCTCCACGATTCCTTTTGAACTGCCCTTCGTGTGGCCTAAAAAAGACAATATAAGCTGAGCCTGCGAGAAATTCGTAGGAATATACTATAAATAATATATGTGTCGCATTTGGTTTAATAAACTAATGAGAATGCAGGCATACGGTCGGGTACATAAAAGTAAAATAAAATTATATATTGTGAACTTCACGTAGACACAATCACTTGCTAACATTTTAATTAATCAGTTCAATTGATGTAAAGATACGTGAGTAAAACGCGTATTTACTGGCTGTAAGCAATTGCTCATGGAGCATTGCCAAAAGGCAAAAAGCAATTGCTTTGCTTTGGAGTCAATCATTTAACTAGCACGGTGCCCGCAGGCATTCCTTTGACCCACTAAGGGACAGTGTACATTCCATTACATATATAAACAATGTTAAAAATTAAATAACAAAATCTTCACAATTATAAGTTATATCCTTAGAGTTCTGTACGGTTGGAGAAATTTAATATTTGACCTTCCACTTCATGCCAATACAAGAGATGGTACAGGTATGGCCTCTTTGGCAAAAGGTTGTCGCTACCCACAACCGAAAGAACCGATTTGAAACAAAGCGAAAGGGTTGAAGACTTCCAGCAAGGATTTCAGAGCACAAACGTATATAATTTAATTTAATAGAGTCGGCAAAAGACAAAGTGAAATGATTAATAATCATGATTGATGAATGGCCAACTATTGCATCTTGTGGTAACGTGGATGAATATTCTGAGCATATGCACTGTTGACATCACCATTAGTCCGTTTCAACTCATCTATACAGATTTTGTAGTTAGTTTTGCCTGTTGGAATCTTGGTAAGGGCGACTTTGTTTTATGCGCCACAAGAATCTATGCCCCTAATATTAAAAGTAACCTCCAGTTGACTGGTGTAGTTGATAGAAGAACATCTATAAATTTAAGGCCTGTTGTTATCAGAAGTTCTTTAATTTTGGCTTAATTTTTTGTTTTTGGTGGATTCTCTTTTTGCTTAAATATCTAGATATTATTCTCTTCAACCTCAGCCACCACATCCAACAACCAACCAATCTTCTCTTCCCTTCAATCTTAAGACCACACCTTCCTCCCCTAACTTATGAAACTTTCTTAACATTACACTTACACACGCATCTCTCTCTTTCACCCCACACACACGCACGGAGATTGCTTACCCTTCCATCTCTCTCTTTCTTAACATTACATAAGGAAATAATAAATTAAAAAAAATCACTTTTTGATGGGATAGGTTGGATTTTTCAACCAACCTAGTCTCGTTCTGTTTTATGGCTAACTCGAATGGGTCAAAGGATGGTAAAATAGCTAAAATTTAACAAAAATTAGGTTGATCTATCAATCTATTTTTTTTCAAGAATTGAATTATTTTTAATCAAATAATTAAAATAGATCAATCTTACCAATTTTATGATTAACCCATGACGAGTCAAGGGCGAGTTTGCCACCCCTACTTTTAACTAACATATATAATATATGATATATGACTAGAGACGGGATGCTTACTACCAAGGAAATCTCTCCCATTGTTGCCATTCACAATATTAATTAGAATCCAATATCTTGTTTAAAGGAGACAACTGCCATACCACTTCAATCAAATAAGTATTGGTTATTAAATTATTAAATTAAATTAAAAGTTTAAATATATTTTTAGTTCTACAACATAGGAATTTTCTAGTTTCGATTCCTCAATTTTATTTTTTTACAATTTTAGTCTTTCATTTCTTAAACATTATCATAATTGTTTATGGATGTTAACTTGTTTTCATTAAATAGTGATGTAGAAAATGAAGAGTAAGACATGTGGCAGTAATGTTGAGAATACCATCACTTAATAAAAGTAACGTGGAAGATCATTTGTGCCAATAACATTTAGAAAATGAGGGACCAAAATTATAAGAGATCAAAACCAAATTAAAAAATGCTATGGTATGTTTTTATTTTCATTTCTTCTTTTCAATATGTTTTAAATTTTTCAATATTGTATGAAAAAAATAAATATAAGAAAATCTTTTTCTGTCTATAATGTTTTCTTTTTCATTATTTTTTCACCAAATCCTTAAAAACAGAAAATATATGCCTATTGTTTCTATTCTCAAATTCTATTTGGAATTAATGCATTTTATTCTAGTTAATTTCTTTTATAAATAAATGTTTTGATCCATTTAAAATCTTTCTTGAAAGATTCAGTTGGTAATTAAACTAAAACTTTTGATTTGTCTACTTTAATTTGGTTAAAAGAGTGTAGACACAGCATCAGAGATGCTGCAGTATAGTTAGATCACTCATGAGAATGAAAATCAGATCCCATATTTGAAATTCCTTCAATTCTATTTCTACGTACCAGATGGGTCCTTTGCTCAGTAGATTGCACTTTGACTGGGATATTACATGGGATAAAATCCTAGACCCTGTATGTATTGCTCAATTTCTTCTTCCTCCAAGGAGAGAGTGCGATACGAATCACAGGTAGAATTAATAATGCAGCATGAAGTTTTCACTGTTAGAACAACAGAGGCTGAGCTTACAAGCTTAGAGCGGGATTTGGATTAACTTAGTTTATATTCAAAATCTTACTAGAGAACTTTTGAAGAGAAAAAGTATAGTATATTCTTTTCCCAAAAAATAAGCAGAATCTAATCAAATATGCACTTAGCCTGAAAACTGAGCTGGAAAGACTGTTGAGTCTTTGACGAGTTTCATAGTTCACAGGTGTAATATATAGTTGAGTATCATCAACCACACTTGTGTTCATAAAAAAAAAAAAATCAACCACATCTGTCAGTACTGGATAGTCAAAGTTGTAAAGATTCTGTTTTTATAGTACTTATGGTGTGTAAAACAAACCAAAAGACTACCTTTAATGCATTAATTGATTCGGAAAAAGATCATAGTGGTGTATCCAACTGAGTGTTGGGCTCCAAGTCCATGGACTACACTAGGCTGGGCATTTGTGTGTGTGGGGAATGAAACTACTACTTGTTATTCTCCTTTTCAAGGGATTTTCCAAGGAAACCGGCCAATCTGTGTTCAGAGGTGTGAACAGAATAAATGTTTTCCTAGCTAGCTTAATGCAGTCTTTAAGTGTTCAGGGCAGCTTTCTTAGGAACATTCTGAAGTTCTTTGTTTGCCATCTTAATTTGAACATGATAAGTACCTTAATCAGCACAAGGGAAATAATATAGTTGGATGGCAACAGACTTACTCAGAAGTCATATTATTGAGAAACAGGACTTGCACCTCTTTGATTTTTCATCGGAATATCCATTTTATATGAAAGAGTCTCCACTTCAAAACATTTGAGTGCTTTTACAAACTTGATGAGAAATTTTCACCTCCATTTTTATCCTTCAACCAAACATACCCTGAGGAACACAACCGAGGAGGTAAAAGGGTAGACAAGATATCAGAATTCATAGACATCAAGACAGACTCAACATTTAGAATTAATACTGTAGTGAGTATCAAGTTCATTGTTAAGGAGGGCAAATCTGACCGTGAACTTTAGCTAAAATTCATGAACCCTTGGCTAACACGAGAAGATGAGGACTAATAAGAATTGAGAACACAATAATATTACCAAAAATATGATCAGAGGTACCCAAATCCAAAGCCCAAGAATCAAGAATGAGACTGAGGCACAGCTGGCATTCTTGCAGCTGATTATCCAATTGAAAACTGATTAGTCTAATAACTACTACCACTTACAGAGCAAAGAACATGAGTTTGCATCAAAGAAATTTCGAGAAAAAGAAAAGAAAAGAAAAAACAAAACCACATAGGCAGTATCACATTAGTTTGTTTGCAGTATGAAATTTCAGTACTCTTATTCAAACCTCCTTTCAATGAGCCACCTGAAGAAACTGGTGTCCATATCATGACTTGTCAGTTCAATAACTCAATGGGACAAGAATGAACTGTATTAATAAAATGAGCATTAAGCTAAACATTGAGATATAATGTGACAGCTACAGATGGATATCTCCATCTTGCTAATCCGTGGCTCTTTACAAAAGACCTATCTCTCAATTTTCACTCACCCAATAGTTGAACATAGTTTGTCAGATATGTTTCTCTTTTCAAACAGGTTTCACAGGGAACAAATTCTTGAAACAAAAATGGCTTATACCAGTTCAGAAGCGTACCAAACACCAAGAGATAAGTAAACCTAGGGAAACAAAAACATTCGACAAGATCCAAATGAATTTATAATATCAGCAACAAGGTCTCAACTCGCTACTCTCAACTAATCCACAAATTCCACGAAACAAGCAATAATTTTAACTTCCTTATGGATAGTATGTAAAAGTTCATTTAACAGGAGTTTTGCCCAAAGGTCCATTGGCATATCAGCTCATTTCACTACTGTAAAGCATTACACTGAAGCATCCTTAAACTCAGAACAACTCTCCAAGAGATACATCCATTTACTTTACACTTTTCAAAGCAATGTGAGCTCGCTAACCAACACCTACTTATTAATGACCTAAAAGCACCCTTAGCCATTCAACCCATAAAACTTTCCGTGACAGGAAGCAATTACTTAATGAAACATAAGCCGCATTATCCCCTTGTTCCACACAAGATAATCAAACAACCAACTGCCAAGTAAGAATACTTTCTTCAAACTTCATAACAAAGGCAGTGGTCTTGACAATATCTGACACGAATCCATCACCTTCTTTGAAAAAGAATAAAGAAACCAAATAGACAAAGATGTTGTTTAAGGTATTTTCCAACCATAGAAGTATTTATACTCTTGGATCAATTATTTATAAACAATCAAGTTGCTGATTATGATCAGAATTGTGACTAAAATCTAAAAAGGTTCGAACTGAGCAAATGAAAGATTTCAATCAAATTACTAAAAATCCAATCATAAACAGGAATAGAAAAAAGTACTTAAACGGGATGAAGGAACAAAAGATGGGTGCCATACACCAAACTCTGTGATCACAAGTTAACCAACTGCCAGATGCTAACATCCTCCCTGATGTAGCTTTACTAGCTGAGATGTATCATTCTCCTCGAAACATGTCACAAATCTTTGCAGGAACACCTTATCAGACAAACCAAATGGTGTAGCTAAGTTAGCATTCTCCTTCATCAAACCTTTGGAGAGAAGATACTGGATAACTGAAGCCCTTGGAATAATCCTTTTCTCCAAACTAAATCCAAAAATTGCCGGTCTCTCACGGAGCACTGAACAGTCCCAGCCAAGCTTACCGATCCAAAAGCTCATCACTGCATTGAGTTTGTCCTTAGATCTAAGCATACACTGCGGATGCCTTCTAAAAGCATCCAAAATCTCTTGTTCAGACCAACCCCATTTCTTGAAGGCTTCAACTTTGGCATCCCACTTTGATTTGGTGACAGCCCTTTTGGCCAGCAGTGCAACACTGAAATCAAACTTGGAAGGATGAAATCCCAATTGCTTAAGTTCCTCCACAGTTTTACCCAATTCAGCAGAGCACAGTATAGAAGGCCTAGTTGTAAGCAAATGGTGAATGTTGGAGTCAGTCAAGCCATGACGAAGGAGCAAATTCACATTTCGATGGACTCGAGCATCACTAAGGAAAGGGAGGCATGCAATAGTATAAGTAATGACTTTCTCATCAGAGGGACAGAACCTCCTTACCAGTTCATACATAGGGACTATGTGGTTGTCAAGGCTAACACGCAGGAACCCGGGCTCCTAGTCACCATCAGGAGAATGTCGGAGCGGGAAGCACCTTTGGAGGCTAAAAATTGAAACTTTGGCAACACCCATTTGTTGAGGTCGCATGTAAGCAGATCCGGTCTCCTGCTGATGATGCTGTTGATCTGGGAGTTTGAGAAACCTTGGTTTCTGAAGAATGAGAGAGCTGAATCGGGCTTATCGGGAGTGTCGAAATGAACCCGCTTGTATGCTTTGCGAGCAGCTTCTTGCGAGAAGCCGCACTTGCTTCTGAGGTAGGACAGCGTGAAAGATTGTCGATGTGAGGTGGTGGTGGTGGAAGAAGTGGTGGAGAAGAAGTGGACAGAGATGATGGGTGATGGATGGTGCTTGTGACGCAGAAAATCGTAACATTCTGGGGATGTTGATGCTACTGGGTCAGACACAGGGATAGTGGTACTGTTCCTGTTGAGGTAGAGAAAAACTCTTTTTAGAGGGTGATAGTTACACAGAGACATGAGGTTGGAGATAGAATGAAGCTGATTCAACGAAGATGCTTGTCTTGTGCTGTGTTGTGCGGCAATTCGGAGGTCAGAACCTCCAGTGTGACTAACACCGAAAAAGTGAGAAATGGCACCTGAAGTTGAAGATGCAAGGCAATGTTATTGGGGTTAATGTTGTTGTTGCTGTTGTTTTTAATAATAAGTAAATCACCAATCTAACCCTTGAAAATAAAAACGAATGCCATCAGTAATTAAAAATTAAAATACATGTACAGCAAAAATTAAAATGAAGTCAGCTTAAATAATTTAAGATAAATACTATTATGAAGAGATAAAAATTAAATAACTTTTTTACAATAAATTATGAAATTGGAAGTGAAATGTTAGATATTTTATATGATGCAAATCAAGGTGGACGATGATGTATTTCTTAATTTTAGTAAAAGGTACAAGTAGATTCAACGATGATCATCCCATCAATGTCAGATTACAATTTATGGGCTTAAAAAAGGCTTAAAAACGACTCACGAAATCTCTTAATAATAAGTTCAACTGTGAGTTCAACTATTTTCGCAGCAACTCTTTTTCTATTATCATACTCACTCACCCTTTTTGGTTCCACAAGACCACAACAATCCCCAAGACTTGTTACCATCCCACAGACGACATTTCAGAACTAATTCTGTAGCCCAGACGGCAGTCATGTCGAGTATCAAATTCATTGTTAAGGGGCGCTAAATAACCATTAGAAGATGAGGACTACTAGCAGGATCAAACATCAGGATTTTGCTACTCTTGTTCAAACATTATTGCTATAGAAGGCCAGGTAACATAAAACTTGGGAAAAATGAAAAAAAAGAAAAGATCATGAACTTTCAATACTCGGCTTTTTCAAGCTCCTTTCAATATAAAACCAAAAGAAACTGGTGTCTTGTCTTGACTTACAGTTCAACAACTAAATGGCAGAAAAAAGAGATGTAAAAGTTTTAATTAGTAGCATAGGGCATTAAGCTAAACATTGGAAAAAAAAGGAGTAACAGCTGCAGATGGAAAACTCTTTTCTTTTCTTTTTTTTTTTTCTGGGTCAAGAGATGGACAACTCTGCCTTGCTGATCCATGGCTACTTACAAAAGATCTATAGGTGCGTGTAGATGTGATTTTAGGTTCTCATAATCATTATTTTTCAAAAGAAAAAATTATTTTTATATATTTAAATAATTTTTTCAAAAATAATCGGAATCTCAAAAAAAATTAATTTTTAGCTTTTCAACAGAAGCTAAAAAGAATAGGTTTTAAAAAAAATAATTTTCAGCTTTATCAATTATATATAAAATTTAAGTTTTATAATTTTTTTGAAAATCTGAAACAAACAAATCCTATATTTCCATTTTCACTACACTCATCCAACAGCTGAAGAGGCCTAAAATATGTTACACGATTTGAAGAAATGGGTTCTTGAATGAAACGTGGTTCATAACAGTTTCGAAGAAGTACTTTACCAACCACAAAGACATATATTAATTTGGGAAAAAAACATATAGATAAACAAAGGACAAGATCCAAAAGAATGTATATTATCAGGAGCAAGGTCTAAACAGTGAACAAATCCACAAATTTCAAGAAACAATAAATAGATTTTTTACTTCTATAGGAATAGTATGCACAAATTCATTTAATAAAAGTTCCACCCGAATGTCCTTTGACAAATCTGCTCTTTTCACTGCATAAAACATTATACTAAAGCATCCTGAAACCTGGATCAACCCTACATGCAATAGATCCATTTACTCAAATCTTTTCTCATCAAGTGTGAACTCCACCGGTCTATAAGCAACTTGTACCTATTTATGGCCAAAAAAAGAAATGCATAGCTTTGCAACCCCCGTAACTTGCAGTAACAAGAAGCTATTATCCGATGAAACAACATAATCCTCACTATCCTCATGTTCCACACAACAAAATCAAACAACCAGTTCCACATGCATAACAAAGGCGGTAATTGTTTCCCAATGAAGAAGATGGGATACTACAGAGAGTATATAAAAAAGTTCACATCAAAATCTGCAAAATAATCAACATAACTCTTCAATCTGTCAGATTTACCCTAAGCCAGAGAAGGATTTTTGACATTTTATCAATTATACTATGGCTGAAATTAAAATGCCAACACAGGGCAAGCAGTTTTTGCTCTCATGCCCAACATGTAAAAATGTTAGAAATCCAAGCAACATTCCAATCCTATAGTTCCTGTCTTCCTGACTATATCTGACATGAACCATCCACTTCTTTTGACAAGAATACAGAAAGAACCAAACAAACCAACAAGGATGGTGTACACAGGTATTCTCCACCCATAAAACCATTTATACCCTTGGATCAATTACTTGTAAACTATCGAGTTACTGCTTCTGATCAGGACCATGACTAAAATCTAAAATGGTTCCAATTAAACAAACAAAATAGTTCAATCAAATTAGTACAGATCCAATCACAGACAAGATTAGAGAAAGTACTAAAATGAGATGAAGAAAAAAGAAAAGGCTACATCACACCAAAATTTGCTGTCATGTGCTAAATCCTCCCTGATATAGCTTTAGTAGCTGAGAGGTTTCCTTCTCCTCAAAATATGTCACAAATCTTTGCAGGAACAACTTTTCAGTCAAACCAAATGGTGTAGCTAAGCTACAATTCTTCTTCATCAAACCTTTGGAGAGAAGATACTTAATAACTGAAGCCCTTGGAATAAGCCTTCTCTCCAAACTATACCCAAAAATTGTTGGTCGCAAGCATAGCACTGATCGATCCCAACCAAGCTTACAAATCCAAAAGCTCATCACTGCATTGAGTTTGTCCACAGAACGAAGCATAAACTGCGGATGCCTCCGAAACGCATCGATAATTTCTTGTTCAGACCAACCCCATTTCTTTAAGGCTTCAACTTTGGCATCCCACTGGGATTTGGTCACGACCCCTTTGGCCAGCAATGCAATACTGAAATAAAGCTTGGAAGGATCAAATCCCAATTGATTCACTTCCTCCACGGCTTTACTCAAGTGAGTAGAGCAGAGCAGTGAAGGCCTAGTTCTAAACAAATGGTAAATGCCGGAGTCAGACAACCCTTGATGCAGCAGCAAATTCACATTTTGTTGCAAACGAACATCAGCAATGGAAGGTGGGAATGAAATTATAGAAGCAATGGCTTTCTCATCAGAGGGAAAGAACCTCCTTAGGAATTCAAACACAGGGACTATGTGGTTCTTAAGGCTAGGACGCAGGAAGCGCGGGCTCCTAGTCACCATGAGGATGATGTCAGAGTGAGAAATGCCTTTGGAGGCTAAAAATTGAAACTTTGGCAACACCCTTTTGTTGGGGTCGCATGTAAGCAGATTCGGCACCCTGCTGATGATGCTCTTGATCTGGGAGTCCGAGAAACCGTGGCTTCTGAAGAAGGCGAAAACTGAATCGGGCTTGTGGGGAGTGTCGAAACGGACTTGCCTGAGTGCTGTGAGAGCAGCTTCTCGCGAGAATCCGCACTTGTCTGTGAGGTACGACAGCGTGAAAGATTGTTGATCAGAGATGGTGGAAGCAGAGGCTGAGAAGAAGCTGATAGAGATGAGTGATGATGGGTAGGGTTTGTGTGGCAGAAAAAGGTAACATTTTGGGGATGGTGATGCTATTGGGTCAGAGATTGTGATACTGTTACTCTTGTTGTTGATGCAAAGAAGGGCTCTTCTCAGAGCTAGAAGGTGATGTTTAATGTGAAACATGATTGATAGATATTCGAGATTGGAGATAGAGAATGAACTGAAGTTGATTCAGTGAACAAGATAATCATTCTCTGCGGCAGTTCGCAGGCGTTTCTGAACGAATCTCCCTCCTCTCCTCAGGTGACCTGACCCTCGCCAAGAAAATAGGTGACCTGAACCTACTTTTTGTTTTTCTTACTTTTTTTTTTTTGAAGGATGTAAATATGTTTTTATTTCTTATAAATAAATAGGAAATTTTGGTTTTTGTTTTTTTTAATTAATTCCTCAATTTTAGTTTTTTTTGTGTAATGCGTACAATACAAATTAAAAAAATATTTATAACTAAAAAAATGTTCATATAATATTCACTTTAATTTTTATAATTAATTGATAAATAAAATTTATTTTGCTATATTTTTTCTTATATTTTGCTTGTGATTAAAGTCAATAAAAGAATACTATTATCTTATATAAATAATATATAATGTAGATTTAATTACTTTGAAAGTTTCTATAATATCAATTTTTAATTAAGCTTCTATAATTTAAAAATTTATAATTAAATCCCTATACTATATAAAAAATTGCCATCAAGCCCTTACAATTTAACAATTAGTTATTAAGTCTCTATACAATACAAAAACTTTCAATTAAATCCTTTTAGCTTTGAAATTTTGTAATCAAGTCCTATACTTTTGTATACTACAAGAATTTGATTGAAAATTATTTATATAATACAAGGACTTGATTGGAAACTTTTGTACAAAATAGAAACTTGATTACAAATTTTTAAATTTCAAGGATTTAATTAAAAACTTTTGTACAATATAAATACTTAACTACAAATTTTAAAACTATACAAACCTAATTAAAAATTAAGTAAAATTGTATAAAACTCTAGAATAATTAAACCTATTAAATATTATTGCACTTATAGATTTTAATAGGTTTTATACTATTAAATCTTATCATATGATATATAATAGACCCTAAGTTTCACATCAAATTTTTTAGTAATTTCATAATTTACGAATTATGCATTCATTTAATAAAAAGGAGGCACTTGTGTTATTTGTACCCATTTTTCATGTATCATTTGGATGCTAGGGCTTCATATTAGCATGAAATGGAAAGATTCGAGATTTTAGTGAAGTTATTACTTGTGAATATGATCAGGAGGCACAATAGACGCCAAAACCTTTCAGCACAGTCAGTGGTAATGTAACTCAAATCTCTAGTACTTGATACATTAGCCCCCGAGTCTCCAAAATGGTATCTTACAACTTCGGTTCAAAAGAACATTTCTAAGAAGATAGACAAGATATCAAAGAATTTATGAATATTCTTGCCGAGTACTAATACATTAAGGTTGGCAAAGTAAGCAATAATATCATCAGAAGTAAGAAACACCCGCATCCAAAACCCAATAACCAAGGAAGAATGAAACTGAAGCACAACTGCCATTCTTGCTGCAGACTATCAAATTCAAAACTGATTAGTTTAATAATTAATAGCAATTGTCTTCAACAACAGGATCAAACTTGATTGATATTAGCAAACTTGCAAGGGAAAAACAAAACCAGAGCTAAGACCATGTATTTGAGTCAGAAAAACCAAAACTGCAAAGGCAGTACCAAATTGCTCATTTGCAGTATGAACTTCCAGTACCCTCGTTCAGACCTCCTTTCAACATGAAACCTGAAGAAACTGGTGTCCTTGTCTTGACTTATCAATTCAAAACTCAATGACACAAAAAAGAAGAGTAAAGGGATAAAATTATAGAATAGGATGCACGCAAAAAATAAATCAATAGAATAGGCATTAAGCTAAACACTGAATAAATGTAACAGCTGCATATGGACATCTCTGTCTTGCTGATCCATGGCTATTTACAGAAAACCTATATCTCAATTTTAACAATACTCACCCAACAGTTGAACAGACCAAAGATTTTATCTTTTTTCCTTCAGACATGATTCATTGAAAAAGATTCTTGAAAACAAAATAGCTCATAATAGTTCTGAAGAAGTATTGTACCAACCACCAAGACATATGTTAAAATGGCAAAGAACATATAGATAAACAAAGGACAAGATCCAGAAGAACATGTAATTCTATGGACAAGGTCTCAACACACAACAAATCTACAAATTCCAAGAAACAATAAGAAGTTTCAACTTCTCTATCAATAGTATGCACAAATTCTTTTAACAGGAGTTTTACCCAAAGATCCTTTGACAAATCTGCTCACATCACTACCTAGAAAATTAAAGCATCCTCAAACCTCGAACAACACTCCGAGCAATAGTTACGTTTGATTAACTCTTTTCTCAGCAGCTGTGAAAACTGTAACCAACTTGTACCTGTTTACGGCAAAAAAAAACCACATACCTTTGCAACCCGTGCAACATCCAATAACAAGAAGCTATTATTCAATCAAAAAACTAAATCCACAGTAGCCTCTTGTTCCACACAAGACAACCAAACGACCAGCTGCCAAGTAAGAAGACTAACTAGCCTTTCTCCAAATTCATAACAAAGGCAGCAATCATTTCCCAATAGAGATAAATATGGAATACTACATAGTGCATACAAAAAGCTTTTACGTCGAAATTTGCATACAACTAAGATTTCCCCTAAGCTAGAGAATGATTTGTCATATTTCATCACTTCTACTATGGCTGAGTTTAAATTGCCAAAACAGGGAAAGGAGTTTTTTGCTCCCGAGCCCAACAGGTAAAAATGCAAGCAACATTCGAATCCCATCAGTCCTGACTATATCTGACATGAGCCCATCCACTTCTTTCAGCTAGAATACAGAAAAAAGGAACGAAACAAACCAGTAAGGATGGTTTACAAAGGTATTTTCTAACCACAAAACCATTTATACCCTTGAACCAATAATTTATAACCTAACAAGTTACTGATTCTGATCGGAACTTTGACTAAAATCTTATAAAAAAAGGTTCTAGCTGAGCAAATGAACAGTTCAATCAAATTAGTAGAAACCCAGACACAGACAAGAGACAGAAAAAGTGCTAAAGTGAGATCAGAAAGCAAGATGGCTGGATCACACCAAAATCTGTGGCCATGAGTTAAACTGCCTGCTATATGCTAATGTCTTCCACGGTACAGCTTCAATAGCTGAGACGTATCACTCTCCTTAAAACATGTCACAAACTTCTGCAGGAACATCTTCTCAGTCAAACCAAATGGTGTAACTAAGCTAGCATTCTTCTTCATCAAACCTTTGGAGAGAAGATACTTGACAACTGAAGCCCTTGGAATAATCCTCTTCTCCAAACTAAATCCAAAGATGATCGGTGCCACGTGAAGCGCAGAAGGATCCCAACCAAGCTTACTGATCCAAAATCTCATCACTGCATTGAGTTTCTCCTCAGACCTCAGCATAAACTGCGGATGCCTCCTAAATGCATCGAAAATTTCTACTTCGGACCAACCCCAAGTCTTAAAGGCTTCAATTTTGGCATCCCACCGTGATTTGGTGACAGCCTTTTTGGCCAGCAACGCCACACTGAAATTTAGCTTAGAAGGGTCAAACCCCAATTGCTTCACTTCCTGCACGGTTTTCCACAAGTCAGCAGTGCTGAGTATAGAAGGCCTAGAGCGAAGCAAATGGTAAATGCTTGACTCAGTCAAACCTTCATCAAGGAGCAAATTCACATTTTGTTGGACGCGAGCATCACCAATAGAAGTGGGCCATGCAATTACACAAGTAAGGGCTTTCTCATCAGAGGGGTAGAACCTCCTAACCAATTCAAACATAGGGACTAGGATGTTCTCAAGGCTCTTACGCAGGAACCCCGGGCTCCTAGTCACCATGAGGACGATGTCAGAGGGAGAAGCACCTTTGGAGGCTAAAAATTGAAACTTTGGCAACAACCTTTTGTTGGGGTCGCATGTAAGCAGCTCCGGGGCCTTGCCCATGATGCTGTTGATCTGGGAATTTGAGAAACCATGGTTTCTGAAGAAGGCGATGACTGAATCGGGCTTGTCGGAGGTGTCGAATCGAACTCGCTTGTATGCTTTGAGAGCAGCTTCTTGCGAGAAGCCGCACTTGTTCCTAAGGTAAGACACCGTGAAAGATTGTTGATGTGAGGTGGCGGAAGTGGTTGAGAAGAAGTGGAGAGGGATGGGTGAGGGGTGGCGCGTGTGTTGCAAGAAAAGGAAACATTTTGGGGATGGCGATGGCAATGGTTCTGGTTCGGAGAAAGTGGTAGAGAAACTCTTCTTTTGAGGTACAGAAGAAGAGATCTTCTCAGAGGGTGATGATAGTAAAATTGAGACATGAGATTGGAGATGATGATTCAACCAGTATAGCATGAAATGAAATAGTGTTAATTACCTTGCACTTGCAGAAGGAATCCACGCCACGCCCCACGGCTACAGAACCTCCGTGCGCGACCTCCACTCCAAACATACAGCACTTGAAAATGAAAGCTGATGCGGTACCGTCTAGTTTTTATATTTTCCACTATTTGGGTTCATTTTGGCACGTTTAATAGGGTAAAATTTAATAATATAATATTTGATAAATTTTTAATATTATACAATATTTAGTGTAATACTGTATAAGATATTTGATTTTATATTCAGTAATATTATAGATAATTTTAATATCTTAATTAAATATTAAATAAAATCAAATAATAATAAAATGGAAATTTTTATTATACTAACTTTCAAATATTATATTTATGTAAATATCTACTAATTAAAATTTAATTTATATTAAATGTTATTATTTATTTTAATATTTTATAATCATTTATTATTTCAATAATATATATAAATAAAAAATACTATTTTATATATTTTAATATTTTATATTTTTAATCATAATTATTTAAATTTAAGTTATTGATCCTTACTTTTATATATTACATATTATTTATTATTTATTTATATATTTTATTTGTTAATAATTTATAATTTTATATTATATATTATTTATTTAAAATATTTATTTATTAATTTATTTGATTTATTTTTATCAATTATATTTATTTTTATTTCATTGTGTCTAACTAAACTGATATTATATATTATTTGTATTTATTTTATTATAAAATTATTTTATTAAAAAATATTTTTATTTTAATAATTTTATTTTATTATTTTTTATATGGAATATTAACTGTTAATGACAAAGTGAAGACAATTTTGGTGAACATATTAACTGTTTTGACAATGATGGTTGTGGCCATTTTGAGTTTGTTCAAAAATATTACTTGTTGTGCTGCCAAAACAAATGCTTCTAAATTTTGTCTTTAAACAAATACCTTAATTACAGTTGACTCTAACAAAATAATGAAAGAAAAACTAAACAATAAGGTTAAGATTTGTCTCTAAGTAAACAACTAAATATCATTGAATTTGAAAGCTTAAATACAGAGAATCAAAGTCGGCCATCATCTCAACATTTTCATTGTTACTTTGCCCTTCCATCTTTATCGGTATGTACAAGCTTATGGGGAGCAAGCAAGGGATCTGATTCCTTAGTAGAACTAATATCTTGATGCTTATGCCTTTTACAATCTCCCTTTTCTAGGGATCATCAGATAATTTCTTTAATGGTTCCTTCAGATTTGGGTGCAATTTAAATTCCAAGTCCAAGTCTAGAAGATCAAAGAAGGAAAAGAAGCTAAAGTCAATGACAAATGATTCAGGAACTGATGATGAAGATGATGGTCCAGCTTGCCTGTCAAGATTCTATGGGAGCATTAAGAGTTTACAATGATTGATTGTATACTTGGTTGTGTATCATAAAATTGTTTTATACAAATAGTAAATATTGGTTTGCTTTATTTTCATGATCAACATATTCTTTCTTTACAAATTTGTAATTTCGTGTTATATTATGTGTTTCAGTTTAGAGTGATTATTTTATCTCGGGTTAATCTTTCAGATGGAGTGACCATTTTGCCTAGGAATGAATACAAATTTAATAATTGATGTTTAACCATACACCCCTAAATGAAGAGGAAATGATAATGGAAGCTTTTGAGAATATGTACAGGAAAAGGAAGGCATGTTACTAAATGACTTTGCATGTTTGATAGTTCTAAACATTGAACGTGCATATTTGAACGCAATTCCTTTTTGTTTTGGAACCACTGATTGGTGGTAGCTATCATTAGCCTTGAAGCCAAAGCTCCATTGGTGGGATAGTGATGATTATATTTATAAGGGACCAAACTGTGATTCACCATGGATGATAGAACTATGAATTTGATGTCTAATGTTGCAATCAATCAGCAATGTAATTGAAAGATCAATAATCAATGACAAAAACACAAAAAAGTTAGATGCCCACTTGAGCCCCCAAAAAAAGAAAATAAGGGTTTTAAAATTGGTTGCTTAATTGCCAACTGAACTTCCAATTAATCAAGAAATTCAACCAGTAGCTGCTATAAAAAAAAATCTATTCACATAAAACAATACGTAAATTTAAGTTGACAAGAAAGAGAAAATAATAATACCAATATGATGTCTCTTTTATGTATTGATATTTTTTAACAAGACATTTAGTTGAGCAACAAACCTCCATTCTTTGCCTTTCACCGATTCAAACTTATTTTGAAAACATGAAGAAAAAAGTGCAATATATATACCACCCTATGATTGTTGCAGATTGCCAATCGTTCCTCTAATCGAAAGCAATTCAATTCAACTCCAAGGTCATCTGGTTTCAAATGATAAAATATATATGTATATATACAGAAATCTCTTAGTCTATGGACATAGACATAACACTGTTCAAACCCCACAGACAAACATCACTACTGATATTAAGGGTTAAATGCTAAAGCCTTTCGGTATATCAGTTCTTTAATCTGTTCCTCATTAAAAGCATGTTGCTCAAAATCAAAGCTGAAGGGAGTCATGCACACAGGTTCATCACAAATGACATGCTGAGATGTCAGGAAGGGGTGTGCTAGGCATCTCCCTTGAAATCTAAGTCACTGGAAGACAAGATCAGCCCGGTGATAGTTTTTGCAAGATCAGGGGCATAGCTGCGAATCTAAAGTGAAAGAGAAACTTAATATATAATACAGCCGCAAAGCTGAATATTATAAGGCCACAGAGATATCCAAAAAATTGCAAAACAGAATTGAAATCAAGTCAGCAACACTCAAAGCTAGATCAGATCACATCTTAGATACCCAATGCCATAATAATAATGAACACGAAGTCAGATAAATAGTATTTAGTATATCGTTATACTCTAAACGCATACACGGGTACACTAAACGAAGAGTAAAATGCTTAGAGAGATAATCAGAGAGGGAACTTAGAAGAACTCTTAAATCCTTCAAGTCATCCAGTTAAAGTTTAACAGCTCTTTTAACAAGATTTTTTTTATTATTTTTTATTTTCAGGCATTTTTCTTGGTGCTGGTATCACGGTCCTAACAATATGTCAAGGAAGTATATCACAACAAACCAATTAAAAAACTTTTAATAGATACACATTGTCATACTTACACAATGCAGATGTTCATAATTATATATTCATGTCAGGAAATATGTATTTGGGTATCTAGTCTAACAGAAAAGCATCAATATATAGTCACTGCTAAGAAAAACTTGTCTTTAATTGTCTCAGATAAAGCATAAAAGGATCCGTTAAGTGCTGGATATTGTTTATGATGAGTGGAGGACAATATCAATGTGAGTATCTCTAGGCAAGTTTTCCCATTCTAGTAATGCAAAGCCATCTTGCTGCACTATGCCCCCTAAATTCAAACCATATCTTTTCCAGTGAATGCTTTTCAATGCTTTCGCAGATGAGTAAGAGATTGTACCAGGGGAAAGTGCATGAAAAAAACCTGATATTAAACATTATTACCATAAAAAAACTTGTTATTATCCAAATTAATTAGCAAATTAATAGAATCTGAAAAAGTAACCAAACTGAACTGAAACATATAACCCAAGGGACTTGTTGAGAAACCTCTGTTTTATCACCGTGTCTCTCTAAGCATTCGATGTTCTCCAGTGATATATTACTATTATGACTGCCTCCATTGTCTGTTCAGTTTGTTGACGGTTTTCAGTGCTGCAAGCTACACCACTCCCAACTTTGAGCTGCTCCCTGACAATATTCCAAAATGTAGATTACTTAAAAGCTGTTAGTGCTATAACTTTGGATACTTTTTTCATTAAGCATACAATATCCAGCAAGAAAGTAAATACTTTTGAGTAGTTTATATTATTATAGCTTAGACAAACCAGGCAAAACAATTTCTCATATTCGCTTCTCCTAAATGTGACTTATGTGAGACAATGTTCCTACAAAATTTGAAGGATCCAATATAATAAATAGCAACACATTAACACTTCACTTGCAAATAAGCTGATAGACGTTGATGTTTGATGCAATCTTGTGCATCAAACTTCATACCAGACATTTTAGGTTCTGCTAAGTAACTGAATCTTATACAAAAAGGCTTGCATATTACCTTCATATTACAAGCAATTAAGTCGACGCAGATACAAGAATAGTCATCTCTTTCCGGGCAAATGCAGTATTGCTGGGTTAATGATAACAGAGACCACTCCAGGAACCAAAAAAAATCAACCAAAGTTTTAAAAAAGGACAAGAAGCCTTTTCTTATCGACGAAATGAAACCCAAAACAAAAAGCCCACATAATGTACAATATTTGGGAGCTTCAGATCTGAACCCACCACTACTTCGACGTAGAATCCAGTCCCCACTCTCAGAGCTGAACAAATCAGAAGAAGTAGTGGGGAAAGAAAACAGACACAGCAGGGAGAGAGAGAATGTCGACGGAACCATCAGAATCGTTCAAGCCGTACGTGCTCTCCCAAACCCTACCCAGCCACAAGCGCGCCGTCTCCGCCGTCAAATTCTCCGCGAACGGCCGCCTCCTCGCCTCCTCATCCGCCGACAAGACCCTCCGCACCTACGCCTTCACCGAATCCGACAGCGGCACCCGCCGCCTGACCCCTATGCAGGACTACGAGGGCCACGAGCAAGGCGTCTCCGATCTCGCCTTCTCCTCCGACTCCCGCTTCATCGTCTCCGCCTCCGACGACAAGACCCTCCGCCTCTGGGACGTCCCCACCGGCTCCCTCATCAAGACCCTCCACGGCCACACCAACTACGTCTTCTGCGTCAACTTCAACCCTCAATCCAACCTCATCGTTTCTGGTTCCTTCGACGAGACCGTTAGGGTTTGGGATGTTCAGTCCGGCAAGTGTTTGAAGGTTCTCCCAGCTCATTCTGACCCGGTTACCGCCGTTGATTTCAACCGCGATGGGTCCCTTATTGTTTCCAGCAGCTATGATGGACTCTGTAGGATCTGGGATGCTACCACTGGGCACTGTATGAAGACTCTTATCGATGATGAGAACCCCCTGTTTCCTTTGTCAAGTTCTCCCCAATGGCAAGTTCATCCTCGTTGGCACATTGGACAACACTCTGGTATGCTATCTATTTCAACACTATCTCAATTCAATTGCCTTGTCATTGTGGGGAAAAAATGTAATTTTGTTTATTGTTTTTATTTTCCTTTTTGCTGGGGTATATTTAATTTGTAGAAGAATGGTGGGAATTTGATTTGAAGATCAGTGCTAGGAATGTGTTTTTAAGTTTTGAACTTGGATACAATTCTATGATGGTGCTTCTATTTGTATTTCGATTTCAAATTCTCAAGCTCTCAAGCTTCGAGTGGTATAGGTTTTGCTATGAGTTCATGATGCATTCAGTGATAAATTTTGCTTTACATAGAGAAGAGTTTAGATTTTTGTACCTTGAAGAGAACAAATTTTTTTTAGCAGAAATGGTCCTGTTTATTTGCACCATATGGTCTTGGACTTGAACCAATCAATATGGTGTGATGAGGGAAGAAAAAAAAGTTTCAATCTTTCTCATAGTGCTGCTCTTCTTCATGGCAAAAATGGCAGGGATTTTGATATTATGGACTTCAAAATGGAGAGGTGATATTTGATTAGTAAATGTGCTATGAGCTTTATTATAAACTTATTGCTCTAGAGTCTTCCAAAATTTCACTTAAATTTTGGGATCTCTTGGCTGTTTACATGTGAAAAGGCATGACAAATTGCTTCTTATGTTCGGTTTCTCTATTGGGTTCTACTTTGTGGAATATGTGTTTTTACTTGTAGTGATGTACAAGCTAATGTGATAGGTTTTTTCTTCTCATTTGCTGAGTAGCCACAAGGCAATGTGCTTCCCAACCCCGTATTATATCGTTGACTTATGCGGGATTTTTTTTCCTCCTTGCAGAGGCTTTGGAACTATTCTACTGGGAAGTTTCTGAAGACTTACACTGGTCATGTGAATTCAAAATACTGCATTTCAGCCACTTTTTCTATAACAAATGGGAAGTATGTTGTTGGTGGCTCAGAAGATAATTGTGTATACTTGTGGGAACTGCAGACAAGGGAAATAGTGCAGAAATTGGAAGGTCATTCAGATACTGTTGTGTCCGTGGCATGTCACCCTACTGAAAACATGATTGCTTCTGGTGCTCTTGGCAATGACAAAACTGTGAAGATCTGGACCCAACAGAAAGACTAATTTAATAAGGACTCCTGGTTGGCTAATCCTTTGATGGATCAATGAAAGTTGAGTTAGGAGAAACTGACTTGTGATGGAACATTTGGGTCATTTTGCAGCTGAGGACTTTGGTTGAGGAACTTATGTAATTTTGGCAGTTTGAGTTCACTATTGTATAATTTAAAGGATTTCATTTTCAACCCTTGTATCTTCGCGGAATTCACTGTTCAATAGTACCCATTTTAGACAGGTAAGTGCATGAATTTGGGGTGTCCCTCTATTTGGTAAATCCCAAGGTTAGATTTATAGAAAAGATGAGTGTACAACCACTTGAATACATGCTTTCCAAGGCAACCCTAGATTTACGATATTGCATTAATCCTATGGCATTACCCACCACCATTGGGTTACGACTTGCTGCCTTAATGCCAACATGAAGAGAAAATCAAAGCCATTTGTCCTACTTGTAGACATGGGAAGATTTATTGTGATGATTCTATTTCGTTTAGCTTTTAAAAGAATTCTAAATATTGTTTGGATAAAAGTTTGTTTCTTTTGAAGTCCAGACCAGTTTTGGGGTTAGAAGATAAATCAAACACGCTAGTAAATGTAGCTGATTGGGTTATTACGTAAGGCTATCCAATCGAGGACGGCAACCTAGATCCCACGTGTGTTCTTACTAAACTAATTTAGAATGGATGAAGTTTGAACCTAAGAAATTACTTTAGTGTAAATTGTAATATGAAAACAATCACATAATAGTAAATTGGGTTAAATATGTCTTTGAAACTTGGAAAATAAACGAGGTTTTGTTTTAGTTCCTTTTTCTTTTTTTCAATCCAAGCGTTAAAAATAAAAGTTTTAGTCTATGTCGTTGACTTGTCTAAGTTAAATACAGAGTTGGTTAATGGAGTATCACATTATTCAATCATACATGATAGTTAATAATCTTACATGACATATCATAAATATATGTGTCAATATTTTTATCCAATAACTTAACTCAACTCAAAAACCCATTTTACAATTAGTTTTGACGTGTAGAATTGTTATGTACCACATATGATTACTAGCTTTTATATAGGATTAAATGACATAACTTTTTATTAACCAGCTTAACATTTAATAGAGATGGATGATTTATAGAGACTAAAATCAAACCCTTTTTAAAATGTTTAAACCAAAATCCAAAAAAAAAAAATCATGGACAAAAAATATTTTTAAGCCTTGTAAGTTTTAATTATAATTATGTCAATGATTTAAAAAATGAGTAAAGCAAAATAATTAGATATCATCTGACCGCAATATAAAAAAATGGAGGTGCTTGAAAGAGACATTGAAATTTGAAATGTAAGAAAAAAAGGAGCACTTCATTACAAACAAACTTTAATTTATTTTATTATTAATCATGAATAAGATAATTATGCAAGTTTTCAACCTTTTTTTTTTCTATTTATCAACTTCCAATCAAGGTAGGAAAACTTAATTCACTTGATGCTTTTTATCATCCGTAATTGCAAGATTATATACATGCTTTTTATCAAGCTTTTTGATATTCCAATTCTCAAAATGGGACCGAATTTGTCTCCAAATTATGTCTCATTGCTTATCTCATAAATCATTAGAGATCTTAGTAAAAAGAATAATGAAATAGTTAACTTTTTATGTTCGAAATTCATTTTTTTTAGCTGCTTAAAAAATAGGCTTTATGTCTTGCATTCGAACTGCTAAACTTAATTAAACTAACACTTTAGTATTTTCGTTTTTTAAAATTCATATAATCTCCGTTAGATCACTCCGCTAAGTACAAGATGGATATTATCATTAATGTGGGATACCATGTGCTTTGCATGCTCAGATCCATCCGTATAATATTTAATGTGGAAAGTTTGAGCCGGCCTTTTAAAATATCAAACTTGCAGGGAAAAACTACTTGTATATATATATATATAAAAGTCGAAATAAAAACAGATTGATTATATTAATTAATCCTATATATTACATAAAATCATAAAATATACAAGCAATTAAATAGATTGATTCTATTAGAATTTTTATTGAAAACCTACTTCCTAGCTAAAATCCAATAAAGAACCCCGGTTGCATAACAAAGACAACGTAATGCTACTTATATTTTCACAAAAAATAAATCATATATTTTTTTTACGTAAATAACACATATTTGATATTTATCTCAACAAAATATATTTTTTGGTGTTGCTTTTTTTTTTGCCTAGGAAGCTCTCAGTGAAGCTAAGAAAAAATGAAAAAGAGGATAGATAAATGAGGATAGAATTTCCAATCCAATACCAACAAACCTCTAGTCACTTGGACAAAAAATGATCCAATGTGAGTTACAGGTGATTGGCTTTTTGGTGCTGCTTTTGATAAGAGAGTAAGTGCTCTGCAGGTCTGGACTTTGTATAGAAAGATCAGTCATGGACCTTCTTGATATGAGCCTTAGATTAGAAATTTATTGAGTTGTAAATTATTTCTTTTTCAAAATTTGATGAAATGAAATGAACAAGACAATGGAGTTCATGACTGAACCATTTTTTCAAGGTTCCACATAAACGATTGACGACTACTAATGAATGGAGTAGGCCTATCTTTGATTGTACATGACTGTAGAGTCCACCTAGTTTAGATTTTGGTAAAATTATTTTTAAAATAATTGATATTGAAAAAATTGATTTATAATTAGGAAAAATACTAAAAGAGTGAGTTTTGAATAATTTATGCGAGATGAAAAAGCAAAAGTTAAAACTTTTAACTTCCACTAAAATCAATTTTTTTAAAAGTAAAACACTTCATTTAAAAGTAAAAAATCAAATCAAATATTTTTACTTTTTTCCAACCCAATTCTAATCACCACAAACGGGTAAAGTTAGCAAACCAAACATACTGGTAATGTTATGTTGTTGGACGAGAACGGGCTACGACTTGTCCCTTACCGCAATGCTAGCCAACCTAGCTTTGCACGATATAATGACAACATACAAAACCATACTTTATCGAATAAATTCCACCACGCCACGACCCAAAAACCAGGAATAAATCCCATTCATTATTTCTTTGCAGGTTTATATATATCGGTGAAAGGCTATCCGGTGAAATATGATTATCACACACTAAGAGTATAGTCACATTTATAAAATGTGATTAAATGCATTTAAAAGTATATCAAATGAATTTAGTCACACTTTAAAATGTGGTTAAATGACTAGTGTATGATACACTTTTCATGGCTTGATGTATCGTAGGCAAAACCTTATATATATATTTAAATGAAAACATAAGCAAAGGAAAAAAAATGCTTGTCTCAGTTTTAGATTAAGACAGAATAACTTTGAATTCATTAAGCATTATACTTAAAAATAATTCATTAACAATATGTTTGGCTTGGGGAAATGAGGAAAAAAATTTCATGAATAAGTTTCATGTGTAATTTTACACATAAAACTCATTCATAAAAATTTTATGTTCAATTTTACCATCCATCCAAACACACATTAAGAGTAAAACCGCAAAAGCAAATAAATTATGATGATAATATAAACAAAAAAAAATGAAGTGGTTTAGTTTTGTTATAATAAAACAAATCTATTTTGTGATTTATTTAGTACTCCGACTTATTAACTTTTGCTATCATATACATTAATATATCTAATAGGTGTTTTAATAGTTTGTGGTACCCCAATAATTATTTTTCATTTTGTCTAATAAGAGCAATATTAGTGTAGATAAAATATATTTTAAAGGACTAATATGTCAATATATTAATCTTTTAGGGTTAATTTGTCAATGTATTAATTTTTAAGTACTAATTTATTAGTGGTTGATCTTTAAGGTATCACAAGCTAATAAAATATCTTTAAAACTAGTTTTACAATGCTTAAATCTTTTAAGAGTATGTTTAGTTGTGGAGTAAAAATGAGGTAAATTTTTCATGAATGAGGTGTATATATGATTTTATACATAGAATTCATCCATAAAAATTTACACCCTATTTTTACCCTCTAATCAAACATATCCTAAGAGTTAAAATTATGGTTTTCCTTTTTTAATCAATATTATTGTGGCAAAATATTTTAGGCACGTCAATTAAAAAATATATAATCAACTGATCATGCAAATCAAATAAATAAAAATTTCGGAAAAGTTCCTAAAAGGAAATATATTGATTGCAATTCAGAACCTTTTCTTCCTTGTTGTCATCAATAATTGTAATCGAAATCTTTTCATCCCATTGCCTATTGAATGCATCATTTTTTTCCAGCTTTTGACATAAAAAATAAATGAATAAACGGTATACATGAAGCAGCAAAGTTATAAAATGAAATTGCTAGATGAACTATGAAGTTTATTAATGACAGATATAATTAGCCATTTTCAATAAACTTAAAGGATGTTTGTTCTTTACTTCTTTTATAGCAAATTAAAAGGAGATTTTCAAAAGAAAGACTCGGTTCAAGCAGCGTGACTTTTGCGGTCAGATTCGTACTATTAACGACCTTGCGGTAGACTTCTAAATCAATCAATTATTGAGAGGAAAGAGAGTTTTTGCAAAGGCATATAAAAATGTGAGGTTAATTTTGACGTTGTTAGTTTAAAAGAATGTTATATTAGAGTTTAATTTTTATAAACTGATATTATTATTAAATTAAATTATCTCATTTTTATGATTCTGCAAATATATATATAAGATTTAATTATTTTTATTAATATGATAATATATAATTGGATGATTGTGTACAAAAATTTCCTAATACCAATATATAGAAATTAAACTCTTTATATTATTGCTTAACTACATATTTTTATTTGTAAAATTTTTAAAATAATAAATGTTTAACTTAAATATTTTTATTTTCATGATAATATATAATTTAATATCTATTACAAACATTTGCTTAATTATTATTATTATTATTATTATTTTGCATTGATGGCATATTAAAATTAATCTAAAAACGTAAAATTTCCTTTTTGGCCACGCACATTCAGGGATCGGTTTCAGTGTTCTTAGACCCCATTTGACGAGTTCCAAAGTTACCCAAGGTAAGAGATTTTGCCAATTGTGTTATAGGTTTCGACCAGAAAAGTATGAATTTGTTGTTTGGGCCTTCGAACCACCTTATAATAAGGCTTTCAATGATCAAATAGATAGATCACACAGTCCTTAAAATAGTGAAAATCCATGTCTCCAGCTTATGCTATAATATTCATATTCTATTGTTTACTTAGCCAGTTTTCTTTTATGGACAAAAAATAGGTGGGGGGTAATTTGGTGAATTCAATGGACGTTCTGATTCAATTGAGATGGCTACGTAAACGCGCTACATGTAAGCGGTATGACACTGCAGTGGTCCCTGCGGAAGCTCACGGTCCGGTACACATGTTATTCTTCAGCCGCCCTCTCTCTCTCTCTGTATTTATCACTAATTGAATTAATATTAAGGAATAGTATTAACTGTACTTATACTTAGTGAGATATTGTGTTAATATATTTTCATTTATTATTAAATATGATATTAGTTCAAACTAGTCTTCTTACACTCCATCTAATAATAAATAGAAATATATTGACACAATATCTCATAAAAAATAGTATAAATAACATTTCTCTATATTAAATATAATATGGAATACAAACTATTTGAGTTGGAACATTAAAAAAATGATAGCTTGTTTAAATAAAGCATTGATAGATCAAACAATCTATAAGGATAAGATTATGAGATCCGACTGCTAGTTTAAATTTGTTAGTATTTCGCATGAGAATTTGATTATTAATAACTTATTAATGAATATTTCGTTAGTATGAAAGTGTGCTTAACTCTAACCTACCAATGAAAAGCCGAGTTAAGTTTGCTCATAAAAAGAAAAGTCGAGTCAAGTTTCTTTAGTATGCTAATAGCATAAAATTATTTTATATAATTATTTAATAAAAAGTGATTCAATTATTTGCGATCACTAATTAATTTGAGTTAGGTAGTAGTAAGATTTACATTTTGGTAAAAAACAAAGAGCAATTATTGATAGAACTTCTTAGTTGTGGCATTGTTTAAAGGTAGAGTTATATTAAAGAGAAAAAAAAATCAACTATTTATGCTCATATTGTTAAAACTATTTGACTTGTATTATTACTTTGGTTTTAGTTGACTTTGACTTTCATCATGATTATCTTACAGAGCCATATGAATAAAAATATATCATTGTTCACAGTATAAAATTAAATAATTTATATTAGCACAATATTAAATAAAATTTCCCTCTATAAATGGATTTAACTATTAAATCATGTATTATCTAAATGGTCAAGTATATTAATTAGATATTTATTTATGCTTATAAAATTATATTAGATGCCACAATAAAGGAAAGTGATAAAGTATTGAGTTAATTTATAATTATATAAAACTTTATGCTTATAAAAAGTTACTTGATAATATACCCAAGTAATTAACAGTCTACTAGGGTGAGAGCTCGTCACCCATATATAAGATTTAACTGTACGAGTCTTTCACATCATGAATATTCAGGTGAGTATATATATATAATGAGTTGATAATATTGAAAGACAAATTAAACTAGTATTTTATGATTTGAAAATCTATTTAAGATTGCTCATTATTTAAAATGCATGACACCTTAGTCCCCAAATATATCTATAAAATGCATAGCAATAGAAGGTTAACGGATGAAAATGTCTTATATTTTGAATGATGAAACTTCTAATAGACTTGTTAGTTTTGAGGGATTAAATTGTAACCTGATATTTCAATGAGTTGTTTATAAAATATTTTAGTAATTATAAATCTCTCTCTATTAAGAATATTGATTAAAGAATCAAAAGTGGTAAGTTTTTATTGAAAAATGAGATTTTTAGTTAAGGGCTTGTCTAGTAAATATGTTTAGTTTGTTTATTGTTTTCTCATGATTTCATAACAGAAATAGTCAATTAGGTAATGAAAACTTATAATGACTTTTTAAAAAAAGAATACCACATTCTTCATAAAATTCTAAAAATATTAAACAAAGTAAAAACAATAAATAAAAAAAGAAATTTTTTTGGAGATAAAATATACCTTAAGTTTTCAACACATTCAAAGTTTAAAATCTTATCACAATTCTTCAATAAAATATAGGATGAAATGATGACGTACAAGTTCAAGAAAGGAAAAACATTCAGCCTTAAAAGATATTAATAAGAAAGGAACTTATATATGTCTTATTTCAAAGAGATAAATGAGAATTTGAACTTCTATATCCTATTATATGTGAGATTCCATCTTACTTCACTCGATCAACTTATTGGAATGATATAAATATATATTTTACTTTCCCTGTACTAACAGTAAAAAATAAAATTCCACCAAAATAATAAATCATATATATATATGGATTGAATTAACATGAAAAGAGAGGCTGAAAAACTAGAGAGGTAAACTTGATGAGAGTGTGTGCGAGAACTACAAATGGCAATGGCGATCAAAGCAAACAGGCAACATGAATGCAAAGCTGAAATCTCTGAACTCTCATACAAAATTTCACGCAGCAGGATCTCCTCGTCCTCCTTTCCTTTCCCTTCCCTCCCTCCCTCCTCCTCACTCCTCAGTAGCAGTAGACTAGTAGCACGAGTCTAGTCCATGGAGCACACAGTATGGTTGGAATCTCCGATGCCACGTGTCACTAATATTTTGTCACGCGCTAAATGCGCGTGTGGATATGCGTTCCACCCCGACCCTGAACGGACGAGCGAGAGCCCTCTCTCTCTCTCCAAACTCGTACTATTTAATTTAATTTTTTTTCTCATATATATAAATCTCTCTCTTTCTCTTGTGTGCGTTGTGTTGTTGTGTCTACATATCAATCAACGAGAGGAGAAGAAGAAGAGAAAGCTGTGTGTTTGGTTTGGTGTTTTTATTTTCGCTTAGCACACAGTCACCTCCAATTCAACCTTCGTAGCCATGAAACCTCTTCTTGCTTAACGCAGGTACCACCACTCTCTCTACTTTTGTATGCATATATAACTTTGTATTATAAATATAAAATATACATAAGATTGGTGTTTGTGTGTATGTGTGTATATATATTTTTTCTTCCTCAAAAACTATGCTTTGCTTCACGTTTTCTTTATTTTCAATCTGCAAGCTGTTAATCGGTGTGTAACCATCGCGACCCATTTTCGCAGCTTCGCTTCTTCATGTGGGTCTCACCGGGTCCTTCTTCTTCTTCCATGGAGGTAAACACTACTATAGCTCCTAATCTTCTTTCTTTTCCTTTTTTTTTAATTTTTTTTTGAAACCTCTCTCTCTTTCTCTCTTTTATGTCGTGCTTTGTTTGTTGTACGGTTTTTTTAAATGTAGTTGCTGATATGTTCTCGTAGAAAATAACTCGAATTTTCTTGGATCATATAGGATCTCTTACTCTGAAACCGGTTCCTGTGCTTGTCTCTTTCTTGCTGCTGCTATTTTTTCTTCTTTTTGTTTTGTAACATGTACGTATTTTTGGTATCGTGTTCTTTTTCTCTCGTCTTCTTATATATCCCTTGTTTGAGTCTTGTTATAGCTTTGAATGTTGTTGGTTTCGTAGAGATTGTTCTGCTTTTGGCATTCGAGAGTAATGTGCTTAATGGGTTGTCATGCATTTGTGTAAAGTCTTCGACTTTCGGTGTAGGGTTGTTCTCGTTTCGTGTCTTGGTTCATGAAACGGATCTGGTTCATTGCTTTGTTCTGAATTTGCGGCTGCTGCTTCACTCGCTTTTGTCTTGCTTACTTGTTATAAATAAATATTCTCCACTTATTATTATGACCTTTTTTTCTTTTTATTTTAATATATAACAAAGTTTGTTATTGTGAGGAGTAGAGGTTGTTTGGTTGGTATAAACTTGGAGAATCTGCTTGACCTCAGTTTGTTCGAGTTTTATTCCTAAATGCTGGTGTTTAATTTTGTATTTTATAATTCTGAGAGTATGCTTTATTTTTGCTGCCTTTTTCTTTTCTTTTTTTTTTTTGAAAAAACATTTCTGTCTTCAAAAGATTTGTGTTCAAATTTTGTGGCAGGTGGATGCAGTGCGAGTTAATAATAACCTTGTGAATTGTATAGATGAGCAAGCAGAGGAGCAATCGCTTTCTCCAGAATTTTCTGGTGTTTATGATGTATTTGGTGATCCGGATGTATTTCCTCGGGTGGGTGAGCAATACCAGGTCGAAATTCCACCTTTGATCTCAAAATATGATTATTCCTGGTTGCAAAAGAACTCACATGAGGCAGAAATCACAGCCAGTGCTCTCCATGCATTTCGAGTAGGATTACCCATCCCATTGGTTTGGATTAAAGGCGAAGTAGAGAACAATACTCATGATCCTCTGAAAAATGGATGCAAGTCATCTGGAGTTTCCAAGAAAATTGAATCTTCAAAACAAGAATATATTGTAGAGACTACCCAGAATGGCCTGGACTGTGATAAACTGAATCCTAAACTTGAGGCCATTGACTGCACATTGGTCAATAGAATGGAGTTTGGAGAATTGATGCATAAGAAGCATAGAAGCAAAGACCACTGTCTGGTTCCTGGTTCTGCCTGTGGGACCTGGACTGAAATTGAAGAGGGCAGTTTTATCCTTGGATTGTATATATTTGGGAAGAACCTTGTTCAAGTGAAAAAGTTTATTGGCAATAAGAAGATGGGGGATATACTGTCATTCTATTATGGGAAATTTTACAAGTCTGACAGATATCAAAGATGGTCTGGATGTAGGAAAATGAGAAGCAGAAAATGCATTTTTGGGCAAAAAATTTTCACAGGGCCAAGGCAACAAGAGCTTTTGTCTCGTTTACTACCCAATGTTTCAGAGGAATGCCGCAATAAATTACTTGAGGTATTGACTTAAATCTCTTTCGAAGTTTATGCCTTTTTGATATCATCATTGCTATCGATTGCGTCTGTCAATCATTCATTCCCCAGAATTGACTTGCAAAAGACAGTCTCTTCTCCCTCCCATCTATGTATAGAAGAATAGAAACTTTTAAAAATGCTTGAATTTACATGTTTTAACTGTTGATTCTTGAGTAAACATCACTTCTGATAGTGAAGGTGGAGATGAGTTTCAAAGCCATAATTTCTTTTAAAAGAATTCAGAGTAGTTCAGTTAAGGATAAGGAGTATGCAAGTTAACTTTAGCTATTTGAGTTTTGTTCTATTTTGCATGACAATCATGGCGTCTTATTTGAAAATTCTGAATGTGTGGCCTTTTTATCCCAACTTGAAAAGTCTTTGCATCATAGACCTCAGCAATGCATGTCAAAACCATCTTAGCCGGTCTGCTGCTTACTAATTTATCCTCTTATATTTATTATTTACTAAGAATGTTTTATGACTATTAAATTCAATTACTTGGTAGGTGTCCAAGACATTTGTAGAGGGGAAAATACTTTTAGAAGATTATGTTTTAATTTTAAAGGCCTCAGTTGGGCTCGAAGCTCTTATTCAGGCAGTAGGAGTTGGCAAAGGAAAGGAAGATCTTACAGGTCTCACTGTAGATTCTTTGAAGTCCACTCAGGCACTTCCTGTTCGCCCAGAAATACCAGTCGGCAAAGCATGTTCAATGCTTACATCTGCGGAAATAATAAGCTTTCTGACTGGTGGTTTCAGATTAAGTAAAGCACGAACAAGTGATCTCTTTTGGGAAGCTGTCTGGCCTCGTTTACTTGCCAGAGGATGGCATTCTGAGCAGCCAGGTTGCTATAATTATGCTGTTTCTTCAAAGAATTCTCTGGTCTTCCTTGTTCCTGGAGTCAAAAAGTTTTCAAGGAAGCTGATGAAGGGGAATCACTATTTTGATTCGGTCAGTGATGTCCTAGGTAAAGTTGCTTCCGAACCTGAGCTAATTGAACTTGAGACAGTAGCAGATAATGGTTCCACTGACAAGGAAGGAAATGGGTGGACTGAAGAAACAAAATTGGACCGGGAAAATTCCCCTGATCAGCCACGCCATTGCTATCTCAAGGTAAAAGCTCCAAATCGCGGTACAAATGTGATGAAATTTACTGTTGTAGACACAACAAGTCTGACAGGTGAAAAGATGGCAAAGGTGAGAGAACTGAGAAGCTTACCATTCGGAGTTTTAAGAACTTCTACTTTTGAAAATGATTTGGATGATTCAGATACTTCAGGGGAGGAAACAAATGGATCTGAGTCTATCAATACCATGTGCTTTGATAGGAGGAAGGCTGGTAGGGGATTGTCTTCAGACTTGAATGGTTTAGAAAACAATCCTTCAAAAGAGGAGCTTCCGATAAGTAGCATGGGTTCTACTGGTCTATCCGCTACCTCCAAGGACCAGAAGACAGCCTTCTTGAGTAACACACAGAAAAGAGATGGTATGAAATGCCAATCACTCCAGAGAATGGTATCAGATAACAGAATTGACCTAGTCCCTGTTACAAAACGACGCAGGAGATTAACTGCCTGTAGCCATGCAAAGAAAAATATCAATACTGCTAATATGTTTTTGCTTCCCAGAGTAAAACAAGAGGAGGCCAGTTTCTGTCCGGACAATTCAAAATCTAGAGAGAATGCCAGTTTCTGTCCAGTCACTTTGAAATCTAGAGAGAATGTAACTGCCAACTTCTTTGTTGCTCCTGCAGTAAAACAAGAGAAGGCCGGTGACCATGCTATTGCTTGCAATTCAAAATTTTGTGAGAATGTTTCCTCGCAGGAAATTCCACCTCAGGAGAATAACTCGTTATCAGGTCTTCCAACACAGGAGAGCAAGACATTAGCAGGTCGTGTGTCAAATTCCAGCTCAATCATCAACACAGAAGCTGTTCCGTCTACTAGTTCTTCAGGCACTAAGGATCAACATGAGAAACCCCATCCGGACTTTGATCGACCTTAACTTACCTATTGCACCTGAAGTTGAAGGTGATGGACCTTTTGAGAATGGAGTGACTGACATTCAGCAAAAGAACACAAGCAAGGAATCGGATGAGCTCAGTGGAGGAACAATCTCCAAGCCTGTGGATCACTCTGAGCATCAGCCTGACATGCACACAAGGAGGCAGAGCACAAGAAACCGGCCCCCCACAACAAAAGTGCTGGAAGCTTTTGCCTTTGGATATCTAGACAGAAAGGAGAAGCGAAGAAGTCGGGATCATCACCATGATAGTTCAGTGTCAAGACCTTCCCGACGTGCATGCCGCAAAGTAGCAGATTCCAGTGGTGGGGGGGCAGGTCCTGAAAAAGAGGATAAAGCAAACGTCTGTAATGATAATGGTAGCAGTAACAGCAATGTGTCATGTGCAGGCTTCAAGTCTAGTGAAGGGTAAAAGGAACCAAGTTTTCAGGTCCCTTTATGGACTCAGGATGGGAATGATACTTCTTTGAGCCTATGCCCTTGATGATTGATTACTTGTTTCCAATACCTTGGGAAACAAAAACAAACTTTGAAGGAAGGTTTTTATAGCTTAAAGCTGTGAAGTCTTTCCATGGGGAATGTACCAGCAACTACAAATTACTTGAGAATCCGGAGATAGAGAAATCCCTCAGGTCTTCTCAGCTTTGCACTCAACAGCATCTGAGAAGGCTTTCAAGTCTTGTGGAGTTGAAGTCCCATGCTGTGTTCCCAGCTTCAAGGGATTTGTCAATGCTGCCCAGTTATGAACAGAATACACACAGCAAAGCAAACCAATGAACATTATGACTGTAGTTTGTTTTTGTTCTTTTTTCTTTTTCTTGTCTATTTGTCATCATAATTACATGTTTCACCTGGCCAATTCTGTCAAATGGCGACAGAGTAAAGGAAAACGGAGGAGTTGCGGTAGGCTTTTCCCCTGTTTGGGTGTGTCCTCCTGGATGCTGACTCCAAATATTCATTATACATGCATATATCAAGTGATTCTCATTCACAATTAATTGGTCCTTGTTTCTAGTAACTTTTCTTGGCTAGCCTTAGCTTGTTAGCTGCGCTTTGCTAATATTTAATAGTTCATGGAAGCTCTTTTAAGTTCTCCGAGTACTGCCTACATTCATCCTTTGAGAGAAGTAGGGGATTGAATTGGTTCTCCAGAAAACTTGTTCACCATCTTAGTTGATAAAGGTATATCTTTTGCTTTGTTTCTATTTTGCTTATGCAGCGGTTCTCATCCAACTTATTTAGATATATTAGAGCTTTTGTTTGCTTTGGAATCTCAACTTGTCACTTTTCATCTCTGCATTTGACATTGACTTGGTCCATTTTTGTTTTTTAAACCCCTTGCAACACTTAAACTTACAGTTTTTGCTGATCCATCTGCTAAGTAATATTCTAATCGGCCTTGTTTTACGCTAGAAGGGGGAGTGTATTTTTGCGAGAGTTCATTCTTTTTAAAGAAAAATTTTGAAGGTTTTTTGAGCAACACCACTTTTGTCAATAAATGTGCAGGGTGTTTCGAAAGTACTGAAATTCAATTTTATCAAGAAATTAAATTAAATTTTATACTTTGAAAGTAATTTAAGTGAAAGAATTGAATTTCTATGGAAATTAAAATTCAACAAAATTAAGAAATTAAAATAAGATTCAAATGGGTGTAATTTGGTGTGAAAATTAAATTTTAACAAATGAAAATATCAAAATAATCCTACTTGAATATAATATTTTATTCCTAACCTATTAATAAAAAGATAAAATAGTAAAAATAATTAAATTAATTTATTTTTAGATTCATTTTAAATTAAGATATTAAATTTAATTTTTTAATTTATTGACTTATTTCAAATATAAAAATTCAATTCAATTTCATCTTCTTAAAAGTTTTCACGTAATATAAGCATTCATTCTTTTCTTCTTTTTTAATAAAATATACAATGCACAAGAATTTAACACTTATGCTACACTAAGCCTAATATTCTCTGAATTAAATTTATACGAATTCCATTCTTTCATAATTACACAAAGCCTAACTCTTTATATATTATTAAGAAGTGAAAATAAATTTGAGCTTCAAATTTTTTAAGAGGGTATTTAATTTTTCTTTTTAATATTTCCATTTTCCAACTAACTTTCGGTCACGGACATAGTAATAATAAATTGCGTCGCAGCGGAATGTGGATTAATTGGATTCCACCAATTATATTGGTTGAGTGAGTTGAGTTCTGTGATTATAATGTCTCCTTCCTTTATGATGGTCTCATGGCAATATGACATGACATGTACTAATTTCGTTTTAAAATTCGTTGCTTTTTTAGCATAAAAATAAAAATAATCTACATTTTTATTTTATAGTTCGATATTCAAAATTTCTTTTGGATGTTACATAAAAATGAATAAGTTAAACTATACAAAATTAATCCGAATAGCTGAATTCATGAAACATAACCTAAGTAATTGTTAAACTAAGTAGAGACGCAAACGAACAAGAGCGAGTTCGGAGCGTGACGGTGAGAGAGAAAGAGAGAGAGAGATGGGCCAGGCATTTCGTCGAGCATCTGGAAGAATCCGAGGTTCCTCCGAGGTCGATACGACGCCGCTCTCCAAACCCAAGAGAGTACCGCCGCCGCCTCCGCCGCCGCCGCAGACAAAGGTAGATGTCGAAGACTGCCGCTCAAGAACAGGACACACTAAACGCCGGTAAGTTTGTCTATATTCGATTCCCAATAACTTACCTCCTTTCACTTCACTTTGTTTCTTACTCAGAAAAGAAAAGCAAACAAGTTTAGTGGGAACCCAACAGAATCTGTTGTATTTTATGTTGCCTTTGTGAATTCGTGAATAATTCATGGTGTTTGATCATGGCGTTGTTGCTGGCTTAATTAAGATGGTGGCCCCAGCCCCAGAGTTAAGTTTGACAACATGTTGGAAGAAAGAGATCCAAAATATGATGCTATGCTTGGTCAAATGATTGGCAGAGTTACTTCTAAGCCTGGGGGAAAACCTGAGATGGGTGAGGTCAGCTTTCAATTTGTTGTATTATTTGTTTGTTTAGTTTCCATGCAAAATTTGTTATGCTATGTTGCACTCACTCACTGACTGTTTCATCTTCAACAATAACATGGTGTCATCGGAACATATCAAGCTTGAAACATGTTTGATGCTTGTTAATTAAGCACTTAGTACACACGAAGTATGCAGAATGGTCTAAGCATTGCTCGTTAATACACAATTTTTTTTATCGGGACATCCTCATTTTATAATATGATATTAATATTGTTACAGGCTTTTGTGGTAGAAAAATATAATAGGCCTATGCCAAAGTTGCGAAATACAAAACCGGATTCTGGCAGGTATGAGGAAAGGCCTGTTCCTACGGGCACTTTGAACGTGGCACAGTTGCGCCATGTCTTCCTCTTGCATGAAGGCAAGGCTGAAGATCACAAAGGGCCAATGGATCTCCACCAGATTGCTCAAAATTTGCGGATTGATGTTGTCCACATTCAGAGGATCCTTCAGTTCCTCTCACTACCTCCAGAAGGTAGCAGCAACCAAGATAATAAGAACAAGAGGTCTTCAAGATAAATTAGCTCTATGAGTATTGCTAACAGCCAACAGGTTTCTGTCTGACAAGGGATAGTTTTAAATACTGTATTTGAAGAGTACAACAGGTTAGGTTCTGGCTGCATCTGTAATGAGGAGTAGGAGTTCCAATAAGAGTTCGGTATACATAAAGCCAACAATGGGGGTCATTGTTCTTTCTTCAACGCTCCTAGTGGTAACATTTTTTAATTGAAGGTTCTAAACAGGAGCAACTTGAGCTATTTTACTTTTTACGATGCTGTATTTGTATTGTAGTTTCTTAAAGGAAAATCACGTACCTAATGTATGTGGTTAAATTTCTATTTTTGCTCCTAGAGAAAGAAAAATTAGCATTACTTAACAGATTTATTCGGTTACCTATTTTATCGACCATAAGGAAGATGAATCTTTATCGTTTATAACAGCCAAAGGTTGATTGCGGAGTTCAAATTCAAATTTCTTAGAAGTCAGGACCATAAGTCATTAGGAGCCCTTTCTATTTCAAAAGAACAGAAGAGGTAGAAAATACTTTCACGTTCAAGATTTTTTTTCAAAAAAAAAAAAAACCTGGATGCTTTCAAAATGAGAACTCAATCCAACAGGTATGGCTGCTCCTATATTTCTTCCATTATTGAAATGGCTACAAAACTGCTACAAAATAAATTAATACATCATGATGTATGCTAAATCTCCCCGGGGCAAGACTATCATTCAGTTTCCGAAAAGGAAAAAGTAACACATGTTGATGTATGCTAAATCTCATCTTTCATCCTAACTTTCTTCCACTCAAGGAAAGTACAATCTTATAAACTACCACTAATTAAAATAAATTAGCATATCTTTCACCCTCGTGCTTCTTCCTTTCCTACGAGGGAATCAATCTTAAATGTCAAAAAAAGAAAAGAAAAAAGAATGAGATAAATAATCACCAAAAAAAAAAAAAGTGTGAAAAATCAAGTCAAAATGGACTCTAGCCAATCTGATGTCAATTCATATGCAACAAATGTTACAGCACCGGCTGGTGCAGCTTTAACAGTTGATGGTACTATCCCTTTGTATAGACCGGCCCAACCCTCCAACCTCAATATCCGTTTCATGGCATCAAACATATTCCTGTATGCATGATGCTCAACCCGTGCTCCATATCTTGGATGCCTTTGAAGACCCTCAATCTGTAACAAACAAGGAAAGAAGATCCATAATTACATTGACATGGATACAATAACAAAACATCCAGTTTTCTTCAATTTCCTTTACATGTTTCAGAATGACACAAACTAATTCTAAAATTTATTTTTGATCAAATGATCACAAAACTAGTACTTAAAAATGGGCAGAGGTTTACCTGAAATCTTTTCTTGACCACATCTAATGGATGACAGACAAGCTTGGCACATGTTCCAGCTGCCAACCCACAAAGGAAAATTTGAAAGCTTGAGACGTTATCTTCTGCAGCGGTTTTGGAATATCTGAGATGATTCCAAGCCTATAATTTCCCACATACAATCCATATAAATAAATAGGTCTCAAAGAACTGCATACTGTGAAGTGCAACTGAACCAAAACATTCAACAGATTCAGCTGTATGAAGGAATCCAACTCGATTGTTCATGCAAGGTTACAACTTAGAAGTGACAACAAAATTGTAGTGACATGATTCCGAGGTTCCTTTTCTCTTCTGCCACTAATTCAATAAAATTTTAATTGAAGTCAGAACAGCTGGAAGGCATTAACGTTATTAATTAACCCTTATCAAAAATTAATACAAACACTTGTGTAGCTGCATTCTTGGTACAAACAGCGGATGCAAACATAAGTACTGTTACGTGAATCCAATAGTAATCCACTTTCAGAGTCCAGGCTAGTAACTAAAGCAACATTTAAGAAAAGAATCTTAAATAAAATGGAGATCAAAATTATCAGAAAGATTGAGAGACATATAAGGCAACCCTCACAACTAAACCAGCATCATTATACAGCAATCAAATAACCGCATCCAATGCATGCAAGGCATAATTATGTCAACTAATAAGAATGAAATGTTAACTAAAAGGAATGAAATTTTACCAAGGCCCAGCGCTTAAATGTATCATAGGTGCCAAATTGTAGGCCTGCATAAGGGATAATCTCAACTAGTGTTGGTGACAATCCAGAATACAAGCCTTGGAATCCACGAGTTTGGATGATATCAATGAATGCTGACCTCATGTTTGGATATACCTAAATGTTTGGCAAGGTATTGGCAAGTCAATTTTACATAAAATGAAATAACTTCAAAATGACCACAACAACATTAGATATCAGTATTTCCAGATAAAGCAAACAGAAGATCATATACAGCACATTCAAGATACCGAAAGCAAAATTCACAAAAAGGAGAATTCATGAATTCACTAATGAAGGCTTTGACCAACACAACCAAACAGGATATGATATGACAAACAATACCACTAAATAGACAAGAAGGAACCCACAGGGAGCATCCCCACCTGTTGCAGCAGGCAAAAAGAATGATATCAACGCAAAAATTTCAAGCACATGATGGCAAGGAAAAATGTATTTGAGCTGGAGGAGGGTGTTCAAAAACAGACCAGTAATTTGCTTCACTGGCCTTCAAAACACTAAACATTACACAAATTTACTTTGGAATTGCCTTATAACCTTGATTGTTACCTTTGGCTCACCCTGAGAAGCTAATATGGTTCGGAGAAGATCAAAGGGATATGACCCTATAGTAGCTGCACACCCAGCTAATGCGCCACTGACATAGGATAGATATGGGCTCAAACTACTGTGATCCTCTGCAGCAACAAAATCAACCAATGAACAACATAAACCCATAATAAGATACAGGATATTTAACCAACAACAAATGTCCTCCCATAAAGCCTTAATACATCAGTAAAATCAACTTTAGCAAGATCCAAGATATAGGAACTAATTTCGAGGGCCTATGGAGCAATTTTAGTAGTTGTGTAAGTGATAATAATGTGATAAAACACCACCTAAGTCTTAAAAGAAACACTTTGCTAATGAAGCTCATATGTCGAAACACAATAACAAAAAAGAATACCTGTCTTGGAAGAACCAGAGGCAAGAGTCTTCAACTTGTGTAAAACTGTAAACTGTATGGCTGTATATGGCATAACCATGAGCAACGCCGGCACGTTTCCCCGCCAAAAGCCCTGTAAAAATGCCATAGGAAAAACAAGCTGATAACTTAAAAGAGGTAACATTATACACTTAAAAGGACGGAAAATCTGGGGTGTTGTGGTACCTGTATGCCTTCTTCTCTAAAAATATCTTTGCTAGCTTGAAGAATACCAGTATATTTTGAGGGAGAAGCCAAATCCTTGCGTAGTAAAGCCCATGAAGATGTGGGCTCTAGTTGAACCTGTCATTGTCAATGAATATGAATAACAAAAATCTTTTGATAAAGAAGCAGGCAACAACAAACGGTGCAGACAAAAAAACAAACCTGGAATCTAATCTTAATAACATCGAGGGGTGAGGTAACTGTCCGTGATATTCCACCAGAAATTGCCCCAGCAGAGGAATCAATCATGGCACGCTTCAGTTTGCTAGGCTCCTCCATTGCCACTAACACCCTTTCCTTCCCTTTTCACACTACAACGTGCAAGATGCAACCCCATCAAGTAAAACTTGCATACCCATGAACCACACCATAATTCAATTCACATAGAACATAAATAAGCAACAAAGAGAAGCAAATCCATGATGAATCATCAGCTGAAAATCCCTTCAAATTACGGTTTTCCTTCAATTTCCCATAACTAGGGAGAATTAGTTGGAAAAGGGCATGAGCTGAGAAGTGAAAAGATTCAAACTTTGGGATCTGTGGGAAGTGGGAACGCACCTGAAAGGGAAGATGAAGAAGGAGGCGATGAAGAAGGCGGCGATGGAGAAGAAAGCCTACATTATAAAGGAGCAAAGGGCTTTATAATTTATATTATTGCCGCCTTATTTGATTGAGATTTTGCAGGAATCTAGCGGAGACACAGGGATTTCAGTGTACAATTTTTGCCATTTCTTTTGTGGCTCTGTAGTGTACTTGAGAGATTCTAGCTTCCCAATTTTATAGCATAGTTTCTACTTTCTAGATTTCAATAATGATTTGCTTTTTTTTTTTTTGGATGAGTTTGCCTTGGTTTATTTTTGTAACTCAATCTTTATTTCTATTGCAGTTATTGCGAATTATATAAAACTGAGATGTATTTTAGTGAAATAATCAAATACTACATAACTACTTCAGATCACAAAGATCGTATTTCACTTATTATTTGTTTTATAATGATTTCACAAAAAAAAAAGTTGAGTTTATGATTTTTATACGCTATAAATTGCTTATCATTAACTTACCCTTTTTTCTTTTGGTAACTTACTTTTTGTTTTTGTGGCTTGTATATCCGTTGATTTAATTGCAGAAATATTTACAAAATCTTGCATAATTAAATACTTTAGAGGAGGAGTAAGAAATTTTTTTGGGGAAAAAAATGCTTGATTTGTTATTCAATATTCATTGCTTACCTATCACCGTGATCTCTCTTTTTCTTTTTTCCATCTCTTATACTTCTTATCCCTTGATTCAGGTGTGCCTACTTTTTGTATGTGATAGAGTTGAATTGGAACCTTTTATTTGACGGGTCATAGTCTAGACTTACTAAAAGGGGTGTAACGTCATTTTAATTTTGATGGTATTGGAGTTGAAAATTAGGCTACACTTAAAAAGAGTATATAGAGAAATAAAAAGGATTAAGACCTTAAAAATTAAATTTATTTAAATAATTAAGTTAAAGAGCTTAATTTTAATATATAGACGGTATTAAAAAATGTAACTTTAAATAATAATTTTTATTTTAATCTTAGTAGCTTATTTTTGGTTGACTGATATTTGCTTACGGAGCATGATGTATTATTGGTTAGTTGTTTAAAAAAAAAGATAGAAAGAAGGAAAAAAGAAAAGAAATAAATAAACTTTACAAGCCGCCCGACACCGAGATTGTTTTGCTCATATCAACTTGAGCACCTTCAGTGGACACAATTTCTCTCGCGAAGTGGTACAAAAACTTTGAAAAAGCGGTTTCGAATCTAAAAAGTTATGGTTATCTTTTGTGTTTATTATTAAAAGAAAGCAGTTGATTAAAGTAATTAGCATGTGTTTGATGAACAAATAATTGACTCCCATATTTAACATATAAATTGATCATATTCAGTGTTGTCCGTGAGTACTTATGCTATCAATTTTTGACCTTTGATAAAAGTATCAATAGGAGCTAAACATTTTCATAATTACTTATAACTTCTCAATTCTAGTTGATATTTTCATAAATTTACTTCTCTACTAATCGTACCTTTTCTCAATAATTTACACACAATGATCAAAATATAGTCCACATCCATGAAGGAAACACAACTGCTCTATATATGAAGGAGAACCAATTCATCAAAGGTCAAAAACAACAGAATCATTGTAATCTTCATTGACATTGCTGCTCACTGGATTCATATCTCTTACTTGGTAAAGCAGGTTTGAAATTATCCTCTTTCCCTGTATTTATCTATGGTCCACCTAAACTTGGGAGGTAGATTTGTGCGAATGGATTTTGTCAGACAAACTGCAAGAAATATGACCTGTTTTTTTGCATGCTTATTGGAGACTTCAATCATGTTCTGATCACCAATGATAAATTCAACAGTGACTTAATTACACCTCAAGCCTTCAAGAGAGAGAACTTTTATTTTGGTCTAGCTGTAACCGGTCCTGTTGCACTAACAGACAAGAAGATGATGTTGTTATATGGAAAAGAATTATCAAATTCTAGTTACATGCCATATTCTTTGTTCTGATCTGTGATCACGAGCCTCTTGTATTATGTACTGAAATGGTCACGGGCCCCTTGTATTATCTGCAGATGTAAGAGCCTGTTGTATTAGAGTGAGTGTATAGAGAATTTATATTTTGGGCTTACACGTCCTCCAATTCATCAAGAAAATTAAATGCACCAAAATGAAGCTCAAACAGTAGACTTGAACCTTGCATTGCCATAGCACACAAGATAGAGGGCTAAGCAACCATGCATAGCACACATACTTGTGACTTGTGAGGAAATTCTATGGGCTGAATGCAAGGTAAAAGAAATTCCGAAGGATTTCCACAGCCTTATTAAGCAAAGAATAATTAATAATAAAATTAAATGTGTTGTGCCTGCGGTGAGCTGAGGCTGGCAAGCTTAAATATTCAAGATTTTGTAACTTAATTTAGCAGCAGTGAAATGAAATTTTAAGGTTCCTATATAGTTTCCCTTCGGAGTTCTGAGCAGATAGCACAGAGGATATAGAATCAGGACTACAGTCTACAGAGTTAGCAGGCATTTTCAGCACTAGATTTGAACAAGCTCTTTTAAGATGGCTCCTTTTATATAGGTCCTATTATCTTTTCTACATAGAGGAGGAGCTAAATCAAACGTTCATATCACTCATCCGGACTTTTGCTGCTGCTTAGAATTTGTTGGGGGGGGGGGGTTGACCTTTTAGTTTATGCCATGCATTGCTGCTTATGATATTATCGAAGGTCCTAAATCCTAATCAATAGAATGCAACTTCTGTTCACTAAACTAATCTTTCCTTTTCTCTATGCGTTAATAGAAGAAAATTAAATCAAGGTGTTGCATTGTGTGTGTGAGAAAGTCGTGAATTTTTCTGTGGAGAGATCCAGTATTATGTATGCTGGGGTTTCATTTGTTGTCCTGCACGGGAAGGGTTATGTATCTCTCCAAGGGATCACATAATTTAAACGTTTTGGGTCCCTTGATCTATAAATATCAAGTATCAGCCAACCATGGAAATCTTTACCATGCATTATTGCATTATAATGCAAAACTTATGCTTTGGAAGCCTATGATATGATTCTTAAGTAGTCCAAATAAATTATCCCTCTGGCATCCCATCCTTTATTATTAGAATCACATAAATCAGGAATCCGAATGTGAATCAGACCCAGGACAGTAGTGTTTTGTATTTCCTAATCATGATTCTTGGTGCTCCTATAAAGCAAGGGATTCAGCCAAAGTCATTTGTGAAGAAACCTGTGGCAGATGAGGCAGGGTACACACACTATATATAAATGTAAGTGAAATTTACTTTGGATGAGGACGAAAAAGCAACACCAACGCTACTCAAATATTTATAATTATTCATGTATCAGTATTTAGTATATAGCTTAATTTGGCAGCTTTCAGCATTAGTGAGATATCAAATATGGCTGCCAATGATTTTGGTAATGTATAGGTGGATGGTTTAATTTAGTTGGATGAGTGATCGTATGGCAGGTAGCGCGGCCTCCTTCAAAAGGAAAACTGGATGAAAATGTAACCAGTTTTTTTAGACGGGAGTAATTTTGATTCACTATCAAAAAGCAAGTTCTATTTATAAGGTTTTTAAAATAATGGGTATTTGAATCAATCATTTTTCTTAATATGATAATTCATGATTGAATATATTTGTAAAACTTTTTATACTAATAATATATTTACTTGGGAGGTAAAAGTTAAAAAAATAAGGTTATAAATAAAATTTCCTGCATAAAATTACACAAAATTGGCATTGGTGCAATCAACAAAATGGAAAAGAAAAGAAAAAATTGATGTTTAGTACCCGCTAACCTTGACCTTTGACAATGAGAAGATGCCTGTAGACTTAGTTGCCACATCTATATATTTATTTGATCTTTAATTGAAGCGATGCATCTCACCTAATACACTATTTGGGTAACCTCTCACCCAATCTTTTTCTTTCGGCACATATCAAACCTCATCTTTATGTTAATTTTTTATTGAAATATTTTTAGGAAAGAAGTCTCACATTACTAAGAATTGGGATGGAGAGGATCATCAATGCTATATATATGGTAAGTTTTCATTTCAATTTGAATCAAAAACACTTTAAACTTATATCTCTTTTCTTTCTTCTTTATTTTAAAGTGTTGTAGATGTTGTTTAAATATTTGCTTTGAGAGTGTGAGTGTCCTGGGCCTATAGGATGTTTGAGAGTGAAGTCCATGTATTGTAATAATTTTCACATAATGTTATTCTGGTTATTGTTTGAGCGATTGATTTTTTTTGATTTTAGAGTTTTCCATTAAATTTTGTGTTTAGGTTGTGTTTTTATTTTATTTTTCTGTTTAAGTGAATTAAGGAGAAGAAATGGATTATTTTCCCAACACTTTAATCCCACGTACCATGTAACCTCTGTATCTGGGAAGCGTAGAACAATGTTATGATAGGATATTAGTAGAAATATTCAATAAGAATATTTTAGAATTAAGATAAGAGTTGTTAAGGACAGGAATTTAGTAGGAATATTTTAGAGTTTAGGATAGGTGTTATAATTTGAAAATGTTTTAAAATAGCCTCTAATATTATAAATATACTCATTTGTGATGAATAAATGCAAGAAAGAAAATTGTTAAAATTTTATTAGAATGTAGCTTTAGTTTTAGATTAGCTAGTTTTATTAAATTTACCGTCACAATAGAGGTGTTATATAATGGTATAGTTTTGACGTGTATTGGTTTCTTTGTTATATTTTACTTTTTGCGTTGGTGAACAATAAAGATTATTTTGTATATTAAAAAAAATAGTAGTTATACATATGCGACATATTGCATATCAAAATTCATATTTCAGGAGGCACAATTGTTAAAACATCTTTTGAAATAGGATTAGTTTATAATATTTCTAATATATATAGATAGGTTTTTATAATGATATCATAAGGATACCAATATCCTTTTGAATTCAAAATTATGATTTAATCATAAATATTTAAAATATTAATAAATTTAGTTAGTGGGTCACATATAAATTTTTAACCACAAATTATTTAAAGAAATATCCATAGCATGAATTTTATATGGTATAAAAAAATCCCTTTATATATATATATATATATATATATAAAATCAAAGATTAAAAGAATTGGTTCGATATATATGCCCCAAAAAACCACTAAATATTCATAATATAAATGAAATATTAATTAAAAAATATGAGTGCGAGAATAAATCAAGCTCAAACTTCTTAGATAGAATTTCCAGATGAATTTTTTCACTTGTTTGGCTTGGCGGTGAAAGTAATTTTATATATAGAATTTGGTTATGAAAATTTTCTCCTACTTTTATCCCTTAATTTCTTGATTGTAGAATAAAAACAAGGATAAAAATATTATAAATGAATTTTATATGAAATATTATTGTTGGGATAAAAAAGAGAGAAAAATTTCTATCCAGTTTCATAATAATTTGTCCCTTATTTTTACTTTTCAATCAAATTTTAGGTTAAAAATATGAATAAAATTTCATAGATAATAAGATCTATGAGTAAATTTTATTGATAAAGAGATTGATCCATGATATAAATTTTACTTATAAATCTCCTCCATAAAAATTTTATATCCATTTTTTTTCTCCCAACACATCAATTTTTAACATATAAAATATGAGTCATGCTTGAATGCCTACTTTTTTATTGTTTAATTTTATATATCTTAAATATTAATTTATGGATAAAATTTTTTTATTTTCAAATAGTGTCACCTTTCTTGTCTCCATAATTATTTATTGACACATGAAAAATACATATTATATATTTATTAACTTGTAAATTTTAAATTTATTTTTACTTTTATATGTGGTAATAAATAGTTAGAGAAATAGAAAATTAGACACTGTTTGGGGATGAAAGAATTCCATCCTTAATTTATATGCTAAATGACAAGTTCTTATCTAAAAGACTAAAAGTTATCCCCTCTTAGGCGGTGATGTATATTATATGATATTCAAAGCATCCCATGATGCTAGGTTAGTGATGTCTACTGTCTAGTTGTTTAGGTTGGTGAACCTCCTTGCATTTAACTACAATTGCTTAATGAAATTGTTAGAATATATAGCTACAAGTTTTTCCTTTGTTTTTCGTTTTCTTCGTGGTATTAGCTTAGTTTCTGTTCCTTCAAACCAAAAGAATGTTTGTACCGAAAAAGGCGATGAAAGGTAGCATTTGTTTCTGCTTCTAGGATAAAATACAAAAATGCTGAAACACAAGTTGATAGTAAAAATAGGAGTAAGGAATAGAAAATTTTCTGTACAAAATTTCTATATCCAAAATATGGGAAGTTGAGATTTGAAAATTGAAATTTAATATTTTTTCTTTATAATATTCCTATACATATTTATTATTTATGTCTTTATCTCTACTATTTTTATTATTTTTATATTTCTATCTCTATTCTTATATTTTCTATCACAGACAATAAATAAACGCTACAAAAGGAATAAACTCTCTAGAAGGTTAATGCATGACCTACAAGCTACAAATATGGAACGTCCAATTTGGTCACCATGGCCTTGTGACGGCATAGCGTTCTTGCGTTTTTATTCCACGGGATCACAAAAAGGAATGGACAAAAACGAAGTACAATTGGAATATAATTTGCCTATTATTTGGATGGATTTTATGATAAATTTCTTATTTTTGGATTCATCATAAATTTTTTAAGTTATTAGATAAATCATCCAATAAAAATAGTAATTAACTAATAACTAATAATAAGGATAGGAACATAAAAGATAGAATTAATTGGAGAGGAATCTATTACCCAAAAAAAAAAAAAAATTGGAGAGGAATCTGACAATGATCTCGTGAATAACTTTGTGTAAATTAAACAAGCACCTTATAGTAGAAAAACAGAAAAATAAGAACAACAAATACAAGTCAGATTTTGAACATGCCTCCAATCACCGTAAAGCACAGACATTGACACGATAGATATGGGAAATGACACGATATAGACATAGGCACGACACAGAACACAACACACACATATAAAACTAAAAATTTAAAGAATTGATAGCTTTATTTATATTTTATTTTCTTATAAATTTTAAAAATTATATATTATTTTTTTATAACCTCATTTATATTATATTTTTATATATTAAATAAGAAAAAGAATAAATTTTAAATTAAACTTATATAAAATTATGTTATAAATGTGTCATATAATTAAGGTTGATCGCTGTTAAGTTGGTCCCCATGTGTTTTGTAATATCATATGGTTCTTTAAAAAGTTTATATTAAATTACTAAATTACTCCTTTTAAACTTTTAATTTTCATTTTCAACGTCTCTTCTAGTCCATCACTATCCATTACCTTCACCAGTCATCCCCCCCCCAAAAAAAAAAAATTCACTACACTGGCTCGGCGAAATCTTTTTAGATACATTTCTTCTGGGCAGCATCATTTTCTTCCAATTTCTTTATGTGAAAAGGAATGAAACATATTTTTTTTTATCTCCTATCACAATCTCAACCGCATATGAAATGATGAAGAACTTCCTTCAATATGATAGTGTAACTTCATAAATGTATTTATTACTTAATAAGTATATATATTTTATCTTCGATTATCTTTAACCGTCGTCGATTGAATTTTCTAAAAGATATAATGGTATAAAAGGGTGGACCATGAGATAACCCAAAAGATGGGGGGATTATTTTTTCCATCACCTATAAGATCCGATACAGATGTCTGGCTCATACACCGTGTCTGTATTTCACAGGTCGTATGAATCCCGCACTCATATTATAGCTGAAACTTGAAATAGGAAATTACGAATGTTGGTTCATTCGTCGCTTGACGCGCAACAGAGTGCCGCGTTGGGCAAGACCTGACTCGTGCCTCACCTGCACTCGCATCACATGACCCGGTCAATGTAAAATACAAACTGGAGAAAGAAATATGTATTTAATTTTTCGTATTTAGTTTTATTTTGAGCTGGTTTTTTCTTTTTTTTGTCATTGTACTTATAATAAAATAGTTAAAATATAGTATGTGAAAAGCGCAGTACTTACGCGGTATATACACTGATACATACTGTATTACACCAAAAAAAGAGAAAAAACGCAGTATATACGCTAATACATACTATATACTGTGTTAGACCCAAAAAATACGGATGACACGTACAAATATATCTATTATAAAAATTATTTTCCCCAAAATATCTTTGAATGATTAAATTTTAGCTAGGATATATATAACAGTAACAGCGGCGTTTAGGAAACGAAACAAAGAACTTAATTAAAAAGTAACAGTACTGCACGCTAACGCGTCAACATCAAAGCCGAGAAGCTTCCCTTATTTTTAATTAGTTTCCTTCATAAATACCCCCATCTCTTGCCGTCAACAATTTCCACATAGTTAACATCTCCCAGCATCGGTTATCATTCAAACAGCGCAACACTCCAATTTCGATTTCAATACATATACACAACACAGCACAACACAAAACCACAACTCTATTTCCCTTTCTCTCTCTGTTTATCTTCTTTCTTCCTTTCTGTTTCTTTCTTTCTATCTTGGCGGGTGATTCAGTCGCAAAAAACCATCATCACAAGCATGGAACAACAGAGAACCTTGGAACTCAACCTGACCTCCGCGAAGGATCTCAAGAATCTAAACTTGTTCTCAAAGATGGACGTATACGCCGTCGTTTCGATCACTGGAGACAGTTCCAATCACAAGCAGAAGGTGAAGACTCCCATCGACAGGGACGGCGGCACCAACCCTGTTTGGAACTTCCCCATCAAGCTCACCTTCAACGAAACCCTAGCCCGCCAGAACCGCCTCACCCTCGAGGTCCACCTCCGCTGCGACCGCGCCCTCGCCGCCGACAAGGACATCGGACGCGTCCACGTCCCCCTCGCCGAGCTCCTTAACCAATCTTCCGGTAACGAAGGAAAGCCCTTCCAGAACGTCACCTACCAGGTCAGAAGACCATCCGGTAGGCCCAAGGGATCCTTGAATTTCTCCTACAAATTCGGGGACAAAGTCGCCGCAGCTGCTCCGGTGAACGCGCCGCCGCATAAAGTGGAGCCTGTGGTGGCGTATCC